>JANAVB010040220.1:10234469-10579469 GCA_029216955.1 Iris pallida
TGAGTTTTCAAATATAATGTAGGCTATGTCTTAATAACTAAAAGGAAAATATGTCTTCGCACGGTTATGGACAACTTGTCGACAACGTAGTTTCCTCGATCACAGGTTTAGCGGGGACTTGCATCGGAGCTAGCTACTTGCGTTGAAAGGACCCGATTAACAAGCTATACGTCCAGGATGGTTCCAGAGAAGCCATTCCATAACGTGACAGCGTCCCAGCCTAACCGCAGAAACGACGTAGAACGCTGTCTAGTTCTACTTTAACAACATATATAATATCAAAACCTGTCAAGAACGATCAACTACGAATGGAGGACAAGCAATGTTAATATAATATACTCAATAAGCTATGATATGTTGCGCGTCCAGTGTACGTATTTATGTATGGTATTTATGGTGCACATCATCTTAATTCAACCTAGTAGTTCAAAGGAGGGAATTATGTATGGTATTTATGGTGCACATCATTAGGACGGGTTGCGACCGTCAAGTGTTGTGATAAGCTATGATATCAGTAGGTTTGGAATCCTTCGGATAATGGTCTAGCAACCTGTATCGAAGCGATCATAGTCTTACACATAAGGATGCCAAAGATGCATTATGGTGCGAACCGTCCATGGTCATTGCGTGATGACAGGCCAGGGTCATTGCTGCGACAGACCATGGAGAACTTGCATCAGGTAGCTATGGCAGCAGTGGAGAGAGGTGCACCGGCTACAGTTCAGGGAGCACCATGACTCCCTAGCAGATCACATATCGCTCTAATAATTCAAATCACATTTTACATTTATTGGTCCAAGGGTTGTAACTCGGCTTCAAATGGTTTCCAAGTCGCCTATATCTTTGTCTGTATTTTATTATAATGTCTCTTATAGTATTTGTCAATTCATATGGAACTTCTGTTGGTGTTTGTACTTGCTCATTTTTCTGACAGGATACCGTTGACCACGTACTCGTGCCCCTAATCAGGGTGCGGGTCGTGACAGAAATACCGTGACCTTCATATAGATAGGGCCGGTGGGCTGAGATTAGCGCTGGGTGCAGGCGCAGGGCCTGCCACCCTTATGCATATGTTTAAGTTTACGGTTGGTTGGTTGAGTGAAATGATATGATTTCTTATGTAAAGTTCTAACCTTGCAGGCTAGGCGAAATGGGACATAGATGAGCACGATCATAATGTTTATGTTAAGATTATGTCTAACTGTATCTGCCGCAGGGACACGGTGGTGGACAAGTTCATGATAGGTTCGGCTCGAGGCTGAACGTAACCACGTAACCACGTACTCGTGCCCCTAATCAGGGTGCGGGTCGTGACAGAAACACCGTGACCTTCATATAGATAGGGCGTAACCACGTACTCGTGCCCCTAATCAGGGTGGACGTAACCACGTACTCGTGCCCCTAATCAGGGTGCGGGTTGTGACAGAAACACCGTGACCTTCATATAGATAGGGCCGGTGGGCTGAGATTAGCGCTGGGTGCAGGCGCAGGGCCTGCCACCCTTATGCATATGTTTAAGTTATGGTTGGTTGGTTGAATGAAATGATATGATTTCTTATGTAAAGTTCTAACCTTGCAGGCTAGGCGAAATGGGACATAGATGAGCACGATCACAATGTTTATGTTAAGATTATGTCTAACTGTATCTGCCGCAGGGACACGGTGGTGGACAAGTTCAGGATAGGTTCGGCTCGAGGCTGGACGTAACCACGTACTCGTGCCCCTAATCAGGGTGCGGGTCGTGACAGAAACACCGTGACCTTCATATAGATAGGACGTAACCACGTACTCGTGCCCCTAATTAGGGTGGACGTAACCACGTACTCGTACCCCTAATCAGGGTGCGGGTTGTGACAGAAACACCGTGACCTTCATATAGATAGGGCCGGTGGGCTGAGATTAGCGCTGGGTGCAGGCGCAGGGCCTGCCACCCTTATGCATATGTTTAAGTTTACGGTTGGTTGGTTGAGTGAAATAATATGATTTCTTATGTAAAGTTCTAACCTTGCAGGCTAGGCGAAATGGGACATAGATGAGCACGATCACAATGTTTATGTTAAGATTATGTCTAACTGTATCTGCCGCAGAGACACGGTGGTGGACAAGTTCAGGATAGGTTCGGCTCGAGGCTGGACGTAACCACATAACCACGTACTCGTGTCCCTAATCAGGGTGCGGGTCGTGACAGAAACACCGTGACCTTCATATAGATAGGGCGTAACCACGTACTCGTGCCCCTAATCAGGGTGGACGTAACCACGTACTCGTGCCCCTAATCAGGGTGCGGGTTGTGACAGAATCATCGTGACCTTCATATAGATAGGGCCGGTGGGCTGAGATTAGCGCTGGGTGCAGGCGCAGGGCCTGCCACCCTTATGCATATGTTTAAGTTTACGGTTGGTTGGTTGAGTGAAATGATATGATTTCTTATGTAAAGTTCTAACCTTGCAGGCTAGGCGAAATGGGACATAGATGAGCACGATCACAATGTTTATGTTAACATTATGTCTAACTGTATCTGCCGCAGGGACACGGTGGTGGACAAGTTCAGGATAGGTTCGGCTCGAGGCGGGGCTCGACTTGGACTTCCAGATGCATGGAGTCCTTAGCGTTCAAGAGGAGCTACCACATTGGCATTCGGACTTGCGAGATGTTCAGCCGAAGACTACTTGTTGGCTATAAAGAGGCATAATGTATGGAACAATGTACTCCTTTGTGAGCTAGAGAGATCATGAGCGTTGTAGCCAATTGGCATGATGAGTTGGGCTATTCAGAGCATTAATATTAAATCTACATTGGCTTTTCTGTTAATTTAAAATTTATAATATAATTAAAACTAATATTACAAAAATGCTATTTGCTCCCAAAAAATTTGGGTGATACCATCTTCCATTATGTGGCATATGACATGGTTGCTAACATGACATCTGACATGGCAAAATTTAACAATAAAATTAATATTAAAATGAACATTAATAGTAAATAAATAATTTAATATTAAATTAACATTGATTAATATTAACATTAATATTAACATTAACATTAGCATTAGCATTAACATTAATATTAATATTGACATTAACATTAACATTAAAAAAATTGGGTAATTAATTTTTGGGGTTAAAATTTGCCATGTCAGCTGTTATGTCATCTACCATGTCAGATGCCACATAATGGGAGATGGCATCACCCAAATATGTTGGGAGCCCAAACGACTAATTGCTAATATTAATACAGTGGCATTACCGTTATTTCCCAATAGATTCGTGACTTGTTTGGACACACCCCTCCACGAGCGGGTTACATA
This sequence comes from Iris pallida, assembly GCA_029216955.1. NCBI lineage: Eukaryota > Viridiplantae > Streptophyta > Magnoliopsida > Asparagales > Iridaceae > Iris > Iris pallida. Next base: position 10,237,777 of record JANAVB010040220.1, read on the forward strand.
CACCCGCGTAAACGAGGGTTAAATAGCCTTTTCCAAAGAAGAGAACCCATCCGACTAGAGAAAAACAAAGGAAAGAAGAAGAAGAACAGTCGCAATGGAGAGGAGCAAGATCAACTGCAGCGGATGGGCCGTCATCCCTACCGAGATTCTCTCGATGATACTGGTACTGTCGGGGATGCCGGCGGACGAGGTAATTTGCAACGTGGCCCCAGTTTGCCGTTCGTGGTGGAAGGCGCTCAACGGTCCCTTAGACTATTGGTCCAACGTCGACTTGGTACAGTGGTGCCGGAGGACCCAGAAAACCGCTGAGATTAGTTTGACCGTAATGAAGCTCGTGGCTCGCAGTGAAGGGACATCTAGGGTCCCTCTCCGCGTACAAGCTCGACGAAGCAGCCTTCTCTTTTGCATGTTTAAGGCCAGTACAAAATTTTATTTGGTCTTATTCTAATACTTTATTTTTTCTATTACAAAATTTTACGTATACTTTTGTTAATTTCTATTGATGTTTTCCCATTTTTATAATACAGTGGAAAATTTCTAAGGGTTCTGCACATTCCGAAGTGCGACGTGAGTGATAAAACTTTCGTGAGACACTTGGAGTTTCTCCCTGTGCTGGAAGAACTCGACATTAGCTACTGCCTCTACATCACGTCGACTGGAATAATTTCCGCCGGAAATTATTGCCGCCGTCTGGTCAAGCTGAGTAGGAACATGCCCCCTCCGGATTTCATGCTCAGGAACATGTTCGTGCTGGACACGAAAAACGAGGCGGAGGGAAAGGCCGTGGGTGATTCGATGCCGCGTCTCGAGCACCTACATATGGGATTCGGCATGTTCAATGGAGACACGCTGCGATCTATCATATGCAACTGCAAGGGTCTTCGCCTGCTCGACATACGTGGGTGCTTCAACGTGATCTTCGACAACGAACTTTGGAAAATTTGTTATTCAATTCAGACGTTTAAAAAACCCTTTGATAATGTAATCCCAGTACCAGGAGAACCTGTGTACGAGTGGTATAATGAATTAGATACGATCTATCATTACTGGGGTTAATGGTGAAAACACTAGCATGCATGCATGCATTTCTTTATACTCCCTCCGTCCCAAAAATATAGTCCTATTTCTATTTTCACCAAGATTAAGAAAATCCAATTAATATGTCCAACAAAACAAAATCTCTCCAATATGCCCCTTATAGATGTTTTGAATTTTGCTTTTGTACTTATTGTGATCTCTAATTGGGTTAATGAATGCCATTAAACTTTGGAGACAATATTTTGGCAAATTTTAGTTTGAATTTTGGAGGCAATATAAACTAAAGTGTCTTTTCAGTATCCATCATTAGAGCTCAAGTATATTTTCAAAATACAACTCTTAAATGCATAGAGAATTGTAGAGTTTATCTTGATATAATTGCAGTTTAAATAAGGCTAAATTTGTAAATTACTCCACAAACATCCATTATATAAAAAGAAATGGGCTATAATATGGGACAAACCAAAAAGGAAAGTGAGACTATATTTTTGGGACAGAGGAGTATATATTTTTCACTAGTCTACATACAAGATATTTTTTATGAGTTCGATTCTCCATTTTGAGCAAGTTTTACTTTTGTCAATACTAATTTTTAACATGATTATTTTTTTTATAAATAAAATGGACTGTGATATAATGACGCCGAAAACGGCTCACTTCTGAGATTTCGACATTTCCAACACAGATTTTACCATTAATACAACATCTCAGTGTAATCATATCCAAGAGATTTCGCCATTTTCCAACACAGATTTTACCTTATTCAAAATGAATTCTCCGTCCTATATGGACCATTCTCCGTCCTACATGTATCATTCTCCGTCCAACTTTCCGCATTCTCCGTCCTAATGTACCATTCGCCGTCCTAAATGTACAATTCTCCGTCCTAAATGTACCATTCTCCGTGTTAGAGGAACGGAGAATGGCCATTAACAGCCAAACAGCCAAACTAATTCATAGCCTTCAAAACCAATTTATATAGATTCAAAACAAAACTAAACAGCCAAACTATTTAAAATTCACAACCCTACACAACAGTCCTAAATGTACTATTCTCCGTCCTATATGGACCATTCTCCGTCCGACATCTATCATTCTCCGTCCTACATCTATCATTCTCCGTCCTAATGTACCATTCGCCGTCCTAAATGTACAATTCTCCGTGTTAGAGGAATGGAGAATGACCATTAACAACCAAACAGCCAAACTAATTCATCTTCACGAGCCTTCAAAACCAATTTATATAGATTCAAAACAAAACTAAACAGCCAAACTATTTAAAATTCACAACCCTACAGAACATTCCTAAACGTACCATTCTCCGTCATAAATGTACCATTCGACGTCCTAAATGTACAATTCTCCGTCCTACATCCGTCCTAAATGTACCATTCTCCGTGTTAGAGAAACGGAGAATGGCCATTAACAGTCCCAAAAATTGTTCCATACTAAGTTAAAAGCATATAATAGCACCCAAAAAATGTTAACAATAGAAAAATTCTACAGAACCCAAACACCAGACTCGAACCTAGGCCTTCCATGTAAAAGCCAAACAGCACAACCAACTAAGCCTGGAATAAGACATCAATAATGTCTCTTATAGTCTACTACCAAATGCTTGCTTACAACACTCTTACAACCTTCACCCATTGATGACATGGCCCACATGTCAGCAATGGGTGAAGGTTGTAAGAGTGTTGTAAGCATTTGGTTGTAACTTTAACATTATATCCCAACTTCCAATAAGGAATAGGAAGAGTCGGTTAGGAACGTGTATATATATACATAGGGGTCCCCATTCATCTGAGTAGGTTGCACATTTAACATGGCTCCAAAAAGATCATCTGGTTGGGAACCATTGCCAGAGCCTTCTTCCAGTCGTCGCCGAGCCCCTTCGCATGGAGCACCCTCTGCGCCGCCTCCGGCCCATGACTGGCTGGCAGCGGCTGCGAACTTTCTGACCGCCTGCGGGTTGTCACTGGAGGTCATCGCTCGACCTCTTCATCCGGCGCCAAACTTTGACCTGTTGCCGATCACTCCGGAGGAACGGGATTCTCTAGAGAAGAGGGAAGCGTTTCGCCGCCTGTGCCATAGGGCGGGTGTGCGCACCCTGCAGGACTTTGCGGAGATCCTCCGGGAGGCCAGTGAGGGCTAGACCCTTTTTTTTTCGTGTTTTACAGTTTTTTGTCCTCCTCTTGTATATTTCTCTGGAGAATGTTCCGGCGACGAAGTTGAGATTTAATGAAATATAATATTTTGTTAACTCAATTTGGTTTCAGCTACAATCAAACTTTTACAACCTTCTTACAACTTACACCCATTTGCTAACTATAGCATTGCTCTTTATAATTAACAAATCTTTTTACGTCAAATCAATATATCAGCGACGATATCCCCATCAATGACTTGTTACGTCATAGAATTGATTATGCTGCCAGCGTCAATTTTGCCGTCAAATCCATCTTAAATATGATTACAAAGTAAAATAGAGGACAACATTGAGTGTTTCAATTTTACTCTTTTCAAGTACATAGTCTTCTTATTTTCAAAAATTTAATCAAATATTCGTAAAATGGAAATATTGAGTCTTAAACTTCACATTCTTAAATATGTTGTCAAATTTTTTTAAATAAATATGTTTCCACCACGTTTTTTCTGCCAAATTTTTCAATAATTTATACGGAACACGTGGATATATACTAGTAATAATAGTAATAAATTTAATTTTGGAAAAGAATTTTTTAAAATTAAGGTCTCAAAATCCCAAAGGTTTATGTAGTGATTTCACATGGATATATACTAGTAATAATAGTAATAAATTTAATTTTGGAAAGTAGTTTTTTAAATTTAATAGTAATAAATTCGACCGTCTTATACTAGTAATAATAGTAATAAATTTAATTTAAGACTCAAAACTATTCTAATTTTTTCCACTTCCCAAGGTTATATAAGACGGTCGAACTTTCCCTCTTCTTCTCTCAAACCCTCTTCCTTCTCCCAAACCCTCTCCCAAACCCTCTTCTAATCAAAATGCCGCCGAAGAAACAACGACCGTCGCCGAAGGGGAAGGATCCACGAAGGGATGCGATACAGGCCCGAAGGGCAGAACTTGCAAGGGCGGCGAAAACCAAGATTATGGTCGCTAGGACAGAGGTCGAAAGGGCAGCGGCGGAAGCAGCGGCGGCGGCAGCGACGATGAAAGCGGAGGCGGCAGCCAAGCCACGTGCAAAAAAGGCTAAAAACACTCATTGCTCGACAAAGACCAGAAAATCTATCTTCGATACAGAGTCGTCGGAAGACTCAACTTATGAAGATCGAAGGCGTACTCAAGCGAAGGCTAAGGTGGCAACGGATACAGAGTCATCAGCGTACTCTGTGGATTTTGAATCCTCATCAGAAGAGGAAAATGAAGAGGAAGAGCAATCATCAGATAAGTCCCAGGCTGGAGAGGAGGTAAAAAAATTTAAAGACTCTAAAACTAAGAAGATATACATTAAATATTTTAAGAAAAATGCTGTTATGCCTGAAAGATCAATTAAGATGGATGATGTCAAAGACGAAGCTTTCCTGGATATATTGAAATTCTATCAATTGGAGAAACTGAACAAATCCTGTCTTGAGAAAATCTCCCAAACAATAGTAAGAGAATTTTACTCAAATCTTCCGGCTGAAATTAAAGAAAAAGAAGAGGATCAACCACTGGTGTTTCTGAGAGGAAAACTGATTAGGATAAATGCTGCTGTCATCAACGAATTTTATGGATTTGATCCAGTTCCTGAGTTTGATATGAAAGATATTGATAATGTTTCCATGACGGATGCAATTCATGAGATTACAGGTGTTTCAATGGGTGCCAAGACCCCTCAAAATGTATACAAAGATCAATTAAAAACTTTGTATAAATTGTTGCATGCCTACGTATCTCAAACACTCAACCCTACTGGACATGAGTTTTCCATCCATCCCGAGAGAGTAAAATTTCTTTATTATATGGGGAAGAAAAAAAAGGATGGATATAGGTTCCTACATGTTCAGTAGAATGATGCATCTCGTGGGAAAACCAACTGCAAGGACAGCTCTCCCTTTCGAAGGATTTGTATGCTCGATGGCTAATAAACATTCTGTCCCAAGCTTAGCAGGGGATGTTTATATTAAAAATAAAGGCCCCATGAGAAAACTAACCTTCACTCGAATTTTTGGAAAACGGGCAGCAGCTGCAAGCAAACCATCAACATCTGGAAAACCATCAACTTATGGAATCAAAAACACTAAGGACAGGGTTGATGATCTATACAATTTTATTGCTGCAAACTTTGAGAATGTCTTCAAAGAGATGAAGACTATATCCGACAACCAAAAATTGATTCTGGATAAGATTAACCAGATAGAGGTTGAATTTGCTGACCAAGAATAAGATTTTCCTTCCCTCGTGAAGAAGGTAAATGGGGCTAGTCCAAAATCTTATGTAAAAATATAGACTGTGCACATTGACACTTTAATGCTAGCCATCACTTTGATACTTCTATTTATGTTTCTGGATGTCATTTCTACCTATAAAGTGAGTCAATACTGACTATAATTTTTCTTCATCCGTCCCTCAAGGTGTAGGTGAAGGATATTTTGGGAAAGAAGAAGTAGGAAAAAAAAGAAACAAGAAGAAGAAGATGGAGACGTCTATGAAGATTCATCTTTTGAGTTTTGAATGTCTCTTATTTCAATGTGGAAGTAATATTTGACTTGTAATATTGTTCTGAATATTTGTTGGTCATGGCGGACAAACTAAATTTTGTGTTTGAAATATTGTAAGACTAAACTTTTCGCTTGTACTCAGTACATAGTTCGTAATTTGTTTTGAAAATGTAATATGGTCTTGAATTTAGAGTAGGTCTGATATTTATTTGGATTATTGTATTGTGAATTATGCAGGTTCTATGTTGAATTACTAACGTGGATTGGACAGATTACTGTAACGTGAATTATACAGTTTATTGGACTTGGAATGAAGTATACTTAATTTGATTATGATTTTTTGGTTGAAGCGTTTATTTGGTTGGCAGTTGGCCTTGATAGATGATATTGATATTTTGGTGTATTCTTTTGATTTGCAGATGCCCATCACAGATTTCGTGAGTCCTGGGTGCATTGCTAGGGTTTACAGGTGGCCTCATTACGGATGCATTCCTGGGATCACTGAAACTTTATTTGATTGTAATGTGTTTTGCTTTCTGTAAAAAATTATTACATCGATGCCATCAGTATGAATTCGATGCCAGTGCATGTTCATCCCTTGTTATTGCTGAAGCAAAATTGTAATCATGCATGTTCATCCCTTGTTATTGCGGAAACATAATTGTAATCCTGCATGTTCATCATTTGTTATTGCCATCAGTACATCGATGCCATCAGTATGAAGTCGATGCCAGTGTAAGGCATAATGTAATGTAAGAAAAATTCTCTTTGATAGTAGGTTAATTATATTCAAACATTCGTAAGAAATTTTGTTCAGCCATACAGTGGAAGCCTGATAAAATGATATTCGGATTATCTTGAAAATGATTTAATATAAAATGAATGTACTATGGTAAATGATATTAAAAATACTGTAAATATTTGGTGAAAAAAATATGAGATACTTGAACATTTCTAGTCCTAAATGTACCATACTTTGTTAAAAGCACAGAGAGTGTCCGTTCTCCGTTTTCAAAGAACGGAGAATGGCCATTCTCCATGTTAAAGTAACGGAGAATGGCCATTCTCCTTGAGCATGGCCATTCTCCGTGTTAAAAACAAAGAGAACAGCCATTCTTCGTCCATTCGCCGTGTAGAAAGCAAAAAGAATGGCCATTCTCCGTCCATTCGTCGTGTTAAAAGCAAAGAGAATGGCCATTCTCCGTCCATTCGCCGTGTTAAAAGCAAAGAGAATGGCCATTCTCCGTGTTAAAAGCAAAGAGAATGGCCGTTCACCGTCCAAATAAAATATTCTCTTCGAAAATATTATCATTAGAAAAGTAAAAAAAATTCGTCCGATCAATACAGATTTTTTTTAAAAATATGTGACAAGATGATCCGCCCGACCTCAGAAGCAGGTTTTCCTCAGTTCACAACCACCACCGTGACATGTAGCTTTATTAACAAAATATTAAATTATTAGATGAAAAATAAGATTTCTGACAATGGCATGGACAGTAAAATTAGAGCGGCGCCGCTAATACTTCTTGTTCGAGGAGGTTTCGACTATGTCCGACGCGAAGCGAACCGATTCTTCACGGCGCAGCTGGTACTCCTCGTTGTTCTAGGAGGGCTCGACGACGTTCGACGCGATCCGGACCGATTCTTATTTCCATCTTCATCTCTGTTTCTCTTTCCACCACAACCACCAACACCACCACCACGACGGCCTGTAACCAAAAAAAATATAATACGAAATATTAAATTGGATGGACTTTTGAGAGAGTAAATATGAATTAATTTAGGGTGTTCATTGAAAAAATTAAAGTGAAGAATGACCTGCTAAAGCAAGTTACCAACAGGTCAAAAGTCTAAATCAGTATTAAATGATGTTTCTACACTATTATTCAATCCGAACCATTGGATCAACATCCAACGGTCCAGATTTCGGATGTATCGATACATCCATTTCCAGCGGACGTATTGTAGAACGACCATATATATATATATATATATATATATATATATATATATATATATATATATATATATATATATATATATATATATTTGTGTGAGTGTGTGTAGAGAGTGGTGTGAGAGTGGTATGGAGAGTGTGAGAGGGTGGTGTGTGTGTTTGTGAGTGTGTGAGTATTTGTGTGTGTGTGTCTATATTTGTATATATATCTATATGTGTGTGTGGGTGTTTTTACACATATATAGATATACGTGTGTGTGTATTTATATATATGTAGATATACGTGTGTGTGTATGTATGTGGAGATTTGTGTGTGAGTGTATATATATATATATATATATATATATATATATATATATATATATATATATATATATATATATATATATATATATATATATATAGGAGGATATATATATAGATATATATGTAGAGAGATAGATGAGAGGGAGGAAGAGGAGATAGAAGAAGGAGGAGAAGCAACTGCAGCAGCAGCTAGCAACCACTGCAGCAGCAGCAGGCAGTAGCAGCTGCAGCAGGTAGCAGAAATGGAAGCAGCAGTAGCAGCTGTTGCAGCAGCTGCAACAGCAGTTGCCCCCCCCCCCCCCCCCCCCATTGCCCTTATTAAGCCCCCTATTCAACCCCCTTATACCCCCCATTATATATATATATATATATATATATATATATATATATATATATATATATATATATATATATATATATATATAATTAGAGAGTTAGATAGAAGAAGAAATTAGAAGGAAAGAATAAGAAGAGGTTAGGAAGAGAAATAGACTAGGAAAGAAGGGGAGAAATGAGATTAGGAATTAGAAAGGGAAGAAAGAGAAGGAAATTAGGAGAAGAAGATAAGAAGGAGGAGAATTAGAATAGGAAGTGAATGAGGAGTAGAATTAGTGAAATAGAAATGGAGGAGAGCGAGTTAGAGGGTGAAACGGAGCCCGGAGTATCGGAACGCGATGAAACTTGGCGTAGACCAAGATTATATGAATTAGATTTTACGGGTAGGCTCCCGAGTTGAAATCGGGGTCGTAGGGCACCGGTATCGTGCCGTACCATTGCGTATCTTGAAATATTCAAGATATCGGCAATGGGCCGTATCATGGACTAGACGTCCACTTTACCTAGATATTTTGGTAGGTAATATATCTATAGGCTAGTACCTTACTATCCTAGAAAGTTCGGGTCAAAATAACAGGCGTAGGTAGGCTAACTAGGTTTCCACCTAGACTAGAATTTTACCTTAGAAAAGGTAAAATAGGAAATTGGCCTACGGCCAAGATTTGAGTTTCGAAGTCCAAGATGGACTTGGATATGGGTTGTAGAGATTGGTAATAGTTAGAAATAGTCACCTAGACCTAGTCTTGACCCCGGTTGACTTTTTAGACCAAAAGTCAACAATGGGTCAACACTTTACCCAATTTAGTCCCAAATTCCATTAGACTTGTGTAGTTGACCGAAAGTCAACTATTAGTCACCATTGACCAAAGTTGACCAGAGTTGACCAGTTGACCAAAAGTCAACTGTAAGTCAACCGTTGACTCAAATCGACCTAGATTAATTCCGTTTGACTTGCATTGACCCAGTATGACCTAGCTAGACCTAATATGACTTAGGTTAACCTCGTACAGTCTAGTTTGATGTGTCTTGACCTAGAATGACTTAAATAGGGTTTAAATTGATTTGACTTTACTTCCTAAACATAGTATTGATACGTCTTGTTCTCTATAGGTCCTCGAGATGCTGCATTTGCTACAGTTGACATATCATACCATATTACAGGCGAGTACATTCTCTGACACTTTTCTAATTTACGATGATTGTTATAATTCATGTAATTAGTGTAGATATGCTTGTTCTCGACACATTGGTCACACGGATTGGTATTCATGGATCCCGACATGAGATGTTATTCTTCGTTATCTTGGTATATCTTGTGCAAGCCCCTTGCAGTTCTTGTGCAGTATATGGACACCGATTCTCGAGGAGACTTGCTTCCTTCTCGTAGAATTCCGTGTCATAACGTGTCTTGCTTGGATCCACTCTACCAGTCGGGGACGGGGAGTACTAGTGTAGATGTGTGGTCATTACCCGCCTTGTTTATTTTTATAGACCTTGAATGCTACCAATCCTACACTCCACGTAGGATTGGCTGATCAGTAGACCTTGTGCAGACCCAAGCCGGCCACATATTGTAGCTAGTACTCACACACCTAGAGATATGATTCTTGATTCTTGTATATGCCATGATCAGTTTACTTGCCTTGTTCTAGCTCTAGTTTTACAGCTTACCTTGCCATGATACTCACATGTACATTCCATGATTTTCTTGTATATACTCTCTATTTACAGTCTTATAGCTTTTGTCATATCTTGTGAACTGTTGTTAGTAGATTGTACTCGTTCCATCCTGACAGGATATGTTGAAAATATTACAGATGCTGACGAGGGAGATTATTGTACCTACTACGGTCCGGATGACGTAGTGGGCGTAGACTTGGAGACTTTGGTCCAGCAGGGCTTAGCTCCGCCTGACGAGACCTTACCACTTGCTTAGTTAGAGTAGGTCTTTGTACTGGACTTTGTCTCCAGCTACTTTTGAGACTGTTATTACTATAGATTGTATTAGAGACTTGAACTTGTATATATTCTTGTGTTGGACTTGACAGGTTATTATTCTATTATAGTCTTGTTGACTTTATCTTTCAGTCTTTACTTTGTTATCTTAGAGTTGTGATTGAGTACTCATATATATTCATTGCTTGTCCTCCGTTCGGAGTTGACCATATTCTCGACAGGTTTTTGATATATATACAAACTGTTTAGAGTAGAAAAACCTACAGCGTTCCACGCTATTTTTACGGTGAGGGCTGGGCGTTGTCACGTGCGCGTGCCCTTATAGCGGGTACGGGTCGTGACATATAGAGAACTCAATGTCCCTGTCTGGCGGCATCTCCGGCAACTCCTCGGGAAAGACATCCGAGAACTCAGCAATCAACGGATGTGGCAAATCCTGTCCCGCCAACAAAGCTCCACAGAATCCAGCCTCCGGCTCCGCTGCTCCTCGAGCAAACTCGATCTCTGGCTCTCCCGGCGTCCTAAAAAGAACTCTGCCTCCTCTACAATTAATGCTAGCATGGTGCATGCTCAACCAATCCATACCGAGTACCATATCGTACCTCGGTAGGGGCATTACGAGCAGACACGCACTCAAGTCCCGGCCTCTCGGAGTGACTCTCCTCCCCTTGCAAATATTATTAACCAGGATAATGCCTCCCCCGGTCATAATCTTGCAAGTACTACCCATATATTCAGCAATAATATTGTGTCTCGGAGCAAAAGAAACAGACACAAAACTATAGGTCGCCCCAGAATCAAACAAGGCGAAAGCAGGGAAAGAATCTAGGAGAACATAACCTGCTACAACATCTCCCACGGGCTCTACCTCCTCCTCTGCTGCCAAAGCGAACACCCTGTCCGCGGGTGCTCCCCTCTGGTGCTGAACAAAACGCTGCTGCTGGGTCTGAAGTGGAGGACCCCTCTGCTGAACCGCTGGTCCTCTAGCCGGCTGCATCCTGTCATGTCCTCCCTTGGCTGCCCAAGCAGGGCAGCCCTTCAGCTGGTGGTCGGTCCCTCCGCAGAATAGGTAAGCGCCTAACCTCCTCCGACACACGTCTCTGCTGTGCACCGTCTTTCTGCAGAAAGCACACTGTTGGATCTGCCTCTGGCCCTGACCCTGATGCTGCTGGGCACGCGTCGGTGCCTGCTGAATCTGCAACAGAGGCTGCTGCTGAAACGGCCTCTGCTGATGCTAAAAGTAGGGGCGCTTGGCCGGTCTCGCACTGGAACTCGCCCACATAGTATCTCCGCTCCTTTTCGGCTTGAGGCCGAAGTCCTCCTCTGTAATCTGCGCGTCCATCAATATCTGATCGAACGTCGCATCACGACGACCCGAGGTGCGGGTGCGCACTGCATGAATAAGTCCCCTGCGGAACTTACGAGCCTTCTGCCCCTCATCCTGGATTATATCGGGAGCGAACCTACTAAGGCGGAAGAACTCAGCTGCATACTCGTCCACCGACGAGTTCCCCTGCACTAGACCCACGAACTGGCCCTCCAATGCTGTAAGAGCCACGTCCGGAAAGAAATTCTCCTTGAAGAGCCTCCGGAAGTTCTTCCAAGTCAACCCTCTCACCGACGTACGAGGATCCGTGCGGTACCATGTCAGCGCAATATCGAAGAATCGGCTGGCTGCGGCCGAAACCCAAAGTGCTCTAGGAAGCTCTGCCAGCTCCATGCTCCGCTGCACATCCTCTAGCCAGTCATCTGCATAAAGGATGCCCTCCGTTCCTGTGAAGTTCCTGGAGCTCATCTTCCTAAAGTCTAGTACTGTCCCTGGCCTAGACTGATGCTGGTACGGCTGCTGGCCAGTAGGGCCCTGTACCGTACTCGGTGCCACTCTTTCCACTACTGCCAGTGTAAGCTGATGCGAGTTCTCCATACTCTGCCTCAGCATCTCGATCTGACGGTGTGATGCCTCCGATTGGCGCTGCGATGCCTCTGCCTGGGCCCGCTGTATCTCCATCATCTGCTGAAGGAGAAGGAACATATGATGTGTATCCGTCGATATCGGTGGTGGTGGCGGCAGTATCTCTGGAACAACGGCCGTAACCCTCTGGGGTGGAGGTGGTAGACCTCCCTGTGCAACTGCCAGGGCCTCTGGGATAGTGGAATCACTGGGGGCAGTCTCGTGAACCTCCTCCTCAGCCTGATCAGATCTCTCGGGCAAACTACTCGATCCAGTGGCCTGTGGGTGCGTCTTCATCATCCTGGAGACGAATTGAAACAAGAGATCAATATGGCACATGAGTAGATTATCAAAGAAGGACAGTTAATTTAATACAAGGTGAATAATCATGATAATCAAAAGATCAAAAATTTCCAAGGTGTGATTGAGAAACTCCTATCATGTCCTAGGTCCTACGTCCTAATTGCAGGCTCGTAATTAGTACTCTAAGTCGAGTACGATTACGAGATCGCACTAATTGCGACACTGACCTGCATGTGCCACCACAAAAACGTGTCACGACCCGTACCCTTATGAGGGGCACGAGCACGTGGGTACGTCCAGCCTACGCCGCAATATCAGCGGTAGAATGCTGTATTTAACGTCTGTAAATACTACGACTAACAGTATAAAGGTATCTGTACAGTATATACTCTCTGAATGGAGGTGACATATCAATACAGTCTCAATCACAGAATAAAACTAAGGTAGATAGCTCAGAAAGAGAACATATGATAGATGAAAGAGTAAATAAGTCCAGAGTCCAATACAAGCCCAGATATATACAACATCACAGGGTCTCAAAATATAATGTAGAAGCTACAGTCTGAATAAAGCTAGCTGGATCGCAGTCCAGTCAAACCTAGCTAATCTACACTACTCCGGGAGTACAAAATCTAGTGGCTCTACTATAAGGCCACGATCCTGGACTACTCCATCTAACTCGAGCCCATAATAGGTCGAGCAGTCCTCCTCAGAATCATCTGTAATATATCATAACGGTATCCTGTCAGGAAAATGAGCAAGTACAAGCACTAACAGCAGTTCCATGTGAATTGACAAATTCTATAAGAGACAGTATAATGAACTACGAGACAAAGATATATGAAGACTTGGGAACCGTTCGGAAGCCGAGTTACAACCCTTAAACCAAATAAGGACCAGAATTGTAACTCTTCTTCCGAGCAGAACCTAGTCTCCAAATCAAGGTACAATGTAAAGGAATGTAGAGCATGTGAGTAACTGTATATCATGCATGGTGAGAAGTACTGTATGTAGAACAGGATATATGATAAGATAAAGTAAATATAAAATGTGCCTCGAATATTATAGCCTAATATGATCGGTATGGGTCAAGAATCAGGCTTCCAGCCGATCGGCTACAAGTACGTGGACTCGGCCCGGCCGGAATGGTAAGCTATGGAGCAAGTAGTAGCACAGGTCAGGCTATACCCATCGTGAGGTGAGGGTATAGCTATGATACAAGTAGTAACTCAAGGTGGGCATTGATCACACTATCTATAATATTCCCCATTCCCCGAATAGTATACGGATCCGGACATAGTACGTCATGACGCGGGATTCCCTAAGAGGGGAGCAAGTCCTTTTCAGGAATCGGCATCAATATAAGTACAAGAATCAAGACCAAGCAACTACAAGTATCCCAAGAAATCCAGGAATGACATCTCATGACAGGAATCTGACAATACTAGTCCGTGAACTATCGTGACTGAGAATCAAGTAAGACACTACGACTGAATCGGATATAGCAAATATCAAGACAATAAAAACTATCAGTGAATGTATGTCATGCCCCAGAACCAGAATACTGGAGAGCGGGGACAGACATAGCCAGCTACGTATAACGGAATGGAATCCACCCCACTATACGGTCATGGCTGTCTAGATATGTGAGGGTTTCACTACAATCCGTCAGTCTCTTAAGGTCATAAAATAGCCTATTGTCTCAATCTCAACCAACTAATAATAATCACAAGATATCAGATCACCAAATATACAATTGTAAGGCGTCCCAAACATTACATATCCAGATGATCATGAAGCTAGTCGTACAAAATGTAAGGACTAGCAAGAGTTTAAGTCATACATGATCAACCTCGAGTTGCCAATCATGTTTACAGCCCGTAGGCAGACAGTAAATAAAGTTGCAAACGAGCTAACACTTGCTCGGCGGCTAAGCGCCTCAAAAGAATAATTTGACAATAGAGTGGGAGAGCAAAAATAAACCCACTCGTTGTCCTGGTTACGCCTGGTGACCACCATCGGGCTGAAATGCAGGGAGATCCTTTGGTGCTGCTCCGGTATCTGGCCATACAAAACCAGCTGGGTCAGACCCCAAAAAGAGCAAGTGCCACAAAGGAGGCTTCACTTAAGAACTAAAACCAGTAATTAGCACAAGAGTAAAATTACATAATAAAAGGCAGTAGTTTAAGAAAAAGCATGATGGGTAAATTATAAAAGACAATCTTGTATAGAATCACTAAAAGACAGGACATATGGAAAGAAAGCATGACAGGATGATATACGACGAGATAACCATGGGACTATTCAGATAGAGTTCAATCATTAAAGTGACAATCAAGAGTGCCCCACATGACAGTGGGCTGGAAATGTGCCCTACTCGTCGGCAGGCTACAAGTCCAAACATTTACGGCCGGGATAACGGGATCGCTTGTAACTGGGGAACATCTCTTCATGTCTAGTAAATTATACTAGTCATTAACCTTAGTCCATTTTAGTAGGTACTCCTGACCGTGGTACTCAGGAGTCCCCTCCTAGACATGATACAAAACAGGACTGGATTATTTGTACAAGCACAATCGCCCACGGTGTCAGGATCAATTATACAGGTCATGTCATGTCAGGTAGCCGTCGCAACAGTTATTCGAGAAATCATGTCAGGTTATCATGTCAGGTGTACTTGTCAAGAGTGCGCCACGACGGGCCACTAACAGGTCATGCCAGGTTATCATGTCAGGAGTGCACCACTACAGGTCACTATCACGTCGTGTTCAATTATCAATTCCAAACATACAAATGAATTAATAATTTTCAAGTTCAGGACAAAAAGGCGTAAGGATATAAAATGGACGTAAAATATCTAATAAAATATCAATATTCAGGACTATAGAAGAGCCATACGGCTAAAGCATATGCGGTCAGGAAAGGGTAGACTCATGCGGCCCAATTAGGAGAGCGTATGCGGCCAGGGTCACTGGATCCCATGCGGCTAAGACAAGGGGCGCATGCGGTCAGGAAGATAGGAAACTCATGCGGCTAGGGGAATGGGTCTTATGCGGCTAGCTGGCCAATCAGGTACATGCGGCCGGGGGGGAGTGTGGTTCCATGCGGCTCGAGAAGAAGCAACCCATACGGCTGCGGGAGAAGGGAACCATATGCGGCTTAGAAGAAAAGAGTACTCATGCGGCTGCGGGGAGCAATGCCTATGCGGCTGGGAGCAAGTGTGCATATGCGGCTCGCGAGTGTTGAGTTCATGCGGCTCAGGGTGAAGTCCTCATGCGGCTGGGTCAAGCAAGTCTCATACGGCCAACGGGAATGACGCATGCGGCTGCAGAGTTCAGAACTTATGCGGCTGGGAATTGAGCAAGTTATGCGACCAGATAAGTTCGGCCCTCATGCGGCTCAAGTACTTCCAGCCATGCGGCTGAAGAGAACACTTGTCGCATGAATATTCATGCGGTCAAGTCAAGCACTATTCATCTTCTCCAAAATTTCAGAGAAGAAGAACACCATGAGAGCCAAGTCCTCAAGCTCCATAACTCCATCATCCGGAGCCTAAATCCGAACTTCCATAGGTCAAAATGGGGTAGAACGAAATTTTCTACAACATGGAACCATCAAAACATAGAAATAACAAGATTAAGTAGATCAAAACCCAAGAAATCTGAAAATAAAATAAACTTAGATCTACAAGAATCTAGCCATGAAAATTAAAAATGTCAAGTACTAAAGTGCTTTAGAATGCAGTAAGGAAGAGAATGAAGCAATAAAAATTGGAGTTCCTCCATGAAGCAAGATGCACTTGCCTAGACCTCTCCCTCCTCACTCTGGTAGGTAAGGAAGTAAATGAGGAAGAAGAAAAAGAGTAATGAAGAGAGAGAAAGAAGAAATGGCAATAAATACAAATGGTGGTGGTAGGTAGGGGGTTCACCTTGGGTTCATCATGAACCCAATCAAAACCAAGCCAAGCCGAACCAACCAACCCGAACCAGGAATAAACCAAGCCAAGAAGGAAATTAAGCAAGAAAATCATGTAATACAAGAATAAATACGTACACGAATTCCAAGAATACGAAATACGAACACAGGCATTACAACTCTACCCACCTTAAAAGAATTCCGTCCTCGGAATTTAATCAAGAGGCTAGAGGAGCAATGACAAGCTATATTAATCACATACAAGCTATAACTAGGCAGACAATCACTCATTCAAGCAAGGAATCGAAGGCATGAGGCATAAGAAGACATTATACCTCACGAGTCAAACAAGTCGGGATAACATGATCGGATATCATCCTCACACTCCCACGTTTGACTCTCCCAAAGAGGGATGACTCTAAGCAACACGGACTAACTGATAGTCTTGCGCTTAAGGTCTCTCTCTTTGGTCAAACATGGACACGAGCTTCTCCTCATACGAAAAGGTTAAAGGCTATTGGTACCAACCTTTTCGAATGATCTAGGACATGGCTCGGGTCCGGGATGTACCGTTGTAATTAGGATACATGAAATACGTCATGCACCCCGCATAATGACGGTAGAAAAGCAAGATGAGAGGACACATATACCTCTCGGTCGATTCTGAACCAGAGCCTGGGCTAGGGCAAACTGTCGCGGGTTCTGTTGCTGGAAAGTCTGGGCCTGAGTCAGCAATGGCCTCGGGAACGGGAACTGCTGTTGCTGGTGAACTGGAGCTGGTACTGGTGCTGGTGCTGGTCCCCTAACCGAGGGACTAGATACTGTCGATGCTGAATCAACTCTGAAAGGGCAGGACCCTACCCTATGATCCGGTGCTCCACACAATAAACACAATCCCAACGCCTTGCGACACTCTGCTACCACATGTCCAGGCTTTCCACAATAAGAACAGCCTACGGCGGAAGACTGTGCTTGCTTCTGTTTCTGCTGAGGGTACGTCGGGGTTGAGTGCTGGACCGACGTAACTAAGGTTGCTTGCCTCGGAGTTCCAATAGTCAAAGCCCTAGCTGCCGGGGCTGGTGCTGAAGACTGATTCATCTGACTATGGGACCGCTTCCGGCCTCCAATCCTGTCCACTATTCTCTGGGAGGTATACTCGTGCCTCCTTGCTGCTCGCAACACCGCATCATAGGTCTGATGCTCGAACTGTTCTACTGCCAATAAGATCTCCAAGTGGAGATCCTGCTGGAATCGCTGGGCCCTATCAAACTCGGTCGCCCCCAAGGTGGGAGCAAACCGACTGAGTCGAGAAAACTCGACCGCATATCCGTCGACCGTCCTCTCCATCTGCTTAAGATTACTGAACCTGGTCTGCAAGTCATATCGAGCCACTGCATCATAATACTTGGTCTGGAACTTCTCGCTGAACACTGTCCAGGGGACAGGTGTGGCCAATCCCACTGCTTGCGTGGCCCACCAACTGCGGGCTAGATCCAATAACTGTAGGTGCACCACAGCCACCTTCTCGACTTCTGGAGTCTTCGCGGCTTCGAGAATCACCTCTATGTCTTGTAGCCAAGCATCGGCAGCAATCGCATCCTCGCTGCCATCGAAGAATGGAGGGTTCAGGCGCTTAAAACTGTTGACCGCACTGTTCCCTCGGGGACCACTTCTATTCAGAGCATCTTCTACTGCCTGGTGCAAGGCATCGCCTCTACGATCTTGGGAAGCTAACAATGATCTGATGAGACCCACCAAAGTGCCATCATCAGGATCTGTAGGCTGGACTGACTGAACTGGCGGCTCTCCTCCAGCAGGTACGACTCGGAAGGCTACTCCTGAGTGCTGGGCCTGATCTTCTGGCTGCTGCTGGTCCACGGGAGGTGATCCGCCTTGCTGATCGGCAGGTCCAGGTTCAATGCCGCTGAAGAAGACGACATGGGAACAATAAGGAAGGACCAGGACAGATCAACGATTACAACCATGTGATCAGGACAAGAATTTCAGGAATCAAGAGAATACGAGCAGAGATCAACGGCAAGTGCTGATTGAGACATCTATTCGGTAAACCCTCACACATCTTGATTAACAAGACCTGCATGGGCCACCACTTAAACCATGTCACGCCCCAGAACCAGAATACTGGAGAGCGGGGGCAGACATAGCCAGCTACGTATAACGGAATAGAATCTACCCCGCTATACGGTCACGGCTGTCTAGATATGTGAGGGTTTCACTACAATCCATCAGTCTCTTAAGGTCATAAAATAGCCTATTGTCTCAATCTCAACCAACTAATAATAATCACAAGATATCAGATCACCAAATATACAATTGTAAGGCGTCCCAAACATTACATATCCAGATGATCATGAAGCTAGTCGTACAAAATGTAAGGACTAGCAAGAGTTTAAGTCATACATGATCAACCTCGAGTTGCCAATCATGCTTACAGCCCGTAGGCAGACAGTAAATAAAGTTGCAAACGAGCTAACACTTGCTCGGCGGCTAAACGCCTCAAAAGAATAATTTTACAATAGAGTGGGAGAGCAAAAATAAACCCACTCGTTGCCCTGGTTACGCCTGGTGACCACCATCGGGCTGAAATACAGGAAGATCTTTTGGTGCTGCTCCGGTATCTGGCCATACAAAACCAGCTGGGTCAGACCCCAGAAAGAGCAAGTGCCACAAAGGAGGCTTCACTTAAGAACTAAAACCAGCAATTAGCACAAGAGTAAAATTACATAATAAAAGGCAGTAGTTTAAGAAAAAGCATGATGGGTAAATTATAAAAGACAATCTTGTATAGAATCACTAAAAGACAGGACATATGGAAAGAAAGCATGACAGGATGATATACGACGAGATAACCATGGAACTATTCAGATAGCCAGGTTACAACCCGTAAACCAAACAAGGACCGGGGTTGTAACCCTTCGTCTGAACGGAACTTGGTTTCTCTCACCATTTATCGACAAGATAAATATAAAAAATTAGGCCAAGTAACATTCTGGAGTGACAATCATTATGGTGACAATCTGGAGAGTACAAGGCATTAGAGTGACAATCTAGAGTGACAATCATTATAGTGACAATCTGGAGTGACAATCATTATAGTGACAATCTGGAGTGACAATCATTCAATCATTCCGGTACAATCTTACAATCAATCAATTCTAGACAATACTATACTGGACTAGACTCCATCCAAGCAATCACGGCCAATCATTGCCTACGGCTTTCTATATTAACTAACTAGGATTATCACAATCCTAGTTACTATCAAGATACAATGAGATGCTCCAAGTAGTCACAGGTCCTGCAGCTATCCAGGTTATCCAGGCAATCATTATAGTGACAATTCAGAGAGTACAATGCATTAGAGAGACAATAGAGTTCAATCATTAAAGTAACAATCAAGAGTGCCCCACATGACAGTGGGCTGGAAATGTGCCCTACTCGTCGGCAGGCTACAAGTCCAAATATTTGCGGCCGGGATAACGGGATCGCCTGTAACTGGGGAACATCTCTTCATGTCTAGTGAATTATACTAGTCATTAACCTTAGTCCATTTCAGTAGGTACTCCTGACCGTGGTACTCAGGAGTCCCCTCCTAGACATGATGCAAGACAGGACTGGATTATTTGTACAAGCACAATCGCCCACGGTGTCAGGATCAATTATACAGGTCATGTCATGTCAGGTAGCCGTCGCAACAGCTATTCGAAAAATCATGTCAGGTTATCATGTCAGGTGTACTTGTCAAGAGTGCGCCACGACGGGCCACTAACAGGTTATGCCAGGTTATCATGTCAGGAGTGCACCACTACGGGTCACTATCACGTCGTGTTCAATTATCAATTCCAAACATACAAATGAATTCATGATTTTCAAGTTCAGGACAAAAAGGCGTAAGGATATAAAATGGACGTAAAATATCTAATAAAATATCAATATTCAGGGCTATAGAAGAGCCATGCGGCTAAAGCATATGCGGTCAGGAAAGGGTAGACTCATGCGGCCCAATTAGGAGAGCGCATGCGGCCAGGGTCACTGGATCCCATGCGGCTAAGACAAGGGGGCGCATGCGGTCAGGAAGATAGGAAACTCATGCGGCTGGAGGAATGGGTCTTATGCGGCTAGCTGGCCAATCCGGTACATACAGCCAGTGTGGTTCCATGCGGCTCGAGAAGAAGCAACCCATGCGGCTGCGGGGAAAGGGAACCATATGCGGCTTAGAAGAAAAGAGTACCCATGCGGCTGCGGGGAGCAATGCCTATGCGGCTGGGAGCAAGTGTGCATATGCGGCTCGCGAGTGTTGAGTTCATGCGGCTCAGGATGAAGTCCTCATGCGGCTGGGTCAAGCAAGTCTCATGCGGCCAGCGGGAATGGCACATGCGGCTGCAGAGTTCAGAACTTATGCGGCTGGGAATTGAGCAAGTTATGCGGCCAGATGAGTTCGGCCCTCATACGGCTCAAGTACTTCCAGCCATGCGGCTGAAGAGAACACTTGCCACATGAATATTCATGCGGTCAAGTCAAGCACTATTCATCTTCTCCAAAATTTCAAAGAAGAAGAACACCATGAGAGCCAAGTCCTCAAGCTCCATAACTCCATCATCCGGAGTCTAAATCCGAACTTCCATAGGTCAAAATGGGGTAGAACGAAATTCTCTACAACATGGAACCATCAAAACATAGAAATAACAAGATTAAGTAGATCAAAACCCAAAAAATCTGAAAATGAAATAAACTTAGATCTACAAGAATCTAGCCATGAAAATTAAAAATGTCAAGTACTAAAGTGCTTTAGAATGCAGTAAGGAAGAGAATGAAGCAATAAAAATTGGAGTTCATCCATGAAGCAAGATGCACTTGCCTAGACCTCTCCCTCCTCACTCTGGTAGGTAAGGAAGTAAATGAGGAAGAAGAAAAAGAGTAATGAAGAGAGAGAAAGAAGAAATGGCAATAAATACAAATGGTGGTGGTAGGTAGGGGGTTCACCTTGGGTTCATCATGAACCCAATCAAAACCAAGCCAAGCCGAACCAACCAACCCGAACCAGGAATAAACCAAGCCAAGAAGGAAATTAAGCAAGAAAATCATGCAATACAAGAATAAATACGTACACGTATTCCAAAAATACGAAATACGAACACAGGCATTACAATGTACTCGCTTGCTATCCTGAGCTATAGGGTATATCAATGCTCAGAGCGGTAATCAGAAACCTAAAAATGAGATACTGTATGTTAATTTAGGTTTAAACAAGTTTAAGAATGATTCACAATGAATGATATGCAATCTAGGTCAAACTAGGCCTCACTGAGTCACACTAAGTCCTGTCAAGTCAAATCTAGGTCAAATTAAGTTATATCAAGTCAATCTAAGTCAGACCAAGTCAACCCTAGGTCATACCAGTCATCACAGGTCAAAATAAGTCGAAGAAAATCAAATATGGTCAAGAGTTGGCCTACAGTTGACTTTTGGTCAACTGGTCAACCCTGGTCAACTCTGGTCAACTCTAGGTCAACCCTAGGTCAAATTGGTCAAATGTTGACCAACAGTTGACTTTTGGTCAACTGGTCAACTCTGGTTAGGATTTGGTTAAATCTAGACAGTGTTGACTCACGGTTGACTTTTGGGTAAAAAGTCAACTCTGGGTCAACCGAGCCAAAATTGGCTCAAATATGACATTTGTAGGGCATACCCAACAAGTCACCAAAGTTTTAAGTCAATCCGAATACCCGAACTCCGTATCTCGAAATTACCCGATTACCCCTTAACATTTACCCTTAAACCGTTCTAACTTGCCGCCAAGTGGCCTTCCCTTAGGAATTCCACTCCGTGCTTCCTAGGGTAGTAGGGTACTAGCCTATACAACCATTACCTACCAAGTTTTCTAGGGTAAGTGGACATCCAGTCCATCTTACGGTCCGAATCGCCCGTTTATCCGTTATCTTGAATATTTCAAGATACGGGATGGTACGGTGCGATACCGACTCCCCAAGCCCACACGCAACCCCGATTCCCACTCCGAAGCCTACCCACAAAATCTAAATCACATTACCTAAGTCCCCTCCAAGTTTCAACGCGTTCCGAATCACGGAACTCAATTTTCCCCTATCACCAAATCCTAACTTAACCTTTTCCCTCTCATTCACTCATTCAACTCTCACTTTTCATACCCTCTTGGGACAATCTTAGGGGGCTATTCTAGTGGATTTTAGAGGGTTATATAGAGCTAATAATATGGTATATATATAAGTATATACATATAGGTATATAGTGGGGTATATACGGGGTCGAATAGGGGGTAAAAAGGGGGGGTTTTGTGCCTATTAATGCTGCTCCTGTTACTGCTGTTACTGCTACTGCAGCAACTGCAACTGCTGCTGTCAGTTTTTTTTGGGGGGGGGGGCAGCAGCTCCCTAGGCCCCCCCCCCCCCTTGCTGCCTGCTGCTGCACTTCTTCCTCCCCCTTCTCTTCCTCTCATTCCTCCTCTAATTCTCTCTCAATTCTCCTCTAATTCTCTCTCAATTCTCTCTAATATATATATATATATATATATATATATATATATATATATATCACTCACACACAACTAATTCCCATTCCCTTCCCCTCTCTACACACAAATACACACACATATATATGTATGACCACACACACACACACATATATATATATATATATATATATATATATATACACATACGCACATATGTATCTATATATATATGGACACTCACACACACACCCATATGGACACACACTCTCACATGGACACACACACTCCCACACATACAAATCTACATACACACATACATATCTATATATATATATATATATATATATATATATATATATATATATATATATATATATATATATATATATATATATATATATATATATATATATATATTTAGACACACAAATACACATGTATATATATATATATATATATATATATATATATATATATATATATATATATATATATATATATATATATATATATATATATACCACTCTTAAAAGGATAAAACCATAATTAATCCTTAAACTAGATTTTAAGGAAACCTACAAAATCTAGGGTCAACTTGTAGAGAATGGTCTCCCCTATAATTAATGTGAAAGAATAAATAAAATAGGAGAATTTATGAGGGTTTAAATGACATACCTAAATGTGGATTTGGAAGAGGAAGGAGTTGGAAGAAATGAATGAAGAGAGAGGGAGAAACTTAGTGATGAAGTAAAAGAGGTGGAGGGGGGTGGCACTATTGTGGCCGGCCATGGTGCTAAGGGGTAGGGGCACTTGTAATTACAAGTTTGCCCCTCCCTAAGCCTACATGCAAAATTAATCCAAATGGGTTTTGGAAAAATGCTTAAATTAAATAAAAATCATAATTAAACTTAATTACTCATGGGGGCTAGTCCAAACTCCTAAACCTAAAAGTTTAGTGTGGTGGGCCATGGTTAAATAACATGCTAATTACGGCTCAAGTCGAAATTCCCCGGGGTCCCGAATCAACTCGGAATGCGATAAAATTCGAACCCGACTCCTATAATAATTAAATAATAATATTCATGAAATAAAATTCCCAAAAATATTATAAAATGGAAAATTACCATTTTACCCCTAACTTGGAAAAGTGAGGGTGACACCGATAAACCCGATGTACCCGACCCAACCCGAGTTCAACCCGATCCTCCGGACTCGGTCTTGGGCTTCATATGTGGAACCCGAGGTCGGGTCGGGCTCGGGCTCGGGCTAGGCTTATGATTCACCGGGTTGGGCTCGGGTTGACCTCAAGCCCGACCCAACCCGCCCGAGTTGCACCCCTAGTTTTGATAGTTCACAATCGGACTAGTATAGTCTAGTGTGTTGACTTTATTATTATTATTATTTTTTTTTTTAATAATGTGGTTGGCAATCAAAAGTAGCAATTAGCGGAGGTGGTCAACAATATTGACTTTTTTGGTCGTCCCCTTTATCCGGTGAGCTAATTAAACTGATCACGTACGTTGTCCTTTGAAGCGTATCCTCTAAGAAAAATTGAAAATAATTGATTTTGACCAAAACCCAAGCTAGTAAGTCTACTACTGATATCGTCGATACCAATACTCATAGGAATAGTTCGATACCGATTTTCATACCTATATGTTGTTGCTCAAGCAGTTTATAGCTACAAATGCGTAAGTGTAACATAAAAATCTCATCTGTTAAATATTATGTTACCTAAGAGCATCATTAGTAAGGGCAATTCATTACTACAGTGTATAGAGTATCCTAGAAGTGTAGGTATGATTGGTATATCGTATTACATAGAGTGTATAGAGTATCCTTTCGGTCTATAAGAGTTACTTCACTCACTTTGTCAAGACAAGTAAACTTTTTAAATGTTGACGGTATATATATCGTCAACATTTGGTTTTGCCTTGTAGCTACAGGCAGTTGCCTGCATTTTGCCTTATAACTTGGCCTTTGGCCTGTGCTTGAGCAGTGTGGACTTCCAGGTTAGGTGGTTAGTTCATGATTAGCATTGTTTAGATATTAGTTTCAGTTAAAGGGTTAGTTTAGATTAGGATATTAGTTTATGTTAGAAGGAATATAAGAGTTAGTAGATGTTAAAGTAGGATATTAATTTATTAGTTAGGATAGATAGTTTGAGTTAGGATACTGCTCAAGCACAGGCCAAAGGCCAAGTTATAGGATATTAATTTAAAAAGTTTTACCTTTCTTGACAAACTGGGTGAAGTAACTCTTGTAGACCCAAAGGGTCGATATTGGACAGTTAGGATGAGTATCAGAATCGGTATCGGATTAGTATCGACCGTATCGGATTAGTATCGATCTATCGGATACGACACTTTCACACAAGACAGTTGTTTTAGTCCCAACACAGTTGTTTTTGTTTCTTCCTTCAAATTCTTTGTTTTAATATGTGGAATGAATGAACAGTTTATGTTGCGCACCCATATCTAAACTGTCTTAACATTCATTCACTGACTGCGATGTGCATGTATCGATCTATCTTACAGAATTATCCTCAATTGGATATGGATATGAATTACTACTTACGGAATCGTTCGTGGATGTACAACCGTCATTCTGATGACATGTACGGTGTGCAAGATGAATTCATAGAGGGTGTACAGCAGTTCCTGCAGTTTGCCAAGGCGTTCCCTCAGTACATGGACGGTACCAAAATTAAGTGTCCGTGTGTGAGATATCGCAACTTGAAATATCATCCAGAAGTGGAAGTCACGTATCATTTATACTCGAAGGGTTTCACGCCGAATTACTATCAGTGGAGCGCGCACGGAGAACTTATATCTTTAGCATCGGAGTATGAGTCTTATGTGGATGTCCACAACAATGCTGCTTACGACGATGGGTTGGTGAACATGATTTTTGACGCGGCGGGGCCTAGTTTCGATCCGGACGATCATGATGCACCTGAGGAGGCACCGAACGCCGATGTTGTACAGTTCATGGAGTTGCTGGAGAATGCAAGGACTCCATTGTATCCTGGTTGTGAGCATCATTCACCGTTGGAGGTGGTTACAAGACTGTTGAGCATTAAGTCAGATTTTAACATGTCGCAAGAATGCTACAACCGAGTGTTGGAGTTGATTATAGAGATCTTGCCGGAGGGTGCTAAGTTGCCTAAAGACTTCTACCGGTCTAAGAGGATGGTGAGATCGCTCTGGATGGGATACGAAAAAATCGATTCTTGTCGCAATGGGTGCATGATGTACTACAAAGACGACAAGGACGCAGATGTGTGCAGATTTTGTGGTGCTGATCGCTATAAGACAACTAGTACAGAAAGGTCTACCGGTGTAAGAAAACCGACCGATTCAATGCACTACTTGCGTTTAACGCCGTGGTTGCAAAGATTATTTATGGTAAAAGAGACGGCCAAAAATATGAGTTGGCACATGCGAGAACAGATTGAAGGAGTGTTGGATCACCCATCCGATGGAGAAGCGTGGAAGCACTTTGATCGAGTGTATCCTGATTTTGCTTCAGATCCGCGTAATGTCAGGTTGGGGCTATCTTCTGACGATTTTACTCCTTTTGGTCTTTCGGGATCCCAGTATTCGTGATGGCCTGTGATTGTCACTCCGTATAACCTACCACCTTGGATGTGCATGAAGACTCAGTACATGTTTCTAACCGTTATAATTCCTGGTCCGAACAATCCCAAGAGGAACATTGATGTGTACTTACAGCCTTTGATAGATGAGTTGAATCAGTTATGGGAAGTAGGCGCTAACACGTACGATGTTTCCAGGAAGCAGAATTTTCAGATGAAGGCAACCCTTATATGGACCATCAACGACATTTTGGCCTATGGAATATTATCTGGATGGAGCACTCATGGTCGTCTCTCATGTCCGTATTGCATGGACCGTAGTAAGGCTTTCCGCTTGAAACAGGAGGAAAACCGTGCTTCTTTGATTGTCATCGGCTTCTTTTATTGTCATCGGTAATTTCTGCCAAAAGATCATCCGTTCAGAAGGAACAGGAATGCATTCCATGCCGACGTTGTAAAGAAGGGTGATCCACCGCCAAGGTGGTACGGAGCCACTATATGGGAGGAGGTTAGAGATTTTCCAAGTGCTATCGAAGATCCTACAACTGGGTACAAGTGCGATAGATTTGGTAGAGATCATAACTAGACAAAGAGGAGCATATTCTGGGATCTGCCATACTGGAGTACCAATCTGATCAGACATAATCTTGATGTCATGCATATTGAGAAGAATGTGTTTGATAGCATAATTAATACTGTGATGGATGTAAAGAAAAAAACGAAAGACAATCCCAAGGCCAGGTTGGACTTAGAAAAAATATGCAAACGCCCTGCGTTGCATTTGATAGAGCAGAATGGAAAACAGTTCCTGCCGAAGTCAATTTTCTCGCTGGACAAGGAGGATAAAGTGAGACTTTGTCGGTGGATCCAGGGCCTAAAATTTCCAGACGGATATGTGTCAAATCTGAGAAGATGTGTCGATCCGAAGGAAAACAAATTGACGGGTATGAAGAGCCACGACTGTCACATATTCATGGAGAGGTTAATTCCGATTGCATTTCGGGAATTCTTACCACAGGCAGTTTGGAATCCTGTCACACCCCAGAACCAGAATACTGGAGAGCGGGGGAATGACTCAGCCAGCTACGTATTACGGGTAGATGAATACCGTATAATACGATCAATGCTGTCTAAAAGACGAGGGGGTGCATACTACATGAAAGTCTCACTATGGTCACTTCACATCTATTGTCTCAATCATTCAAACAAGAAACAGAAATAGAGAACATGTAAGATAAAGCAGTAAGGCGTCCCAAATGCTCAGTCAAAATATTCTTGATATCTGGCTTTACAAAACATAGCCAGATGATGTAGCAAAGTATACACAATTGTTATCAGCTGCAGTCTGACTTAATTACAATTATGTAAAAGTAAGTACAAGACAATCCGACTAACATGTCGGTGCCAAACGGCAAGGTATTAAGTAAATAACAAAATGAGTGGGGAAGTAATGAACCCACTCGAGTCCTCCTACGATCATCCCTCTAGTATTGACCATCTTGGAGGTGGAAGTAAGCTGAGTCCTCGAGAACCGGCTCTAGATCTGGCCATGCAAAACCAGAGAGGTTAGACCTCTAATAGCAAGTACCGCAAGGAAGCACGATATGAGGAATTAAAAGCAGTAATAAGAGAATATAATAAGTAGATCTCTGCTTGCCACTGGGATTCGCATAACATCACGACACTTCGAACCAACCTCCCAACCAAACAAGGACAGAAGTTGGCCTGTCATGCCCTGACATTCTGATCATCTCAGTTAGTTAATAGAGTAGGTACAGTACACAAACAAGTCAACTTAAACGGCCATGCAACTACTACGGCTTGCTACTGTGAGTTCCAAGTTATCCTGGGAATATGCAATAAGGATTCCTCAGTTCTTACTATGTGCAAGCAAGACTAGTTTACCCAGTCAATCAATTACGCCAATCATGAATTAGACGAGTCCCAGCGGGACGTCCGTCATCAATATACAATATACAATAAATAATTATAAGCAGATACCACTTCCGTGTGGCAGATTTGCAGTATCTGTGGGAACCAGTCGGCCTGTCGGGCACTTAATAGTCCCAAAAAGGGCTGCCATGTAAGAACTCGGGAATCTATTTTCTCCATGTAATCATTATTTTATTTAACTTAGTAGTCTCTATGTTGAGTGAAATCCCATACCGTGGATCATGGTCATTCAGAATAAGTACTTCCGTACAAGTACGATATGCCCAACTCTACAACGATACCCGTACGGTTAGGTTGTAGGTCTTACATATCGTAATACAACAATCAAAACTAACCACAGAATAATCATGCCTTGACCATCAAGTACACATGCTGCTTTTGTAGAAAATAAATAAGTAAATTGAAGCCTGCATGTGTGCCTGTATGTCAATATTCGGGATCCGCCAATCGATTATAATAGTTCATAGTTAATATGAACGTGTCTCATTCATTCAATTTAATAAGGCGACTAGCCAGTCTCTTAGTTCCAACTAGGAACGCATGATCAATTATTAGTCAAAGTAACAGTCGGGATCAATTCGTGACAAGGCATGAAAGTTAAATTAGTATTAAACATGGTCGAGTCTATAAGTAGTATAAAATAGTTGGTAACATATTCTTGAAGCCAAGGAAAAGATCTACAACTTTTATGTTGGCAGTTAGAAGAAATTCTAGCCATAATTCAGTCAAAATAGGACATATAACAGTCAGAAACAGCCAAAATAGGCATTATGCGGCCTATTCTGCGACATGCATGCAGACCAACTACGACATGCGGCTCATGCGGCATATGCGATCCAACTGCGACACCATATGCGGCTCAACTGCGACATACGGCCTATGCGGCTCAACCGCGACACCATATGCGGCTGAACTGCGACATGCGGCCTATGCGGCCCAACCGCGACATCTATGCGGCTCAACTGCGACATGTACCTCATGCGGCCCAACCGTGACATCTATGCGGCTCAACTGCGACATGCGTCCTATGCGGCCCAACCGCGACACCATATACGGTTCAACTGCGACATGTGCCTCATGCGGCCCATTCGCGACACCATATGCGGCCAACTGCGATATGTGCCTCATGCGGCCCATTCGCGATACCATATGCGGCCAACTGTGACATGTGCCTCATGCGGCCCATTCGCGATACCATATGCGGCCAACTGCGACATGTGCCTCATGCTGCAGATGAACATAGAAATGAACAAAATACTTTGGCCATAACTTCCACAAAATAAGTCAAAATCTAACTTTTCAAAAGCCAAAATTTGGTAGAATTAAATTCTCTACAACATGGAACCACTTATTTTTGAAAACAACAGAGTTTGATAGATCAAACCCATAAAATTCATATGAAAACCAAAACTTAAAACTTAGATCTACACCCAACCATCCATGAAAATCAAGAACTTCAAGACCTAAACTTATAGAGGAAGAGAAGATCATGGACTAAAAATAAATAGGGATGCATGAAATCCCTCATGGTGTGCAAGATGTACTTGCCTCTCCAAATGGGTGGGTGGGAGAGTAATGGAGGATGGAGAAGAAGAAGTAAATGTGAGTAAATGAAGAGAGAGAAAAGTAAAAGGGGCATAAATATCAAGCCAAGTCAATCTCCACCACCCATTCCTTTCTACAAGATCTAGGCCATCCACTCCTCTTCATGATGAACCAAGCTAAACCAAATTGGTTTAATGAACAGACTAAGCCAAGGGCTAAAGCAAAAGTAGAAAATAAAATACAGGAAAATTAATAAGCGCAAAATTAAAGAATTTAAATACAGAACAAATGTATGATAAATATTAAATAAATACATTCAAACAGTACAAGTATAAAAATACGTATTCTGGAAACGGGGAGTGACAGATCCATTGACGGAGCTTAGCATATTCTTCAGGGATCTTTGTTCTAGGAAATTGCTCATTGATCGTCTAGAAAAGCAAGAGAATGACATTGCGGTAACACTGTGCAAGCTAGAGAGGGTGTTTCCTCCTGAATTCTTCGACTCTATGGAGCATTTACCGATTCATCTATCCTATGAGGCACGTGTTGGTGGATCCGTCGAATATCGATGGATGTACCCGTTCGAGCGACATTTGAATCACCTAAAAAGAAAGGTAAAAAATAAGACACGGGTCGAGGATTCTATTTGTGAAGCCTATGTTCTCGAGGAGATTACAAACTTTTGTTCGATGTATTTCAAGTCTCATGTTGCAACTAATAGAACGAGAGCTTCCAGAAACGACGACGGAGATCATGAAAGTAATGATACAATACTGAAGGTATTCAATGCACCAGAAAAGCCATCGGGTAAAATAAAGAAGAGATATCTGAACGATGATGAGCTAAGGGCTGCTCAGGTGTATGTATTACTCAACTGCGACGAGAAGGAAGTAGAGAAACTGGAGGGATAAGTAATTAATACGTCTACATTATTTTAATAGTATTGATTATTATACTATTACATTAATTGAACGATGTTGTTTTCAGCATATTTAATGATGATGTGAGGTCAGGTAGGCCACACATAACCGAAGAAGAACTAGAACAAAAAATAAGGCATTATTTTCCATCATGGTTGAGTGCATATATAAGACTTGAGAACTCTGTAATTACCTTTCTGTATATGCACTTGATTGAGAATGAGCTTAATTGCTTCTTTCGTGGTATTTAGGTCGATCGTCCATATGCAAGACTTGAGAATGAGTCTATTAGAATGCTAGCCAAGGGACCAATTTATGCTGCAAAAATATGGCCAAGCTACTGTGTTAATGGGTTTAGGTTCAAGTCAACAACTTGCCCGATCAGAGACAACTTTGTGGATCTCGACTCCACCAAAAACAGCTGTTTGTGTATCAGATCTTCGAACTACAAAGATGTTGATGCGGGCAACGATTTCTATGGTGTGCTACGGAAGATCGTGGAGCTGACATATAGTTATGGAATAGAGCCTGCTAAGATTGTGTTATTCAGGTGTGATTGGTTCGATCCGATTGAAGGTCAAGGTTGGAAAGTAGACAAGCACGGTCTTGTTGATATAAACTATCGGCGTCGATATCAAGCCTATGAACCATTTGTCCTATCAAGTCAGGCTCAGCTCGTGTACTTCACAAGTTATCCTAAACGGGGAACAACAAGGTCGGACTGGTGGGCAGTATGCAAGACCAAAGCTAGAAATACCTTTGAGGTTGACGATATAGCTTATCAAGAGGATGAACTACCTCTTGTAACAAATATTATAGAAGTGGACACGATAGAAGTTCCTCATTACACATCTAATTGTGTAGAAGAAGTAGAATTATCTGAAGAGGAAGATGCAGATGAAAGTGAAGATGTAGAGGAGGAAGAAGAAGAAGAAGATGAAGAAGTAGATGAGCTAAATAAACTAGATGAATTTTCAGAAGAGGATTAAATCTGTACATTTGTTTTATCATCATATTTGACACTTTAGTGACACTTCTATCATATAAATCTGTGACACTTCAGTGACACTTTTATCTGTGACTATGATATTTTTTAAAAATCTGTGATGTCTATCATATAAATATGTTTTTTTGTTTTATTGTCATATGTTATTATCAGGTATGACTAGACCATCTGGACGACGCGGAGGATTTTATATTAGGCAGTCCCGTTAGCCTCGGGCTCGGGATGGAGATTTCGTACCCTCATTCTCATCTCCGAGTACGCCATTGTACCATTCTGTTCCCGATCCATTACCTGGACAGGGGAGTTCCAGCAGGTTGGCGACTCCTCCCTTGTCGTCTAGCCTTCCTGATCCCGCGTCCAGCATCCCTGATCCCCCGTCCAGCATTCCTCCTGCCGATGGCTCCATGGGGGGAGCCGACGCCGAGCATATGGAGGACGACGATCAGACTGATCCTGCCCAGGCAGGAGGTGAGAGCGACCCTCCATGCGCTCCCCCGGGCGAGACGCGTATGGAGATTTGGACGGACGGGCCTACGAAGTAAGTTAATTAATTAATATATATTTCTCAAATGATTATATGTACATATATATTCATGAAAATTATTATTCTATAGATATCGGTCTTCTACAGTACAGAGACAGCTGGGGGTATTTCTGAGGCAGAACTATGGTGGGCCTTGGATTAACTACTCAGATGCTCCCGCAGATAGGAAGGCCTTTTGGTTCGCCCACTTCAAGGTAAAAAATTTGTTTATTTTTAAATTTTAATAATCATTTGTGTATATTATACAACTTTTCTATTTTACTTCTTGTAGAGGACCTATTTCTATCCACCACACCGGGCGGCGAAGATCGAGGGCCAATTTTCTGTCGTCGCAGGTAAGCTCATCCGTGATGCGATCTACGACCAGAAGTCTCGTGATCACTCCGGACAGCCGATCCATGGTTGGATCACGCCAGAGCAGTGGACTGCGATGAAGGCTAGATTCAGCGAGCCCAAGTACCAGGAGCGGTCTGACAAGGCCAAGGTGGCGCGGTCGAGCGTCGGTAAGTGGTGTGGTGGCTCCATTCCGATGACGGAGCATTTTCGTCATCTGGTACGTTTCCTATGACGGACATTAATTTATATATAGTTCGATAGAATGTTTAATACTAATAATAGATAATATATTTTAACAGATAAAAAAGGGTGAGGACCCGAACATGGTGACCGTCTTCCTGGTCACCCATCGGAGGGCTGGGGAGTTCATTGACGAGAGGGCGACGCAGGCATATATATGTTCTATTCTTTATATTAATTTACTATAATTTAGAAAACAGAAAAATAGATATCAATATAGACTTTAGCAAACACTTACACATTAGCAAACATGTTCTAGGCCGAGTTTGTTCGGCTACAGGAGAAGGCGGTTGCTGCTGCTAGTGCGCCAGCAGAGGAAGGGGCTGGTACTTCCTTCCAGACGCCTACAGCTCCATCGTCGGACTACCTCTATATGACCGCCATTGGCGGTCTTCAGAAGGGTACGTACTACGGTACGGGATCTTACGGCGCGTATTTGGCTTCGGAGTCATCCCGGGCCCCTTCTGTCAGTGCGCAGTCTCCGGCTTCGCCGGCGTCGTCACGAGCTCAGGATATTCTTCGTCAGATCGACGAGCTGCGTCGCGAGTTGCAGCAGCAGATTTCTGATCACCTTACCGCAGAGCGACAATCCGACCCTCCGATGATCATCGGACGATTTGATGCGGTCGAGCGCAGTATACAGGAGCTGATGAGTCTGCAGCAGGCTACAGCTGCCAGCTTGCACACGCTCACCGAGTCTACGCAGCACACAAAGCGTAGACAGGTTGAGCTGGACCATTCGCAGAGGACCATGTCTGCCTCACTCACTCAGGTATCGGCTTCGCTTCAGGAGAGTACTCAGAGGATGGTGAGTACCCTTGCTGCGCATGGTGAGCGACTGCGAGAGCTGGAGCAGATACGTCCTCCCGGTCCATCGACGGCGCCGACTCCAGACATTGCACTGCCTCCTACTGCCCCTACGGTGCAGCTCACACAGGAGCAGTATGAGTATATGCTATCCCAGATGCGCGGCAGGGGTCCTCAGTGATCCAGTAGATTTTTTTATCATCTTTGTATTTATTGGCCCTATTGGCCCATTGACCGTTCTGTACACTGATTTTCATTATTATTTGACTCTGTTGGACATGTATGTTTGTTGGACATGTATGTTGGTGATATTTAATTTGTTGGTATTTTCATTGAGTACATGTATGATATTTAGTTGTAGACTGTTATGATGGGAGACTGTTATTTATCTACTAGTTATAGATTGTTATGATGGGAGACTGTTAATTGTGATGATATCTACGACGGGGATGACAAATATACCTACGCTGGGTTATAAGCGATGATCTGATATACAAAGGAGGTGCTGCCTAAATTTTAAAAAAATATAATGAGTATTTTTGTAATGATGTGTGTCTGTGTTTACAGTGTAAACACAGACACACAGCATAACAAAAATACACATTATATTTTTTATTTTATTTTTCAGTATTCTGCGACGGTTAGCGACGTATAGCGATGGATACCGACTGGAACTGGACGTCGCGAAACGTCGCAAATTAGCGGCGGTACGTCGCTGTACGTCGCCGCCTTGCTGACGTGGCAGGCATTGCCACGTCATCACGTCGATAGAACAAAACGTCGCTACAATGTCGCACTACGTCGCTAAGTTTGCGACGTAACTATCTCGTCGCTCGACGTCGCTAACTTTGCGACGACCTAGCGACACGGATGGGACGTCGCAAACAGCGACGTAGGGCGACGTATTGCCCATCTGCGACTAGCTAAAAAGCGACCTTCACGTTACGTCGCTAAATCCGTCGCCAATTACGATTAGCAACGTAATTTTCATTATTAGCGACGTATAAGGACGTCGCTAATTTGCCTTATTTTAGTTGTGTACGGCAGCGCCCTCCCCAACGTCCCCCACCGAACATCACGCCCCCAATCGTGACCCAGCCGCTCCGTGCGATCGTTCCGACCACCCCCGCTGCCCCGTGCCCCCGCCTCTGGCTGCAGTTGCTTCCCCCCGCCCGTGCAGCTCTGGGTCGACCCATGCCGCGTCCCGTGCCCACCTCCTGCAGTGTGTCCTTTCCATCCTGTGCGGCCTCCGGTTGCTGCGGCTTCCCCCTCCGATGACCTCCTACCCCGCGCGGCTTCAAGACGGCCAACAACGCGGGGTGGGGGGAAGGTCGCATGCACGAGCGAGAGGGGGGGGGGGGGGGGTGGGGGTCGCTAACGGAAGGCGGGAGGGAGGAGGAAAAATTGTCGGCGGGTGTTTGGGGGCAGTGTGGAGGGGAGGAACAATTTTGGTATAAAAAAAAAAAAAATCAAGATATCAAGTCAACACCTATCAAAATTGAGCGTATTAAGTTAAAAAACCTGAATTAGTTGCGGGTATCGAATTATAATTTAGTCTAACCGAATCTTTTATTTGGTTGGTTGGATCCCCTTTTCGTGCCAAAACCAAGTAATGCTCGCCTCTACTTGTACATACACGACTCGCACTAGTAGATTCATCTCATGAAAGAAGTGGTGGTTCATAGCTTCATGAATCTCACGAAGATAAGATAAAGATTCTCAATGTAGCTAGGAATGTGAACCCCCCCCCCCCCCCCCCCCCCCCCCCCCCCTCTCTCTCTCTCTCTCTCTCTCTCTCATGCACTATGGCTAGCCTGAGAGCATGCCCAACAACAACAACAACTCCCCTTCTCCCAAAGAGCTTCTTCGCCTACAGAGCACCAGCCCAACTCAACAATGCCCGCCACAATCCCTGGCTGAAATCTGCAGTGGATTGGAAGAGGAGGAGGAGGAGCTTGGTTTACACTTGCACAACTGCAAATGGGGAAGTGGGTCGTACTGTTGTGGAGGGGGAGGGGGAGGGGGAGGGGGAGGAGCTGGGGCAGGATGGGTATTTGGCGAGGGGGTTTGGGTGGGGCGTGAGGAGAATGGTTGTGGTTGGGGAGGAGATGAGGATGGTGGCTGCTGTCCAGGCTGAGGCTTTCCATGAGCCTGTGGCACTCTTCAACGACTTCTTCCTCGACTTCTTTAAAGTAAGAATTCAATTTGAAACTTGTTCCACTGTCATAAGAGTTCTTTGAATTCTTTCTAGTTTCATTCCAAGTTCAAAATCTGTGCAACTATGCTTTTTCTAGTTCAGTATGAAGTTGGGTTTAGGCTGCTAATACCAATGTTTTTTTTAATACAAATACCTTGAACTCAACATTCTATATATCTATAGCACTGTATGATAAGAAAATTTTGTTTCGCCGTAATTTTTATTATTATTCTACACCCTTATTTATGTTTAATAGTTGAAATTGTTAGGCCGGTCAATGGTAGCTTACTGGTCGGATATTGGCATTACCATATCCGAACCATTAACTATCTGATAACTATCCGATATCCGATCGGATAGAAGTTTTGGCTACCGTATCCGTTAACGATAATTTCAACGGATATCGGATAATATCCGAACCAATAAAATTACTAAAAAATATATTTAAAAAGGTAAGAAAAATAATCAGAACTAAGCAGATTTTGTCAAGAAACAACATATTTCCACATTGAAACGACAGCTTTTGTCAAGAAACAGCAGAAACAACAGATTTTCGGTTGAATTCTGAATTCGTGATGGCCCAATATATTTTAAATTTATTAAATAATTTAAATATTATTGGTTCGGATATGACACTTACCGTATCCGCATCCGATATCCGATAAATATCCGATATGATATCTGAATCCGTATCCGTATCCGAAATTTCGGATATTTTCAATTCGAACATGGATCGGATACGGATTTTCGGTCCACCATTGTCAGGCCTAGAAATTGTTCACTAAATTTAACATGGGTAGATAGGTAATTTTACATGTAGAAAAAAGGTGGTTGTTGTTTGTTCTTCCCAAAAAAATAAAAATTTAAGAACCTTTGCTCTTCCCAAGTAGTAGACAATTACAAAATATTGTTTGCTTTTCACAAGTGATCTGAAATTCGTGCAACGCACATGCATATATATACTAGTAGTTTTAATACGAGAAGTAGTCTTTTGTTATAGTGGTTAGACAACTTATAGTCTTAGACTTGGTTGGTATACCACTTGTCTTGAAGTCCTATCCTCCCTTCTTTATTAATTCGCGGAAAGAAAAGAAAAGAAAATCTTTTTTTTATGGACATAAAAAATAGATGTATTTAGTAATAGGGGCTCACATAATAGTTAATATTATGGTTTAGGTCTTCAAAATGTTCCATATTAGTAGGCAAGTGAACAGTAAGGCCTCGTTTGGTTCACAGATTTAAGGAACCAAGAAAGGAAAGTTGTTCCTTTCCTTTGTTTGGTAGCCACAAATTTGGGAATCAATTTTCTGACAAGAGAAAAAATTGGTGGGAATATGGTTCCACTCAAGACCCATGGGATTGATTTTTTCTCATCCTTTTCCAACATTTATTACAAAAGTTATGACAAAAATAACCATGTGTCATTGCTTATTTTACCATTAATTTTATTTTTATAATATTATTTTTATTTTAAAAGGTAAGGATATTATTGGAACATTGTCATATTTTGCTTTCCTTTCCTAAGTAGTTTTCTTGTTTTACCAAACAACGGAAAGAAAATGTGACAGGAATCCTACTTTTCCATTCCCATGAAAAATAAAAGGGTATTCATTTCCTTTCCGTGAACCAAACGAGGCCTAAATTTAAGACTCAAACACTAACATCGGACACTATGGAGATCTAGACCCTAATTTCAACTATTATATGAGATCCTATTACTAGATATCCCTACAAAATATTGTAATTTCTATCGAATTTTTTTCCGGTATTTAGAAAGGCCATGAATATAGTTAGAATACATTTTTGAGCATGGATAGTTAGTCCTAATTTTTTTTATAATAAATAAATGAAATTGAGAGGAAAAGTGAATGTTTGGGATGGGTTGGGATGGGTAGGCGAACAATTTTTTTTCCTATTTTTCTTACCTTTAAATTTTTTTTTCCTTCTTCTTCTTTAACATCAAAAATAAATAACTTTCTTTTTCCAAAATTATGATTCCACCAACCCGACGTTGCCTAAATATTTACTGAAACCACATCTTTGAATTGAGCCCGTAGAATTACCAAGCATAGACGGCTTGTGGTGAAGCATATATTAATTCATGTCCTGAAGAAGTTTAGCATCCTCAAGTTCTGAATTGGCATCAAACAAATCATGTACAGGCTGAAGTGCTTTCTGCTCTCATATACAGACTTAGAAATTCAGCACCAGACAGGTCAGATTTCTTCTGCACTACACACATTAATCTCTGCCTCTTCATAGTCGTACATACTCGTCCACTTGCTCCATAAGTTCTCAATGGCATTCTATTCGTAAACAAAATTGATCAACTGGAGAACGGTGCTAAATAAAAAGGAATTGCTTTAGGTGCTAAATGTTGTCAATGATCAGAAAAGATGTATACTCAAACATTTGCAAATTGATCAACTGTGTTTGCTAGAGTTATTTTGCAAGCTTTTTTTTATTTCATGGAGTCGGTTTGTAAACTTTATTTTCGTTCTAGTTGTACTTGGATCAAAGATTATCATTTGGTTGCGTAAGTTCAGAGTTGCTACAATCATTTGTGATCTTTGGTTGTCACGTATTTTTTTATAACCCGAAAATAACAGTTCATGTATATTTGGATTACCTCTTTTTTTTGTTTTTTTTTGTTTTTTTTTTTAAATTGCTTCCATAGCAGGTATGCTTGTTTGGTTGCAGAGTCTGTGGATGGGTCTAGTTCCCTAATAGCTCCTGAGCTTGTGGGAGTAGTGGATGTCACAGTTCAGGGAGACGGTGATGTTCTTAGGCATCTCAAAGGCACGAAAGAGTATCTTTACGTATCAGGCATAGCTGTCCTGATCAAATATAGGTAAGTATTATTATTAATATTATTGCTATCTCCAAAACTGCTTTGTGGTCAGAAAATTGGAAACTATTGCTTGGAAAAAAAAATGAAGATGTTCTATAGTGATTTTGCTTTGAACACATTCTAGATTTTCAAAGAATTTGAAAAGAGAAATTTTGAGGTGCATCCCACTTGTTTTTCCATAGCTCAAGGTGTACCCAACTTGAAAGAGAAATTTTGAGTTGCGTCCCACTTGTTTTAACATAATGCATAAAATCCTTCACTTTTAACGGAAACCGTCAATGACTAGCAGTCAACTCCTTTGACACCCTCATATAGACATTTTTGAGACCAAAATATTCTCACATGGACACTTTTGAGATCAAAATTCCTTTGGTCACAGGTAGTTTCACACTCAGATGTGCATAGATAGATGTCAAGTGGAAACAACCCGTTGAGCCGTTGAGGATATTTTGGTCTCAAAAGCGTCAATTTGGAAGGTCTAAGTAATTGATTGTTAGTCATTGACGGTTTTCGTTAAAAGTGTGGTCTAAAGAATTGACTGTTAGTAATTATTATTAGTATTATTACTCTCTCCAAATCTGTTTTGTTGTCAGAAAATGGAAACCGATTTCTGGAAAAAATGAACCCGTTGTCCAGTGATTTTGCTTCGAACACATACTAGCTTTTTGGAGAATTTGAAAAAAAAAAAAATTGAGTTACAACCCACTTGTTTTAACATAATTCAAAATGCACCCCACTTGTTTTAACATAATTCAAGATGCACCCCACTTGAAAGAAGATAAATTTTGAGTTGCACCCCCTTGTTTTACCATAATGTATAAAATCTCTCACTTTTAACATAAACCGTAAATGACTAACAATCAACTCCTTTTACCCCCTCCATGTGGACACATTTTAGACCAAATAATCATCACGTGAACATTTTTTAGACCAAAACTCCTTTTGTCACATGTAGCTTCACACTCAGATGTGCATAGACATATGTCAAGTGGGAACAACCCATTAAGGATATTTTGGTCTTAAGTGTGTTCACGTGGAGATTTTTATTAAAAGTGATATGTTTTATACATTAACAAGTGGAGTGTAACTCAAAATTTCTTTTTAAGTGAGGAGCACCTATTAATTACGATAAAATAAGTGCGATGCAACTCAAAATTTCTCATTTGAAAAATAAGATGTGAAGTTAATAATGTGTGTTACATATATATAATAATAGGAGGCGAAAGATAGCAACAGTACTGCTGGAAGGCTGCGATGTTGTGTCGCGGCGGTGGGGTTTGAAGCACCTGGCACTCCGAGCTTACGAAGAGGACTCCGCTGCTCGGAAGCTGTACGCGAAAGCGGGTTACGCGGTTGTGGCTTCCGACCCCCACTGGGTCACTTGGTTCGGGAAGAAGCGGCGAGTGCTGATGATTAAAACATTTCCTTCACCATCATCAACTTGTTGTGGCAGTTGATCCAGAAAGTTGATCGATCAATGCCGACCACAGTATGACTCTGGTTTTGGTCTTTTTTTCCCCAGTTCTTGCTGTTACAGAACTTCGAAAGATATGGGGCTGGAATTATCTCAAAGGCAGTGATGGCGATGCCATTATATGTGTTGTATTTAGGCTTCCGGGATGAGCGTAATCGAAACAGTCAAAATCGAAAATCCAAAAATGAGACTGAACCGAATAATCGATTTGGTTTATTCGGTTTGTTGAATTAGACTATTTATATTATGGAGGAAACTTAAAGCTGTGATCGGTGCTAAATTATATTAAAAATTATAACTTTTATACACACATTTATTGTATTTTAAAATTGCGTCCAAAGTTGGACTAGTTGTTAAATTATCTATATTGGACTTCAAAATACATACATATAATTGTTGTTTTCAAAATTTACAAAAAAATTACACATTTTTAATTATAAAACATGTATAGAATTGAAGGTATTTATATAATTATATAAGTCTTATTTAGTTTTCAATTTTTGATCGAAATCCAAAACCGAAATCGAATAATTTTTTTTAGTATTTTCAAAATCGAAACCGAACTTTTTTTTAAACCGAACCAAATCTCTTATTCGGTTCGAATTTCGGTCCAAAATCGAATAATGCTCGTCCTTTGTTAGACTATATATATATAGAGAGAGAGAGGCTTGTAAGGTTAACGAGAAATTAGAATTCCATGAATTATATGATTCATGACATTGAGATTACGGAATTGCAATTGACAATTATGAAGCCATGAGTCGATGTGTTCTGAAAGCAGTCTTATAGATGTCTTCTTCTGCCATCCTAACTTGGTGGTAGCCAGCTCTTAAATCCAGCTTGGTGAAGTAATGGCTTCCATGGAGTTCATCAAACAGTTCCTCAATGAATGGTATAGGGTACTTGTCCTTAATTGTGTTATTGTTCAATCCCCTATAATCAATACAGAGCCTCCAAGAGCCATCCGCTTTCTTCACAAGTATCACAGGAGAAGAGTAAGAGCTAGTACTAGGTCTTATAATACATGTTTCTAACATTTCCTGGACTTGCTTCTCGATTTCATTCTTGTGGATGTAGGGGTGCCTATAGGGCCTGCTACAAACTGGTAATGAGCCTGGGGCAAGTGGAATCTTGTGATCAAAGCTTCGCTTGGGAGGAAGGCCCCTGGGTTCTTCAAACAGCAACTTGTACTCCTCCAATAATCCAGTTATCTCCTGTGGCTCTGGCAACCCTTCCTCCTGTGAGTGCTCCTGTCTGAACTCTTCCAGTTTGCATAGATGAATGATATACATATGAGGGTTCTGTCTCAAATCCTTGCTGCCTAACTCCTGTAAAGTATCTGTTTCAGTGTTAACTCCCTTGAAGTATTTGGGCACTCCTTGTTCATCATATTGCATGGTTAACTCTTGGAAATTCCAGACAATATACCCAAGGGTACTAAGCCAATTTGCTCCTAAAACAATCTGATAACCTGGAAGAGGTAATTGCAAGAGGTCAGCAACAATCTTGTGTCCCTGGCAGTCTATTTGTACTCCTCTGCACATTCCCTTACTAACCAGCTTCTCTCCATTGGCCACTAGTACTTCAAAAGTCTGACTATCCTGAGTAGGAATTTCCATTCTTTCACAAAAGCCACTATCAATAAAACTGTGAGTAGAACCTGAGTCAATGAGTATCAACACTTGTTTGTTTTTAAGCTGCCCTTTTAATCTCATGGTGGAATGATTATTAGAACCTATTAAAGCTTGGAGTGAAATTTCAAAAAGTTTTTGACAGGGAGTTGTGATGTTGTTAGGTGTCTCTTCCAACAGAAAAGAATTCTCAATCTCAGTTCCTTCTTCATCAGCCACTAACATGAACAACTTCTTTTCTTTGCATTTGTGACCTCTGAACCATTTCTCATCACACATAAAACACAATCCCAAGCTTTTTCTTCTTAATATTTCTGAAGGGGATATGGTAGGATTAGCAGTCTGAATCTTCTGAGGTAGTGAATTTGGCTTCTGTCCAGCTTCAACTGGATGAGTTGCAACTGAATTGGTGGCAGTCAAGTTTCCTGGATTGTAATGCTGCTTAGTAGGGAAAGAATTTGTTTTGTAAATTTTTCTTAGAGCTGCAATTTTTGCTTCAAATAATTTGGCTGCTTGCATTGCTGCTGGTAAGTTGACTGGACTAGCTACTTGAACTTCATATCTAACCTCTTCTTTCAATCCTCCAATGTAGTGGCTAACTAGGCAGTGTTCAGGTATCCCATGCACCTTCTTGGAGAGTTTCTGGAACTGTGAATTGTACTCCTGGATAGTGTCCTCATGTTTGAGTAATTTTAACTCAACTATGTGGTCAGTTAGCTGGGAAGGACCAAATTCTGATCTAATGGATGTGCAGAAGTCCTCCCAAGACACTACTCCATTTCGAATTCTAAAGAGCCAATCCATCCAGTAGGCTGCAGTCCCCTTGAGCTGGACGGAACAAATTCGAATTTTCTCAGCTTCAGTGGTGCCATAATAGTTAAAATAATTGTTCACCCTCATCAGCCACTCAACAACATCTCCTTCTCCATCAAATGCAGGTATCTTGACCCTCAATGTAGGCTGACTCCAATTAGTGTTGCTAAAATTTGTGGTCATTTGTGGTGCAGGTGTGGGTAGGAGTGGAGCTGTGGTACACATGACTGTACTGGGAACAGGGGAACCCATAGGTGCCAGGTTGGGATTCTGCATCGAGACTGAATGCCCCAAAGGTGTTTGTTCAAATGAATTCATAGGAGAACCTAACATGGGAGGGCTCATTCCCCAGGTGAAATTGAAGGGGTAAGGAGTAGCAGATCTAGCTCCTGTATTGGATTGCTGAAATGGTGATGGACTCAAATTTTGAGCCAGGGTTTCGAAGTCCCGGCGAGATCTAGCCAGTTCTTCAAAAACTCTATCAAATTTGCTGTTGAAATTGAGTATTGTACCTTCCAATGTATGGATTCGATCTTCAACTGGTAAAATTCTTCTCCCATCTGATGCTTCTTCACCAGATCCACCATGGTTCGAGCAACCTTCCCTGCTGCCTTCCATCAGTGGATCGAGCTGCTCTGATACCAAATTGTTGGATCCACGGATCTGTTGACCTAGATTCAACATAGATCTATTAATACTTGTCATTCTAATGAGTATTTTGTAGCTAATTCTAAAGAATTATGCAGGGAATTTGAAGAGGAAGAACAGAATAGAGAGGGAAACTGGAACTTCTTATTGAAAGAACTTTTGCAGAAGAGAAAATTACAGAGGAGCTATCAGCTAGAGAAGAATTGAGGAAGAAGGAAGCTCTATTCTCATTCCACCCTCCTTAGCGTAGCATATCAGCTACTATATATGCTGAAAAGGAAAATACATGAGTTCACTATATTGCCCCTCTCTGGCTACTGAGTAAAGTGGCACAAGGCCCTGGCCTGTGGCCTGCTAATACGGTTAATACCGTTATAGAAAAGGCCTGAAAGGCTGAAAGGCTTACTAATCTCTACTATACTATTGAGGCTAGACTGATCATAACTGATCCTAGCCCATTCATGCTGGGTACTTATCATTTTACTGGACATGTCATGGTGGATTTTGAAAGTACTTCTCTTTTGTAATATGT
Organism: Iris pallida; assembly: GCA_029216955.1. Classification (NCBI taxonomy): domain Eukaryota; kingdom Viridiplantae; phylum Streptophyta; class Magnoliopsida; order Asparagales; family Iridaceae; genus Iris; species Iris pallida. The sequence goes on from JANAVB010040220.1 coordinate 10,281,837, forward strand.
TGCAAAGAAGACGACCACTCGCCAAAACTCGTTTAAATCCCAATCGCGTCGAGAAGCTCGGTGTGCTGCGAAACGGACACCAGAGAATTGGCGACTATGGCACCGCTCGCCGCCACCGCCGGGACTCCTATCCCAGGAAACGTCGAATCGCCGCAACAGAAGAGCTGCGGGACGGGCGTTGCGTGCCCCGGGAACGTCGCCTCTCCGGCTCTGATGGCAGGGCCGTACGTTCCTCTGTTCCTTCTGAGGAACCTGCGGTGCGTCAGCGGCGTCCCTACGAGCTTTACGTGACAATCCTCGCGACGAAAGCCGGGACCGAGAGCACGCTCCACAGCTTTCCAGATCACCTGAACAACCAGAGGACAAATATATTACTACAACGATAAGAACCTTCATCCTCGGAGAAACTAACAACATAACTTCTACGGTTCTACCTTGTCCAGGGCTTGTAACTCATGTGGAAAACAGCGCAGGCACGGAACCGACAAGGTTCGAGCCCTCCAACCGTGTAGGTGTGTGTGGTTATAATCTATCTTAATTTTGAACTTATAGAAAATGGACATATTCTACTAAACCGATGATCAATACTAGTCGAAAATAGGATCCGAAATATTTGTGAGACAGCTTGATCTTTGAATAACATGAAGGAGAAAATTACTGTAAAAATAAGCATTTCAGTCTTCAATGGTTGAAACAGAAGTTCTATTATTATTTTTGGTAGTTCTTTCTTTAAGTTTTGAAGAACACTTTCAGGGATGAATAAATCCATGATTCCGCTGAGTTATAACCCTTCCCGGCCCCATCGAGAAATAGAAATAACTAATCCTAAGGCAAAGGGTCGAGAAACTCAACGTCACTATTCCTAAATAACTTGGAGCCAGGCCTTCTTTTTCGCACTATTATGGATAGTCAAATAATGAAATGGGATTCCATTGTCAACTGCTCCTATCGAAAATTGGATTGAGTACGGATTCGAGCCATAGCACATGGTTTCATAGGTTTCAGTTTTACATGAAGAAGATTTTTTTCAGCATGTTATATTCGATACTGGTAGGAGAAGAAGACTCAGTATTGTTTAAAAAAAGGGGAAGCATAACCAAGTCAAGATGATATGGATCACCTCTTCTTCTTGTGCCAAAGATCTTAAATGCTATATTCAACTAGAGGTTCTGTAGATATATACCTCCGACCGCTCGGCTTTGAGGCTTCTGTATTCGGCACTTGTACGGTCGAGTCCCTCCCACAAACCAAACGGCTCCGTTCCTGGAGTATAGGCATGCAACACATGTTTCCCAGGAGGTGCCAAATCCTTGCCCAGAACGCTCGGCACGGAGATCAAGACGACGTTCTGGTCAGCATCTACACCGCGGCTCCAGTCATTTACGACTATATGATGGATTCCCAGGTCTTCAGGAATACTCTGCAGATACCATAAGGTTTTCAGACAATGCAGCAAGGCAAATATATGATATAATGAGGTTCTTGAATCTTATAATGAGGTTCTTGAATCTTGGCTTTAATTGAAAGTAAATATACTTTCAAATCTGACAATCAATAGGAATGTTTCTTGATAGGCAACTGTGGAATGAATGTAAGCTCACTTTCGCGTCAAAGCCCAGATGGAGATGCATAAACGATTCGCATTGTGGGGTTCCCTTGACTCTGTCTTGATAAGATTTTGGGATAACTTCTGTTGGCAACATACTCAAAGTGTCCCACATAGATGCATTGCTAACCACAGCCTTCCTAGCACGGATAAACTGCAACCAGTAGATCCAAAAAAAGGGTTATTTAGTTATACGGTCTCCTATAGTATTTGATATTAGAGTTTAGATCTCCATTTACACTGTTCACCGACCAAAATTAGCCTAAATGGAGACTTAAACTCTAACATTGGCGACCTAAACTCTAATATCAAATATTATATGAGACCCTATAACTAATCATCAGCAGTTTGTTGAATGGACTCCCAAGAACTCCACAACATTGTAAAAGAAATGGAAGGAAGGACAAATCGATGGGATTACATAACTTGTTATATTGCACAACTTACTTGACCACTCTTTAACCTGACTCCAGTAGCTCGACCATTCTCAACAACAATTTGTTCGACATGAGAACCTAGCGCAAGCCTCCCACCAAACCTCTGCATCCCGCGCACAAGAGCATCTACTACTGCGCCAGTTCCATGAAGAGGGTACTCAAGCGAGCACCCGGGCTTGTACCATTCTGCAAACATATAAACCTGCAAGCAAGGAAAATGAGAACCATCGAGTTCAGAAAGTGCTATTGTAACAAAATTTGGTTCAATTATTAACATCTAACAATTTTGAGCTTACTATTTATGGAACAGAGGATTTTGAACTCACTATTTCAGCTGCGAGCGTGCCGTCAGATTTCACACCAGCAAGCAAAAAGCACAACAGGTCCACCCAATTACGAACAAAAGGATCCTTAAGCTCCAGTGAGTCGACAATTTCTGAGAATGGTCTCAAAAGCTTAGTTGCACCTAAGGCTCCTTGAGGTCCCATTTGGACGAATGACTTCAACAGAGACGGAGCGTATCTAGCCGCTGCGGTGGAGAGAACACCCAAATCTCCTCGAATGGAAATAGGCGGTAACGCCATAGCTGCAGCAGACAGTGGGAGAACTGCATCCTGCAGATGATTTGAGTTCAAATTTAGTAGAGAAGAGAAGGGAAATGAGCAGGAGACAAACATCTTAAGTTTTTCTTATGTAACGCCAAGTATCATATCATGTAAACCTAGCCAAAAAACTGGAAGCTGGCTATGGAGTACAGTTCTAAAATGTACAAAAGATTTACTCGATCAGAAAATGTGAACAGAATTCAATATAACACTGTTTCTCAATTATATTCGTCATGTTCTTAATTTCCAAAAGCTATTTTCTCTTAGCTATGAGCATCAACTGTAAGTTCACACTCTTTTTGCATCATTTGTTGTGGTACACGCATGTGAAAAATAAACAAATGGGAACGGTTAGGAATCAATATGATATGGAGCTTCAAACCATTCTACATGGAGATTTTGATAATTAAATATTCTGAGATGTTCTATGGATATTTTTTGGGTACACTACGTCTGGAAATTTGGAATCTCAGATTATGAACATAAAACCGGGTAAGTTTGTTTCGCAAACCATCATAGCCTGTTTAGCCAAATCATCTTAGCTAGACTAGCTTCAAGCACTTTTGACTAGTCTTTTTGGTTTTCTTCAGGATCCTTTCCGGGGATTGGATTCCAAACAATAAAATTAGATATAGTTTCTTGATGCTTAAGAAAGAACGAATGGTCGAGATTTGCTTTAGGTTTAGACCTCAAGGCTCTTTTCTAATATTGAGATTTGATATGTATAAGTGCATGTTACAAGAATGAGAGAGACATAGGATTTAGGATTTCTTGAGTGGTGATGAGGAAGTTGTAGTCTCTCTATTTAGTATATTTTATGTCTGTGTATATTCCTCTACCTGGATTTGTGACTGCCTCTCTTCAACAAGATAGCGTAGGAAGAGTAAATTTCCAGGAAAAAGTTGAGCCGATCGCCTATATATAGTCTTATCTTATGCATGAAATTGGAATTATGCTCACCAGAAGTTTTTTCCATTCGCGCACGGCATCAAGGCCTGCATATGTCTCCAAATCCTGTAAGATAAAATCACATGAGTACATCTGAAATCAACACATGTATGACAATCCAGAACTACGAAAAATTTGAAGCAAGAGTGTAGAGATGCGCAAAAAACTACAATTCGATGCTAACTTAAAAGTGAATAGATCAGGTCGCCAAGATAATCTATATGCCTTAACCTTTACCAACAATTTCAATCCCTTCTAGATGTATTTAGTCATCATATCTAGCAAACTATGAGAGGATGTGTGTACCTGCTTTCCACCTAATCACACTCGATCACAGGAAGACACCACATTCCTAGACATTGCAAGTACAACATATTCACTCCTTACATCCAACTCCTAGGAGCAAGCATCTCGTCCATGAAACAAATACCATATCACACATTAAGCTTACTCATCACTAGTTTCCTCTCATGAAATTAAGTAGAAAACCTAAGAATATCAAGACGGAAAAATTAGGGAAAAGGAGAGATTTTGCAAATAAGACGATCCGCATAGGTTTGACAAGGATAGAAATGTCTTCAATCAACAAATAAAAAGCAAAGTCCTAGGTTGCATAGGCATGGACGCGAATTTGGATCCGGATATGATAGACAATTGACATACATCATTACAGAAAACTTAGGATACAAGTACAATATGGACACAGTTATATATACCCATGACAACATAACTATACGTTAGATCTTAATAATATCTATATTTAAATATGTTTTGGATAGTAACTAAGTTCCCAGAAAGCTTCAGAAAGAATTTACTACCCAAGAATCATAACTTTCTCATATATGAGTTAAGTTTGGCACGATCACAACCATGCCAAATCACTTTTAAACATGTTTGGGTCCCTTTGGAGCCTAGACATGGGCGAAGTCATAATATCTGACACGAGAGATCGAGAAAGTATCGTGTCGGATTTGTGTCACATATTGTGATATGGACAAGAGTATGTCCTCTGGAGGAGTATCAGAGCAATTACAAGAATGGTATTTGATTAAGAAAGTGTCCTAACTAAAAACTAAAAGCTTTTATAAATACAAAGGCTTCAGTTTATATTCCTAAGCTATGGTCGGCAAAATAAATTCATGAGCAATGTCATGCCCGTGATATCAGACACATTCAACATGACACACGTACTCCAATTTATACAAGGACACGCCATAAACTGCATTATGTCCATATAACCGTGTCCATTTCCTATCGTCTCGTTGTGTCCTAGCAACGTAGACTAATTCCAACAGGTATTCGTGTAAACTGAAATAACTTAATTACGCCTTAAGCTCTCAGGTCACTAAAATTACTTGGAAATGAGACTCCAATTTCTATCTTTTTGAGAGAATACCCTATCATTTGGAATAGTCGGCAACATTTGATAAAACTCTTAATTTCAGCTGTACGTTAAATTTTTATTACTATAATTTTGGGTTGTTCAAGGCTTTACACAATCAAAATGGAATTGGTTATGCAACAAACAATATACCCATTCACTAAATTGCAGATGATAATGAGATGAGCTGAATGTGTACTTTGCATATAAAATGACAAATAGGGTGCTAAACTTCATAGTAGTTCATATCACCTTTAGAAATTCTGTTGGGCCTATCTTTGACAAAAACTCGCCTTCAGGTACATAAACCATCCATGAGTCATAAGATGCACACTCTACGGACTCACCCAAGGCATCAAGAACCTACAAAGTGGAGAAAAAGTTCTTTAATTTCTTTCCAACTTAAGCATCTTCATTTAAATTTATTATCAAAATGGATCCAGATTATGAAACCAAATCAGTCCGGTTAAAGAAGCAGAAATAAATACGCAAGTCATGCTCAGCTCTAGTATGCAACGAGAGGTCAAGTGAAGAAATTGTACTGCGCATAATCAAGAATGTGCATATCTTCATGACATATAAACGTATAATATAAAAGATATCTTGAGGATATTAGTATTGTCATATGTATCAACAAATATAATCTCTCCTACAAGTTACCAATGCAAACACTTGATTATATGCACATTCTGATCGAGTCAATTGAAGCAGAAAGCAACAAATTACTGCAGAACAGGGAATTTTTCTAGTTTAGATCTCGATCAATCTCTACAGGCATATCTATTGTCAATGTTAATTAAAAGAAATGCATCAGTTCTATTCATAGCACATAGCTAAGTCATACCTCTCCTTAGTTCTTACATGTTACTAGTGCACAAAGATTAAGAAGTTCCAAACAACTTTTGCATACTTCAATGCATTAAATTGATCAACAACCGATATATTCATAAAACCTCGAAAAATTTACCTGTGCAAGAGGATTTGCTTGAAGACCTCTAGATTGAAATCCCGAGAATAGAGATGGGCCTGAGTCGAATTTGTAACCCTTTATGTCAAAAGAATGCGCTGCACCACCAGGAACATCATGACTTTCTAATACAAGAACATCCTGCTGGTATCTAGCTAAAAGCCCAGCACAACATAGTCCACCAATACCGCTTCCGACGACAACAACATCTGCTTCTTGCTTCCCTGGACATTCATTCAATCACATTTAGACTCGAAGGAACCATCTAGAAGGCTAATCGTGGTAAGAACAGCCAAAATGTAAAATTGTGTATTTCTCGAAAACTCTCAAGCCAAGATGTAATAATGCAAACTGACAGCAGAAATTAGAACGTTGGTAACTACTGTGCTTGAATAACTATGGTCTAAATATAGTATATCCCCCGTACAATTATACTTTACTTGGACTTCTACATTCGGTTGGAATACACATACAGTGTACTAGGACTTCTACCACATTAATAGTTTCTTTGTCAGTCCTCCACATTTCTTGTAGTCCTCAATTATTTGGCTATCAAGTCTCATTACTTGTATTTAATCTTCTGTACACAATTAAACACTTTTTTTAGACGCCCATTGACACGGGACTTTGTGCACGCTGCATTGCATGTATTTTGGGCCCACTGCTCCCAACTCCCACCATTTTTATAAATAGAATGAATAATACATCCCGGCCCGATCCACTGATCTTTCGCCACCCAGTCAGGCTCTTATCTTTCCCCGATAAGTCACTAAAGTTCGGCTAAACACATTATTATCAGTGAGAGAGAACTGAGTCTAATAACCAGAAATGTAGTTTCTACATAGATCAAGTAATAACACTTCAAAAAGAAGAAAACGAATTTCTCAACACTATACAGGAATTAAGGATTTTCTAGAAAATGTGGAAAATGAACATACAAGGCTGGGCTAGCTATGCATGAATATATATATTGCAAATGACCTCTAGCCTAGTGGTCAAGAGAGATGTATGTGGCCTGAGTGGTCAGGAGTCCGAATCCCAGTGGGAGCGATTCCAGAAGCAATTTACCTGGAAAAGCATTCTTCTCTATAGAGGACGGCTGGCCGTTGGCGGTCAGCACCGGCTGCTGACCGTTGGAGTCTCGCGCCAAAACGGACCTCCTTTCCCGCCGGAATTTGAAGCTGGAAAGTGTTGGGTTCGGAAGTGATAAAGAGAGAGACATTAAAAAAAATTACTAAGAAATTTTGCGAAAAGAATGAAAAAGAAATTTTTAAGGAGACAGTTGGAAGAAAATGAGCACGGGACAGCAAACGAACTGATGTTGGTTCTTTGAGAACTGGGCTAGCCACGTCGCCTGGGCTGTTGAGAGCCTTTACTTTCTTTATCTACACTAGTATTGTTTTATAGGCTTCGTTTAGGGTCCGATTGGTAAACCCTAGTTGGATTTTAAGATTTTATAGATTTGGATTCAAAATTATGAAATTTTATGTTTGGTTGGAGATGGATTTGGATATGAAAAGTATGACCATATCTAAAATTTGGATTTGAAAAAAAGAGGTTGTATTTGGGAGAAAAAAAATTAGTTATTTTTTAATAATTTCGTTAAAACATTTAATTTATAGTTTATTCAAAATTAACTAATAGTTAATTAAAAATTAGTCATTACTATTATTTTAAAACATATCTTTTTATAAATAAAAATTAGTTATTGTTTTTTAATTAAGTAATAGTTAGTTATCATAATTATAATCTAAGCTAATATTTTATTAATTAATAATTTTATTACTTAATAATTTATAATAATCATAATTTATGATTTATGATTTTATTAATCATAATTATAATAAATTTATTAATTATAACTGTAACCCTAATTAATAGTTAATTAATTAATATCCAATTCTAATCATAATTAATAATCTATTAGTCTTATTATAATATTAATTAATAATTCGTTAATTACTATTTTATTATAATCTTAAATAATAATATTTTAATCACAATTATAATCATATTTATTATTTTATAATTTAATAATTAATATATTATAATAGTTTAATTAATAATTTATTAATCATCATTATATTAATTTATAATTACCATTTTTAAAATATTTAATTTATAGTTAATTAAAAATTAGCTAACAGTTAATTAAAAATAAGTCATTATTATTATCATTTTAAAAAATTATAACTAAAAATTAGTTATTATTTTAATAAAAATAACTAATAGTTAGTTATCATAAATTATCATCGAAATTAATAATTTATTTTTTAATAATTTAATTATCAAAATATTATTAAAATTTTAATTAATAATTTATTAATCGTCATTATAATCATTCATTATATCTTAATTAATAATTTATTAATCATAACTTTTATCATAATTATAATAATAATTTAATTATTAATCATAACTATAATTATAATTATAATAGCTAATTAATAATTATTTATTTATTATTTTATTAATTATAATAATAATTTAATTATTAATCATAACTATAATTATAATTATAATAGCTAATTAATAATTTACCAAATCTTATGTTTTGGTGGATTTGGATTTGGATTTGGATTTGGAAATTCATGATTTAGATTTGGATTTGAATTTTGGATTTCCAAATCCAAATCCAAATGCAAATCCATTTTACCAAACAAGTCCTTATAGTTTTTGACTCATTTGGGAAGACGGATATCATTTTCTATTATTTTGTATCAATTATGTTATATATTTTTTGTAAAAAAATATAAGTTCTCACGTCCTAAAAATAGGTAAAAATATTAATATAGAATAATAGGAATAGCATCTCTCTCCTAATTCGGACATTTACATTCAGGCCCAGCCCTGGTGCAGGGCAGCATGGGCCCATGCCCAGGGCCCAAACGGAATGGGGGCACCCTCCAATTATTATATAGTTAGTATGCCGGAGCCTGGACCCAATTTTTTTCTTCCTTAGAGCATCTCCAACCCTATTGTGAGTTTAGAAAAAATAGTTGCCACATCGGAATGACAAACTTTTATTCCAAAAATTCGTCTCCAATGCAAATATAGAATAAAACATGAAGTTGACATGGCAATGTCATGACAAGGACAATGTGAAGTTGGTTGTCTAGATCTAGACAATGCACTTCACAATGACTTTGTCTCCACATCGTCAATTATGAATAGAAATATTTATAAAAATGTTGAAGAAGTGGAGGAGTTACCTTGGAAGTTGGAAAAAAATACTTTTTATTGTCTCCTCAATACTTTTGCATTGGAGAGAGTTTTTCTATCTTATTGTCTTTTGAGATTAGTTTTACCACATAAACAAGACATTGTCTTGTGGCTCATGCCACATAGGAGCCACCTAAGGCTCACAACACTTACATTACGTTTGGGAATGAGGGAAAATAGAGGGAGGGGAAAATTTGAGGGGTAAGTGGAGGAAAAATTAAAAACTAAGTTGTTTGGAAAGGGGGAAAAGAAATAGGAGGAGGGAAATCTGAAGGGAAAATTTTGGTAGGCCCCACCAAAAAAACTTTTCTCCCAAAACCGGGAGAAAAATGTACGTGCTTGAGGGAATTGGGTAATATTTACCAAATTATCCCTCAATCAATTCTCTTTCTTTTTCTAGGTTGTCCGTTCATATTCTTTTTTCTTATTTTTTTCTTCGGATAGTATATATATTTCTCTCCTATCAGCTTACATATCACAAAAATATTATCGATTGTGATTGCTACATATCAGGTAATCAAACTATCTTATCCCTTTTATTTTGTTCTATTTTTAAATCTTGTTGATTTTAAATTTTGTTCAAATATGTAACGTCAATTTATGTACATGAAGTTTCTGTGTAGTTTGTTTAAACAAATATTTAACAAACTATCTTATCACAAGATTAAACAAATATGTCTCTATAAAATATAGGAGTTTCTGTGTAGTTTGTTATAGATATACATGAAGTTTAAATTTACGTATGTTAATTCTGTGTAGTTTTTTAAATTTTTAAATCTTATACGTGAGAGATGTCTTATACGTGAAGTTTAAATTTCTAAATCTACTGTATTATCTCTAACAATAAAAACATAATATAAACCAAAAAAGTCAATTTTTAAATCTTAAGCAAATATTGATTTTATCTACAACTCACGTATAAGACATCTCAAAAATAAATAAATAAATAAATATCGTAGGAGATTAATTGCTATAAATTTTATTATTTTAAAGATAATATTTTATTATTTAAATCTTAATTCAAATATAAGATTTTGTATTTTGATTTATTTATTAGTTAAATTTCTTACATTACTGCATTATCTCTAATAATAAAAATATAAATATAAACATATATAGCTAATCTTAAAAAATTCTAGTTAATCTACAACTCACGTATATAGTTAATCTTAAAAAATCTACAACTCACATGTATAGTTAATCTACAACTCACGTACATATAGTTAATCTTAAAAAATCTACAACTCACGTATATAGTTAATCTTAAAAAAATCATAAACGTGAGTTGTAGACACCTCATAAATATATATTTATGATTTTTGAGATATCTCTAGCAAAAGAAAATCATAAATATAAGATTATTTTTGTTTATGAGGTGTCTTATAGATTTATTTATTAGTTAACTTCATATATATTACTGGATTAGTTAATCTACAACTCACGTTATGAGACACCTCATAAATAAAACTTACGGATGAGTTTAACTCCTATCAATTGATTATTTTAAAAATCATGAAAAAGTTAAGGACAAATCAGTAATTTTATCTATCTTCCACAAAGAAACAAAAGTTAATTTTTTTTACTTTTTCTCTCCTCATTTTTCGGTCATCCAAACAAGAAGAGGTAAAGTTAACTTTCCTCTCCCTCAATTTTTCTTCCTCTCAAATTTTTCTCTCCCTCCCCTCCTATGTTCCCAAACATAGTGTTAACAAGACAATAGGGTTGGAGATGCTCTTATTATGCAAGAGCTGCACACAGGCACGGCCCAAACAGAAGGGGGCGGGGGCATTTGGCGTTTTTGTTGGAGCTTGGACCCAGCTCAAACAGAGCATATTTATTTAGTTTCGTTATTTCTTACTAGAGAAGAGGAAGAGTCATATCATATGGTTGTTTCTTCTTAGGGAAGAGAAAGAGTCATGTTGGTTATTTTTTCAAATTGACATATGGATTTTTCTTCATCGGAAAGAAGAATTGACGAGAAGAAGAAATGAAGCATCGACATCATTGGCTGTTTCTTATATATATTTATATAAACATTCATTACTTAGTCCCATCTTCTTCATATTTCTTAATTCTTCCTCTTTTGTTAATCTTTTCATATTTTATGGCTGTTTTTTTTTGGGAAGGGGGGGTGTGATTTTCGAGCCTAATTCTAGTAATATTTCTTTCTTAAATTTTGGCCGTTTATTAAATAAGGAGCTTTTTTTTCTCAAAAAATTTCCCTCATTCATAAACAGTACCTTACTGTAAGTTTGTAACATGCCGTTGCGTTTGTACTTTGTAGTATACTAGTCATAACCCGTGCCCATAGGACATGGTTCATTTAAGGTATTCTTCCTCAAAATCTTGGACTCCCAATTTTAAACGAACAATAATAATTATGAGGCCCCCATCAAAATATTAAATCCCAACCACTGCTGGATGTAAATTTTTTTTGGATTTCCCATAAAATCCCACTCTCAATAATGCTCATCCACAACCATTATGAGTGCAAACCTCACTCTTTGGATTCTCCATAAAACCTCACTCTCAATAATGCTCATTCTCCATAAACAAACCCCACTCTTTGGATTTCTCCATAAAACCCCACCACCGTTGATTCACCAAGATTAAATCCCAACCACTCTTTATCTTGGCACAGTCAGCCCTAGGATTCAAAAACCTTTGTGTTTTGTATAAGAGATATATAATATAAAATTATTATGGGTGAGATAGACCAGATGGCAGATGAATATATGTATCTCTTATCTCTAAACGGACAAAAGAATGATTGATTGTCAATGAAAAGACGATTGAAACATTTTATGACCTATGCACTTATTTACGGCAAATTATAAGGGCACAGCCTTTTTTACTCGGGGCTGTCCAAGTGACTGTTTCCCATTATTTACAAGTTTGCCACTGAAAAAATTACTCAGGGCTATCCAAGTTGTAGGTATAAAAGTTAACTCTTATTTTTTTTCCTTTTGTTCCTCACTCTCCATTCTCTCTCCCTCTTTCTTCTCCAAACCCTAGGTCTGGTCCCCACCATTTTTTCAACCCCACATTTCTCCAAACCCTAGAAGATTCTCCAAGGAAGATTCCTAGAATATTCGGTACGATGACGTCCGCTAAACGACAAAATTTCTGAGTTTTTTTTTTTAAGTAATCTTATATTTTGTCCCAATGTAGAAATTATGGAAGAAAGTGGATCACGTCTATCAATCGAGGAACCCGGATCTTCCGAACAACACGACAAAACACCCGAAGAACTCTCGGTAAATTTTCGACCGACTGCTACGCATTCGACTGTACGAGAGGACTGCCAGACTTTCTGGCAGTCCATAGAACAGAAAGGACTGCCATATTATGCGGCAGTCTATTTGTACAACTAGTGTAAAATAGGATTGCCGCAAAACATGGCAGTCGAAGAAATAAAGAGGACTGCCAGATTATGCGGCAGTCTATATGTAGAAATACTGTATAGTTGGACTGCCAGACATTCCGGCAGTCCATAAAACACGTAGGACTGCCACATAACTCAGCAGTCAATGTGTAGAACTAGTGTTAAGTAGGACTGCCAGACTTGCTGGCAGTCTTTTAAACACGTAGGACTGCCACAAGAATTGGCAGTCTTTGTTAAGAAGTAGTGTAAAACAGGACTACCAGACTTTCTGGCAGTCTATAAAACACGATGGACTGCCAGAATGTCTGGCAGTCATGTTGTACAGTCCTGAAGGAAGGGCAATTTTCCTTGACAGTCTTGAAGTTGTTGATATTGTAATTTTGGTTGTAATTGTGATTGGCAATTTTTTTTAAAATTAAATGTAGGGCCCACCACCTTCTATTTTCGTTGACTTGAGTAATATATTCTCAACGGATGTCGCATTTGAATCTTATGAAGAAGCATTAGAATGGTGCAGACAAGTTGGAAGGCAAGTAAACACAGTCATTGTCATTTCAAGGTCATTACGAGGCCCGTCGTGTCGTAAAACTGCTGATCTTGGATGCGAAAGAGGTGGGACATTTAGGCTTCATCGAAAGAAAGAAGAATGTGCCCGAAAAAAAGTCCCGGAGAAGGCGGTAGGGTCCAGAGTGCGGTTGTCCTTTCAAGATTGTGCTTGTCTCAAGAAAGGATGGAAAGTGGACAGTTGATGTCAGAAATGGGATGCACAATCATGCGGTGGCGGAGACACTTACCGGTCATCCCTATGCCGGAAGGTTGAACGAACAGGAGAAGAAGTTAGTTGAAGAAATGTCCTGCTCCGGAGTCGCCCCGAAGCAAATTTATTCCGCGGTGCGCCAGAAGAATGAACAGAACAAGTCAACAATGAGGACAATCTACAATGCACTCTCGAGATCGAGGACAAATACCCTAAGAGGAAGAATGGCGATGCAACAAGTTATGAAGTTACTTGCCGACAATCACTATGTGGAGTACCATAGAAGACATCCGCCGTTCAATGAAATTACCTCTATGTTTTGGGCGCATCCGGAGTGTACGCATTTGGCACGGTCCTTTGCCGATGTCTTGGTGGCTGATTACACGTACAAGACTAACAAATTCAAGATGCCACTCTTCCACATTGTCGGCTTCACGTCAACGGGTAAATCATTTTCAGTTGCATTTTGTTTCTTGAAGAATGAAACAGTAGATGATTATACATGGGCATTGAACAAATTGAAGACACTTTACACTGGACACAAAGAGCCGTCCGTTTTTGTCACCGACCGAGAATATGCATTGATGAATGCTATAGATATCGTATTTCCTCATGCTCGTAGACTACTATGTACATGGCATATTAATCGAAATATTCAAGCACAATACAAGAGCCGGTTTGAAAAAGTAGACGGCAAACTTGATATTGACCGCTTCACAGAATTCTACGACGATTGAGGCCTTGTTTGGCGAGCAAGTACTGTAGACGCTTTTGACAAAGCGTGGTTGGAGTTCAAGGAGAAGTGGAAAAGTAGCAACAAGCCATGTATATCTTATATCAAAGACACATGGGTTGATCTATTTAAAGAAGATTTCGTCTTAGCATGGACGAATAAGGTGAAGCATTACGGCACGACCACTACAAATCGTGCCGAAGGTTCACACTCAAAACTGAAGAAATATATTCGTTCATCGGTCGGCAGTTTTGTGTCAGTTTGGCAGTCGATTAATCTAATGACCAACTCGACAGTGAACGAGATAAAGGCTTCATTTCAGATGAGCCTGAATATTGTAAAGCACGAACATAGGAAAGAGAAGTTGTTGTCTGATTTAATCCATGTATTGTCTCACTATGCTTTGGGGTTAATATTTGAAGAGATTGCTCGGACAAATTCAGTTGGTGTTGATACCGAAGAATGTGGTTGTACACATCGTCATTCTCTCGGTCTTCCTTGTGCTCATGAGATCAACGAATATCGACGTCAAGGCAGACCTATTCCAGTAGTGGTCGTTGATCAACGTTGGAGACAATTGTCAGTTATGCCTATGGTGGAGAGTCACGACGATTTCTTTTCCTTGCCAGAAGTTAAACTTCTTCATGCAAGATGGTGTGCTGCCCTAGAACCTGAGAGGAAGTCTATTGAACGTAAAATTCGAGAACTTGTCCACCCGGCAAGCAGTGATGTGCAGGAGCCATCTGTTGTCGTTGTCCCGAAGGGTAGACCAGCAAGAAGACTTACAAGAACACAGAAGAAGAAGTTCGAGTCCACTAGAAGAGAACTATCATTATTTGAGCATATTGAAAAAAGCATGGAAAGGTTCGTTTGTCCAAAGCGGAGCGACAAGCTTCCTATTCAACGGAAGAAACAGAAAACAAGCGTTGGTGTCACATTCGACATGTACATTCATATATTTAATCCTGCAATACGGGAGTACATTTGGTCTATTGAAGATGTGCCTAAAGATGGACATTGTGGGTACCACGCCCTTGCAAGACATCTAGGCTACTCCGTTAAAGACGGATGGAGGCAGGTTAGAGCAGAGTTGTACGAGGAGTTGGAGTCTCATCTTCCCTTCTACAGCAAATTACTAAGCCCAGATACAGCTGGAGAATTATTGACAAGCATTCCCTGCGCCGATCAGACTACTGGAGAGGAACATTACATGGATATTCCTTCTGCTGCATATCTATTCGCTAACATGTACAATATACCTACACATACTTACTAACATAAAAAATTTGATACATACTTATACTGCATTTGTATTCGCCTACAGGTACAAGATCCCACTTATCGTTCTGTCGAAGAGAAGTAACAACACTTTCTTCCCAATGACCGCTCCTCCGGCAGACTACACTTTGTGCACTCTACATGCCATTGGACTTGATTATAATCACTTCGTCATCCCACGGTTTATCGGGCACAGTCCTATTCCCCCCCACCCCCGATCCAGTCTGGTATAAACATGCTCCGGAAGAATCGATCGCTTGGACGACGCTGTACGCCGATGCGATCAATGCCTACAAGGTGAAAACAAACTACGTGCAACCTAAACCAATGCTGGAAGACCACTACGATGTATTGATTGACTGATAGTGTGGAGCATCACCGATAGTTTTGTCACATTTTGTAACTAAAAAGAAGGATAAACATTTACGTCTATACCGATATAGTCTTGTCACATTTTGTAACTAGAAACAAGGATAAACATTTATGTCTCTACCGAAGAACTTGCATGTTGCCAAAAGATGTGTAAATATTTGGTCCTACGCCGATGTTTATATCTTTGGTCCTACTCAGATACACTTTTTTATATCTGTGAATGTGGTTGTCAAAAGAAATGTAATGAAGAAGAAGGAAGTTTATTTTACTAAGACATTTGAGTATCAATTTCACAGTTGAGTATCACATTAACAAGGACTGCCCAGAACTCTGGCAGTCCATCGTGAGTGAAAGACTGCCAGGGAACTGGGCAGTCCAATTTGGAACTTGCTGTGAACAAGGACTGCCCAGTTTTCTGGCAGTCCTTGTTCATAGCAAGTTCCAAATTAGACTGCCCAGTTCCCTGGCAGTCGTTCATTCACGATGGACTGCCAGAAAACTGGGCAGTCCAATTTGGAACTTGCTGTGAACAAGGACTGCCCAGGAAACTGGGCAGTCCTAGTTCACAGCAAGTTCCAAATTGGACTGTCCAGTTTTCTGGCAGTCTTTCACTCACGATGGACTGTCAGAGTTCTGGGCAGTCCTTGTAGGAACTTGCAATGTTCAGGAAACACCTGTAGGTGAACTATTTCGTATTCAAAAACTATTACATCAAAAGCATATTACAACAAAATGATACCGGAGTGTAAGCCCCTGATTTTTCAAATCCATTTTAATTAGTGTTAATTAATTTTAATGACAATTATAGCCTTAAATAATTTTTAGGAATTTTTAGGAATTTTTCTAGAATTTTTAAATGATTTTAAATGAGTTTTATATATTAAAAATATCAATTTGTAATTTATTCAAATGTTTTAATATCATTTTGCAAATATTAGAATTGTTTTAATATGGTTTTGCAATTATTAGAATTGTTTTTATATTGATTTGTAATTAATAAATTGTTTATGCAAATTATATTTGCATTCAGTTAGGGTTGGGACTTTAATACAATTTCCTAAAGTCTAGGGGTCTCCCTGTAATTTTCCCTACCCACCCCCGACGACTGCCCCGGCTGCCCCGACGACCGACCTACGCTGCCCCCGCCATTTTCGGCCAGCGCGACAGCCCCCGACCGCCTCGACCCCCTATTTAAACACCCCCTCTCCCCCTGAACCAAACCCTAACCCTAAAACTCCCCCACAACCGACCACGACCCCCTTTCTTCCCCGACGAACACCTAAACCCTAGCTCTACTCCGGCGACCCCCGTTCGACCACCACCGTTCGACGTCATCGACCACCACCACCACCAACAAGTTCGCCCCGACGAGACGAGGCGATCGCCACCCGAGCGCCACGACGCCGACGCCCCCAGCCGCCGTTCGCCCTCTCGAAATCCTTCTTCTTCGCCGGACACGTGGGTAACATTCCTTCCTCTGTGTCGTACGTGTCTCAAACTGAGACACGAGACTCGCCTAGACACGGGGGACTCAACTGTGGTGCTGGACACGTGTTAGCCGAGTCGTACGTGTCGTGCTGGGCACGGACACGTCGACTCTGTGTCAGATTTCGACTTCTCGTGTCCTGGACTGTATGGACACGAGACAACTGTGAAATAGACTAACGGGTTGGACTTTGCTTAACGGGTAAAAACCCATTTAATTCCTGACCTAAATAAATTTAACTAAAACCTAACCCTAACAGACTTAGCGGGCTGACCCACTGGCCAGCCCGAACAAATCAAACCCCCCCCCCCCCGCGCGCTTCTCTTGACAGGGTTCGAGCCCCCCTGTTTCAGTTCCTTATTCTTTTTCTTTTTCTTTTTCTTTTCTTTTTCTTTTACTGTTTTTATATATATATATATGTATATATATATATGTATATATTAGTATATATGTATATATATACTGTTTTAAACAGTATGTATGTATATATGTATATATTTTATGGTTAGTAAATTATATGTATATGTTAGTATTTATATATATATATGTACACATATGTATATGTATATATATTTTCTTGTGTATGTATATATATTATTATATATATATATATATATATATATACTTTATAAATTAAGTATTTTCTTGTGTATATATATATGTACTTTTGGCATAGGTATGTGAATATTCTTTTGTATAAATTTACCTTATTAAAATAATAATATTTATTTTGACTATTACCAACTCATATTTTATTGTATTTAAATTACTGCAACCATTTGATGTCCAAGCCTAGCATGGGTATTTGGGCTCAAATGTGTTTTCACACATTCAAGACCTGTTCAAGTCATATTGGACTTGATTCATGGCCTTGGGTCCTGTATTTGAATTTTGGTTCAAATTATATACATGGGCAAAATACGCAGATAATTAATTATTATGTACATTGCTGTTTTTGATTTTCTAAAAATACTTAAAGTATTGCTAAAATTATGGAAAAATAGTTTTTAGATACTTTGTTAAGTTGGCAAATTTAGTATAATTTTTGTAGTATTTAATTTACTGTTTTACCACTAGTTTGGCATATGAAACCAAAACTCATTTTCTGTATACTTAGGAAAATTGATTTTTATAAAATATTTGTACTGGATAATAAATTCCAGAAAAATTATAATAAATTTTTATAGTTAGCAAGGATCATGTTGGTACTTTATTTTATGCAAAACTAGACTTTTGTCTATCTCTAAAGTTGTTAAAACACAAATAGTCTTTTGTTTTATTCATTGATTAATTACGACTTGTAGCTTTTGTGCTATTCTTGAGTTTTAGCCGTATTAAACCCCATCCCTCACTAGTGTAAAGACCCTGGAATGTTAGTTAACATAGTGTGTCACCCCCACATTGGTCTCCTAGTCCAAGTCATCATTTTGGCTAGGTGCCCAGTCACAAGTCGTGTCACACCAGTTTAGTGTTCTAGTAGTTTAGCTTAGTGTAAAAGCTAAGTTATTGCATTTATTTCTACAGTGACGAGTTACTGGACATCCATAGCATCGTTATCGCAGCTTGTTTTGTTTTGCTTTGCTAGAGGCAAGTACTTTCTACGAACTTTACATATTGTCACATAAATGAACTGTAAACCCCACCATGTTAAATGCTGATCCTTGGGGTAGCAAGTTAGAAATTCTACATGTTGTACTTCCAGTCACTACCATGCTTAGAACTGTCTTTATGTATCTCTCACATGTTATATATATGGGTTATGGGGAAACTGATGGTAGAGTACGTGATCATGACCCCCCTATAGTAGCGAGCTTGGTCGCATTTTATATGCATACCTTGCCGTAGGCTATTATCCCGCATTTCTGTACGGATGTACACTTATGCTTGTTGACTTGTACGTATGTACATTTAATTATGTGCCACAGCGCATTGTACATCTATTGACCGATCACGTGCCTGCTACAGTTTTAAACATTACATATACATCTGTCTCTATGACACGTGTATCCTTGCCATGATAGACTATGTGATGCCATGCTTTCCAGTTATTTCTCACATGTTCATTCTCATGTTCATTTCCATGTTTCATATGCTAGTTTGCTAGATTTAGTACTTGCTCCCGTCCTGACAGGATAACGTTGTAGGTGTCCTTACTGAGGAGGAGTTACTCTGCGACTCATACTATAGAGCCACTGCCGAGGACCCGGCTCTGCTTTACGAGGATGTTCCTGCGGGGAACCTCGCCTAGATGTCTTTGGTTTACTTAGACTTTTGAGACATGTATTAGACTATATCATTTTGTAACTGGACATGTATCCAGTTTTACATTTCAGTTTACTTGTACTTGGACGTTTACTATATACGACGACTTTTGTGTTTGGAGCATTATGATTCTTCTTCACTTATAGAACTGTTAGCACATTTAGTCTTATCATGTTGTCTTTAGAACAGCTTACTACGTTTTATCTCAACGTAGGCTGGGCATGTCTCGGCCTGGCCCAACAATTTCGGCAGCGGGTCGTGACATGTTTTGAGTGGTGGCCCATGCAGGTCCCGACTAAACTGTTTGGTTACGTTATTGTACCAAGCATGCCTGCAATTAGGAACTTAAGGTAATTAGACAACATTAGGAAAGACGCTTAGAACACTTAGAGAAATGCTAGGATTGCAACATAGGAAACACATCACATGATTGCTATTATAATTAGATTTTCTTGCATATGATTGCTTACTTTAAACAAGTCCTTATAAGTCTTTTTATGTGTAATTTAGATGGTGCTTACTCGTTCGTCCCAGCATTTTACCCCCGAGAATGGGGCCCTCCATATCCAGTCAGCTGACCAGTTGACTGATGCATCTCCACCTACCACTTTCCCCCACTCCACAGATCCACAGACCCAGATACCACCTTCCACATCCCAGGCCCGGCAGGACCCGATACTTCCACCACCCCCTATCACTATACCCACCCAGGCTTCCGTCACACTCGACGGGACCCAGCTGCTCACACTGATCCAGGGGTTCCTAACAACCCATCAGGAGCAGACTACCCTACTCCGCCAGAGCATGGAGCGTTCTGAGGGACGTCCCGTGGTCCCACCCTATGTAGAGCCACGGCAGAGAGCGGGGACAGTTAAGGACTTCATGGGTCTGAATCCCAAGGAGTTCTCAGGGACTGAGGACATAGTAGTAGCTGATGACTGGCTAGATTCTGTAGAGAGAAAGCTTCTGGGAGTTAGGATGCCGGATGACCTTCAGGTTGAGGCAGCAGGATTTCTGCTGATAGACTTAGCCGGAGTCTGGTTCAGGAACGAGCCGTTGTTCGCGAGAGGTAGAGCCACCTGGGACCAGTTCAAGACCCAGTTCAAGAAGAAGTTCTTCTCGACCACTGCCAGAGTAGCCATGGGGCTACGCTTCCAGAACATCCAGCAGGGGAACCGTTCTGTTGACGACTATGCGGGAGAGTTCAGTCGCTTGAGCCGTTTTGCTCCTAGTCTGGTTGCTGATCCAGAGGAGATGACCCGTAGGTTTTGCCATGGTCTAGTTCCAGACATTGGCATTCTTATAGTGGCGAACGGTACAACTGACTATTACCAGAGCCTAGAGTTAGCCCGGAGCATTGAGGAGCGTCTTCTGTCTAGCAAGAGGCCGGCTCCTGTACATCATAAGGGACCGTCCAAGCGTCAGGCTTTCCAGCAGAAAGCACCGACGCTACCCCAGCAGACTTACCGTCCCTCTACACCACATCATCAGACCCCGCCAGTTAGAGCCCCGGGACCCCAGCAGCAGCAGCAGCAGCGAGGAGCTATATGTTCTTTCTGCGGAAGACCAGGGCACGACAGGTCCGTTTGCAGGAAGAAGTTGGGGCAGTGTTTAGTTTGTGGGTCTGCCACCCATCAGCTTCGGAACTGTCCAGCAGCGAAGGGACCTAGAGGACCGCTTCCGACTCAGCAGCAGAGGTTCGGGCAGCATCTGCAGCAGCAGAAGGGACCTCAGGGGAGAGTTTATAGTCTAGCCGTTGAGCCGGAGCCGGAGCAGGTTTCGGAGCCGGATTACTTAGCTGACGTCATTACAGGTCATGTTTATTTGCATACTTTTCTAGCTCTATGTTTGTTTGATTCTGGTGCATCTCATAGCTTCCTATCATTAGAATTTATGCAAAAACATCATCTAGTAGCTACACCTACTGCGGAGATTAGTAGAGTGATGACGGGAGGAGGACCAGTGCCTATTAGATCTATCTATAGGTGTTCTATTTTTATAGCCGGGAGAGAGTTCAGAGGGCGATTCTTTGTGATGCCGCTCTCCGGTTATGATATCATATTGGGGATGGACTGGCTTAGCTATGCCCATGCATCTATAAATTGCCATGAGGGTAGCATTGTGTTCAGTCCCCAGGCACAGCACCATTCAGTGTCAGGAGGACAGGGCCGGAGATCAGCCTAGAGCCGAACTGTTGTGCTACAGTCGGGGACGCAGCACCGCCACACCCTATCATTAGGGAGTTTATGGATGTATTCCCAGAGGATCTTCCAGGACTTCCGCCTGACAGAGATGTGGAATTCACTATAGATCTAGTGCCGGGTTCATCACCAGTATCCCGGGCTTGCTATAGAGTGAATCCCAAGGAGGCCATAGAGATGAAAGAGCAGATTGATGACCTGTTGAAAAAGGGTTTCATTCGATCCAGTGCTTCTCCATGGGGAGCGCCAGTGCTCTTTGTGCCTAAGAAGGATGGTACGGTCCGGTTATGTATTGATTACCGGGCTTTGAATGCCATCACCATCAAGAACAAATATCCTCTGCCCAGGATAGATGATTTGTTCGACCAGTTGAGCGGGGCGAAGGTGTTTTCCAGGATAGACTTGAGATCCGGATACCACCAGGTGAAGGTTAGGCCAGCAGACATCCAGAAGACGGCGTTCAACACGAAGTACGGGCAGTACGAGTTTCTGGTGATGCCATTTGGTCTCACAAATGCGCCAGCTGTCTTTATGAACTTGATGAATAAGACATTTCACCAGTATCTGGATAAGTTCGTCGTAGTATTTATTGACGACATCCTGATATACTCGAAGACGCCGGAGGAGCATGCCGAGCACTTGCGGATAGTTTTGGGGATTCTGAGGCAGGAGAGATTGTTTGCCAAACTGCCAAAGTGCGAGTTCTTTTTAGACCGAGTGGAGTTTCTCGGCCATGTAGTCACTGGAGATGGAATCTCGGTGGATCCCAGGAAGATTGCTGCAGTTGAGACGTGGAAGGCTCCGACGTCAGTTTCAGAGATCAGGAGTTTTCTGGGTTTAGCAGGCTATTATAGAAAGTTCGTCCAGGACTTTGCTAGGATAGCTGAACCCATGACGAAGCTGACGCGGAAGGACGCAGAGTACAGTTGGTCTGAGGACTGCCAGACAGCATTTGAGGAGCTGAAGAGGAGGCTGACGACCGCTCCAGTTCTGACTTTACCTTCAGGTTCTGGAGGTTTCACCATATACAGTGATGCTTCTGGGAAGGGGCTAGGATGTGTTCTACAGCAGCATGGAAAAGTAATTGCTTATGCATCTAGGCAATTGCGGACTCATGAGAGGAATTATCCTACCCATGACCTCGAGTTAGCTGCGGTGATCTTTGCACTCAAGTTATGGAAACATTACTTATACGGAGAGCGTGTAGAAATCTTTACTGACCACAAAAGCTTGAAGTATGTGTTCACGCAGAAAGAGCTGAACATAAGGCAAAGACGATGGTTGGAGTTGATGAAGGACTTCGACATCGATTTACAGTATCATCCCGGGAAGGCAAATGTAGTGGCGGATACGCTGAGTAGGCATCCGATGGCATGGTATCTGATGATTGATCGACATTTGCGGGAGGATCTGGAGAAGCTCGGTATCGAGCTAGTTCGACCCGGATCAGTGATACAGATGATGGCACTTGACATTCAGTCAGGTTTGATGGAGCAGATCCGGGAGGCATAGTCTACAGATGAGAGCCTTCGCAGACTTCGACCCCAGGCATTAGCTGGATTGCTGGATGACTTCACTATAGCAGAGGATGGATCCTTGAGGCGTGGCAGCCGATTGTGCGTACCGAGAGGAGAGCTAGTAGAGGCAGTTTTGCAGGAGGCGCACCGATCGAGATATTCTATTCACCCTGGTGCTAACAAGATGTACCGTGACTTGCGGGAGCATCTTTGGTGGCACGGGATGAAGAGGGATGTATCACGCTTCATTTCGAGATGTCTAGTTTGCCAGCAGGTAAAGGCGGAGCGCCAGAGGCCAGCTGGGTTGTTGCAGCCATTATCCATTCCCGAGTGGAAGTGGGAACATATTACGATGGACTTCGTTTCAGGGCTTCCTCGTTCCCAAGGAGGGAAGGATGCCATCTGGGTCATTGTAGACAGGCTGACGAAGTGTGCGCACTTCATACCCTTCAAGGTGGGGCTTTCCACCGAGAAGTTGGCGGAGCTATACATGCAGCAGATAGTTCGCCTATACGGAGTGCCGGTGAGCATCGTGTCAGACAGAGACAGCAGATTCACATCCCACTACTGGAGGAGCTTGCAGGAGGAGTTGGGCAGTAGGCTCAAATTCAGTACGGCGTACCACCCGCAGACAGATGGACAGTCCGAGAGGACGATACAGACGCTGGAGGATATGCTGAGGACTTGCGTGCTGGACTTCGGAGGATCATGGAAGAGCCATCTGCACTTGGTAGAGTTTTCATACAACAACAGCTACCAGGCCAGTATTGGTATGTCTCCTTTCGAGGCGCTATATGGACGACGATGCCGGACACCGCTCTTTGGGATGATGTCGGAGACAGAGTTATGCTTGGGCCAGAGATGATCACGGATGCAGCAGAGAAAGTCGGGATGATCAGAGACAGGCTCAGAGTAGCTCAGGACAGGCAGAAACACTGGGCTGATGCTAGTCGCAGGCCGATGGAGTTCGCAGACGGTGATATGGTGCTAGTGAAGATATCACCTACTCGAGGGACGATCCGGTTCGGACGAGGAGGGAAGCTGAGCCCCAGATACATCGGGCCGTTCGAGGTGCTTGGCAGGATCGGAGAGGTAGCTTACAGGGTTGCACTTCCACCCAACCTAGCAGGAGTTCACGACGTCTTTCACGTATCTCAGCTGAGGAGATATGTTCCAGACCCCAGTCATGTGCTAGATCATTCAGAGTTGGAGGTCGGACCGAGCCTTACAGTTTCTGAGCAGCCAGTGGAGATATTAGACAGGAGAGAGAAGAGGCTGAGGAACAAGGTTATACCCCTAGTGCGAGTAGCTTGGAGCCGTCACTCCCCAGGTGAATCTACTTGGGAGAGGGAGTCGGACATGAGGGAGAGATTCCCTTACTTGTTCGATCCAACCGCTGCGAGGGAACCACCCGTTCCCGCTTGATACCTTAGAGGTTAGTTTCGATCGCAGCCTTAGTCATTTTGATTGCAATACTTGCTATGTTAGAATATTGTCGGGTCTTCAATCCTTGTGAATTTCGAGGACGAAATTTTTTCAAGGAGGGAAGACTTGTAAGCCCCTGATTTTTCAAATCCATTTTAATTAGTGTTAATTAATTTTTAATGACAATTATAGCCTTAAATAATTTTTAGGAATTTTTAGGAATTTTTCTAGAATTTTTAAATGATTTTAAATGAGTTTTATATATTAAAAATATCAATTTGTAATTTATTCAAATGTTTTAATATCATTTTGCAAATATTAGAATTGTTTTAATATGGTTTTGCAATTATTAGAATTGTTTTTATATTGATTTGTAATTAATAAATTGTTTATGCAAATTATATTTGCATTCAGTTAGGGTTGGGACTTTAATACAATTTCCTAAAGTCTAGGGGTCTCCCTGTAATTTTCCCTACCCACCCCCGACGACTGCCCCGGCTGCCCCGACGACCGACCTACGCTGCCCCCGCCATTTCCGGCCAGCGCGACAGCCCCCGACCGCCTCGACCCCCTATTTAAACACCCCCTCTCCCCCTGAACCAAACCCTAACCCTAAAACTCCCCCACAACCGACCACGACCCCCTTTCTTCCCCGACGAACACCTAAACCCTAGCTCTACTCCGGCGACCCCCGTTCGACCACCACTGTTCGACGTCATCGACCACCACCACCACCAACAAGTTCGCCCCGACGAGACGAGACGATCGCCACCCGAGCGCCACGACGCCGACGCCCCCAGCCGCCGTTCGCCCTCTCGAAATCCTTCTTCTTCGCCGGACACGTGGGTAACATTCCTTCCTCTGTGTCGTACGTGTCTCAAACTGAGACACGAGACTCGTCTAGACACGGGGGACTCAACTGTGGTGCTGGACACGTGTTAGCCGAGTCGTACGTGTCGTGCTGGGCACGGACACGTCGACTCTGTGTCAGATTTCGACTTCTCGTGTCCTGGACTGTATGGACACGAGACAACTGTGAAATAGACTAACGGGTTGGACTTTGCTTAACGGGTAAAAACCCATTTAATTCCTGACCTAAATAAATTTAACTAAAACCTAACCCTAACAGACTTAGCGGGCTGACCCACTGGCCAGCCCGAACAAATCAAAACCCCCCCCCCCCCCCCGCGCGCTTCTCTTGACAGGGTTCGAGCCCCCCTGTTTCAGTTCCTTATTCTTTTTCTTTTTCTTTTTCTTTTCTTTTTCTTTTACTGTTTATATATATATATATATATATATATATATATATATATATATATATATATATATATATGTATATATATATATATATATGTATATATTAGTATATATGTATATATATACTGTTTTAAACAGTATGTATGTATATATGTATATATTTTATGGTTAGTAAATTATATGTATATATGTTAGTATTTATATATATATATGTACACATATGTATATGTATATATATTTTCTTGTGTATGTATATATATTATTATATATATATATATATATACTTTATAAATTAAGTATTTTCTTGTGTATATATATATGTACTTTTGGCATAGGTATGTGAATATTCTTTTGTATAAATTTACCTTATTAAAATAATAATATTTATTTTGACTATTACCAACTCATATTTTATTGTATTTAAATTACTGCAACCATTTGATGTCCAAGCCTAGCATGGGTATTTGGTTTCAAATGTGTTTTCACACATTCAAGACCTGTTCAAGTCATATTGGACTTGATTCATGGCCTTGGATCCTGTATTTGAACTTTGGTTCAAATTATATACATGGGCAAAATACGCAGATAATTAATTATTATGTACATTGCTGTTTTTGATTTTCTAAAAATACTTAAAGTATTGCTAAAATTATGGAAAAATAGTTTTTAGATACTTTGTTAAGTTGGCAAATTTAGTATAATTTTTGTAGTATTTAATTTACTGTTTTGCCACTAGTTTGGCATATGAAACCAAAACTCATTTTCTGTATACTTAGGAAAACTGATTTTTATAAAATATTTGTACTGGATAATAAATTCCAGAAAAATTATAATAAATTTCTATAATTAGCAAGGATCATGTTGGTACTTTGTTTTATGCAAAACTAGACTTTTGTCTATCTCTAAAGTTGTTAAAACACAAATAGTCTTTTGTTTTATTCATTGATTAATTACGACTTGTAGCTTTTGTGCTATTCTTGAGTTTTAGCCGTATTAAACCCCATCCCTCACTAGTGTAAAGACCCTGGAATGTTAGTTAACATAGTGTGTCACCCCCACATTGGTCTCCTAGTCCAAGTCATCATTTTGGCTAGGTGTCCAGTCACAAGTCGTGTCACACCAGTTTAGTGTTCTAGTAGTTTAGCTTAGTGTAAAAGCTAAGTTATTGCATTTATTTCTACAGTGACGAATTACTGGACATCCATAGCATCGTTATCGCAGCTTGTTTTGTTTTGCTTTGCTAGAGGCAAGTACTTTCTACGAACTTTACATATTGTCACATAAATGAACTGTAAACCCTACCATGTTAAATGCTGATCCTTGGGGTAGCAAGTTAGAAATTCTACATGTTGTACTTCCAGTCACTACCATGCTTAGAACTGTCTTTATGTATCTCTCACATGTTATATATATGGGTTATGGAGAAACTGATGGTAGAGTACGTGATCATGACCCCCCCTATAGTAGCGAGCTTGGTCGCATTTTATATGCATACCTTGCCGTAGGCTATTATCCCGCATTTCTGTACGGATGTACACTTATGCTTGTTGACTTGTACGTATGTACATTTAATTATGTGCCACAGCGCATTGTACATCTATTGACCGATCACGTGCCTGCTACAGTTTTAAACATTACATATACATCTGTCTCTATGACACGTGTATCCTTGCCATGATAGACTATGTGATGCCATGCTTTCCAGTTATTTCTCACATGTTCATTCTCATGTTCATTTCCATGTTTCATATGCTAGTTTGCTAGATTTAGTACTTGCTCCCGTCCTGACAGGATAACGTTGTAGGTGTCCTTACTGAGAAGGAGTTACTCTGCGACTCATACTATGGAGCCACTGCCGAGGACCCGGCTCTGCTTTACGAGGATGTTCCTGCGGGGAACCTCGCCTAGATGTCTTTGGTTTACTTAGACTTTTGAGACATGTATTAGACTATATCATTTTGTAACTGGACATGTATCCAGTTTTACATTTCAGTTTACTTGTACTTGGACGTTTACTATATACGACGACTTTTGTGTTTGGAGCATTATGATTCTTCTTCACTTATAGAACTGTTAGCACATTTAGTCTTATCCTGTTGTCTTTAGAACAGCTTACTACGTTTTATCTCAACGTAGGCTGGGCATGTCTCGGCCTGGCCCAACAATTTGGGCAGCGGGTCGTGACACGGAGTTCGACTTAAGTCTTCAAAACCTATTACAAAGAAAACACAATACCACAAAATGATACCGGAGTTCGATATTAAGTCTTCAAAACATATTACAACCAAGACGTCAACAAGTATTCGAAACACAGTTCAACAAAAGGAGCACACAAATTGTTCAAACAAGTACACGCAAGTCATTTCTTCTCATGACGCATCTTAGTCCGTCGCTCTTGTTCGAGAAACGGATAGTCCGATGCGATGTTCTGCATATGGTTAGCCACGTCGACGTAGTTCTCTCCCTTGTACAGCAGTAGACTTTTCCCCAAGTTTCTTACTTTCGAAGCCTGAAGGAAAAAGTTAAGGGTCCAAATTAGCCAGGTTACTATACTGGTAAATATTAATTCGAAAAAATACTACTTGCCATCTTTTGCATTGCGTCAAGCAGGCCTGCCATGTTTGGTAGAGGAGCAGCTACCGGCACTTCATTCCCTCGCGTATCTGGATTCAACATCATACCATGTTCGGCCTCTACATAATAATTCCTATATTCATCAGTACAATCCCACATCTGCTCCACCGGACGTCGTAAAGTTTTACCAACTACATGACGTTGCCACTCAGTGAAGAAGTAAGAGCCCCAACGGTAGTCCGACGGGACATAGTTGATGCTTTGTTCCCTTTTGAAGAAGTCCTCAAATTCAAAGTGCCCGGTACAGTTTGCACGTAGCCAAACTGATGAAGCACTCTGTCTGGCATATGAGGCTCCTCAATTTCTTGACAGGATATCAGACCTTGAAATAGTGAAACTCCTTGCAACGGACGAGAACTATTTCGAAGATCCTTATAAGGATGCCAAATAATCTACATCATAGTATATGTAATCAAGACCAAAAAAGTAACTATTTTACACTATAATGAAATCCTAAGTAAATAAAAATTTAAGTTAGCATTGTCTCACATCCTTTTCGTTCATATCTTCAAGTGCGATACGCAGGGAAGCTAAAGTATGCGGATGTCTGCTATCCATCTTAACTGGATTCTACTTGCACATCCTAGGTAGCTGCTCATCATAGTCTTTGTTAAGAGTAGCCCTCTTTTGCGTCGAAAAATATTCGTATATCCATGCTTGTACATGAAATGTAGATGACACACATATTAATCGACCTAACTTTATTTAAACTATAAACAAAGTACGATTTACTTGACTCACATAGAGCAGAGTTTGACAACCAGCTATAGTCTTCGATCCGACTCTAGATGCAGCGCCAAGTTCGCGGTAGAGATAAGCTAGTATACCGCTTCCAAATGATATTTGATCCACAGTGCCTAAGTTCATAAAATTGTTAACATATTTGGCGTGAATCGAGGTTCCGGACTTGTCCGGAATGCAGACGGCTCCCAAGATGAAATACATGTATGCCCGGGCTACTGCATCATCGTTGGCGTCGTCCTCATTGTCATTTTCATCGTCTTCATCGTCATCATCATCAATGTGTGCATTCCTAAGAAAACTCAAAGGAACTCCGTACAACTTCTTAAACTTGGGGAGACTAACAAAATTCCCTGCCTCAATACCGAGTGCATTGGAGACCAATTCCACCATCTCGTCATACATCTCAAAGTCATCCATATCATAATTCATGAGCATTGGACCACCATCAACTCTAAGTCCCAAAATGTGGTGGACGTCGTCGAGGGTGATCGTCAACTCCCCGGAAGAGAAATGGAAACTGTTTGTTTCGGGATGCCACCGCTCCACAAACGCAGAGATCAGTGCGTGATCCAAGATCTTGTACGAGTGTTTTGCAATATGCTGCAACCCAGTGGGGATGATTTTGGCCTTCACACCTTCTTTCAAATTGTCAAAATTTCATGTACTACACATCTTAGCGTGGTTAATGACCCGCAAGATACGCGAACTTTTCTGAAAATAAAACAATATAAAGAAACTATAAATATAAAATGTAACTACTATTTTACAAAAGAAATGTAAATATCTAAGGTAGTGAACTTGCCAGATCCTTCCAAATTTGGTAAGATATGTGGTTAGGCAGGGACGTCAATAGTGAGCAACCGATTGGCCTCACTTCCGGATCAGCTCTATCAGAAACGGCGTTCGTGTATGTAACGCCCCAGAACCAGAATACTGGAGAGCGGGGGCGTACATAGCCAGCTACGTATATTGAAGTTCAACCCACCTTACTATACGGTCACGGCTGTCTAGATATATGAGGGTTTAACTACAATCCATCAGTCTCCTATGGTCATGAATAAGCCTATTGTCTCAATCTCAAGCAAGCAATAATAGTTACAAGATGTCAGAGCACCAAATACATAATAGCAAGGCGTCCCATATATTACATATTGGGTGATCATGAAGCTAGTCGTACAAAATGTCAAGACTAGCAAGAGTTCAGTCATACATGATCAACCCTAGGATCTGTCAATCATGTTATAGCCCGTAGGCAGACAGTAAGTAAAGGTGCAATCGAGCTAACACGTGCTCGTCGGCTAAATGTCTCAAAAGAATAATTTTACAATAAAGTGGGAGGACAAAAAGAAACCCACTCATTGCCAGGGTTACGCCTGGTGGTCACCATCTGGCTGTAAGTTAGGTAGATCCTCTGGAGCTGCTCCGATATCTGGCCATACAAAACCAGCTGGGTCAGACCCCAGAAAGAGCAAGTGCCACAAAGGAGGCTTCACTAAGGACTAAAAACTAGCATATCACAAGTGAATAATTAAAGAAAGCTTATAAAAGAAACTGATAATAATAATAATAACAATAATAGAGATAACAATAATAAATTGAGTACGAAGAAACCATTCAAGCAGCCAGACTGCAACCCTTAAACCAAACAAGGACCGAGGTTGCAGCCCTTCACCTGAATAGAAACCCGTCTCAAATACTATTGGTAAGGTAACAAGACAATAAACGAAGAGAGGACTCAGAACTGCTCCGGGAGCCAGGTTACAACCCTTAACCAAACAAGGACCGGGGTTGTAACCCTTCGCCTGAACAGAACTGGACCCCTGATCTTTATTGTTAAAGCCAATATAAATAATCAATCATGTCGTTGAAGTAACGTAAAACATGACGAGCATGGCATGGGGTTGCAATAAGACAATAACGAAGAGAGGACACAGAACTGCTCCGGGAGCCAGGTTACAACCCTTAAACCAAACAAGGACCGGGGTTGTAACCCTTCGCCTGAACAGAACTGGATCCCCCGATCGTTATTGTTAAGGCAAGCACAATTAATTATGTCATGTCACAATCTTGTACAGGATTGGAACAATGCTAAGCTGGGATAAACTCCATCCAATCAATCACGGCCAAGCAAGAGTACGGCTTGATACTTTTAACTAACTAGCGTTATCACAGGCCTAGTTACTAACAATATGCAATAAGATTATCCCAACAGCCACAAGCCCTGCAGACCATCCGGTTATCCGGGCTGAATTGTCCGTTCGAAGAATGCAACACGTGACTGTGTGCTGGAAATGTGCCCTACTCATCGATAGGCTACAAGTCCACTTAATGCGCCCAGATAACGGGATTGCCTGTAGCTGGGAATCTCTTCATGTCTACTGAATTATTCTAGGTTATTAGCCTTAGTCAATTTCTGTAGGTATCCCTGACCGTGGTAATCAGGGATCCCTGTCCTATACATGATGCAAACATTATCGGTTAATTTTGTACAAACACAATCACCCACGGTGTCCAGGTCATTCAATTCTGCCATGACATGCTAGCCGTCGCAACAGCATTCGAGATATATATATCATGACAAATTTAATGTCAAGAGTGCGCCACGACGGGTCACTATCATGTCATGTCATTATTTAAAATTACATTAATCTGGTATAAGCGTGTATGCAATAACTAAATATAAACAGGGTGCAAGAGTTGTGGAAGAAATCATTAGGCGCAGGGAGACGAGGCATAACTTCCACATATGAACTCAATTTAAGGTGCTCCAGAGATATTCGGAAAGGTAAGACAAAGATCTAAAACTTTCATGTTTTAAATTTTTCGAAATTCTGGCTAGAAAATAGGTTAACTTGACAAAAACAGTCATTCTGTGCACTTTTTATGCCAAAATTCAATTCTGCGTAAAATATATAAAAGGGGAGGGTTTCAGTGTAAAATTTCACATTCTGGATACAATCCAGCGTAATTTACGCAATTCCAGGGTTTCCTGCGTAAAATATTACATTCTGGATACAATCCAGCGTAATTTACGCAATTCCAGGGTTCCCTGCGTAAAATATTACATTCTGGATATAATCCAGCGTAATTTACGCAATTCTAGGGTTCCCTGCGTAAAATATTACATTCTGGATATAATCCAGCGTAATTTACGCAATTCCAGGGTTCCCTGCGTAAAATATTACATTCTGGATACAATCCAGCGTAATTTACGCAATTCCAGGGTTCCCTGCGTAAAATATTACATTCTGGATATAATCCAGAGTAATTTACGCAATTCCCTGCGTAAAATTTCATTTTACGCAAGCCTTCCTGCGTAAAATTTGATTTTACGCTAGCTTCCTGCGTAAATTTCATTTTACGCCAGAACCAGATTCATCAGCCGACATAAAAATTCAGAAAACTTGTTTTGGCCATAAAAACTTCATTTTAACTCGAAATAAGGTGAATCAAAAACTAAATTCACACGAAATTTCGTACTCTTGCTCATGGAACTATTAGTTTTCGAAAATAACAAGTTTTAGTAGATCAAAACCAAGAAAACTCCATGAACTCAAAGTTAAAATGTAGATCTAGAAGAATCTATCCATCAAAATTAAAAACACCAAGTTCTAAAGGGGTTTAGAATCATGTAAATAAAAGAATGGAACAATAAAAATCAAGATCCCTCAAGAAGCAAGTTGCACTTGCCTAAACCTCTTGGTAGGTGGAGAGCAACGGTGAGGAAGAAGAAGAGTGAATGAAGGGAGAGAAGGAGTGTTGGGTTAATAAATGGTGTGGGTGGTGGTAGGTAGGGGTTTTCCTTTGGTTCATGATGAACCAAGCAAACCAAGCCAAGCCGAACCAACCCAAGAATAAACCAATCAATGAAATGCTAGAATAAACCAAGCAAGGTGTCATGCAATACGAGTCAAAATACGTATACGTATACCAAAATACGTAATACGAACAATAGGCATTACAGCGTCAGAAGGTCCGGAACCATCGTCCCCCCTCTATGAACAATGGGAACAATGGGCAAATCCTCATCGGAGGAGGGGGAATCAGGACGAGTCTTCTGTTGCTTCGATTTACTTGCAACATGTTTGGTTCGACGTGGTGCAGTCTGAGAGGGTGCCGCCGGTTCACTTATCGTTATTGGTTTTTTGCGAACCCGCTCAGCTTCACGTGCCTTCCGCTCCGATGCGGTAGGTCGTTTTCTTCCACCCTCGACGTCAACGTCCTTCGACTTCGGAGTCGGGTCGTGACTACGAATATTTAATATCAATCGATTAATACTTAGCAAACGTCAAACAAGACTGCCAATTCAGGACTGTCGCTCTTTCTGGCAGTCCTATGTACTGTTAGGACTGCCAGAGAGAGGGGCAGTCCACTTGTACAGCAAGTATTACAAAGGACTGCCGCACTTTGTGGCAGTCCTTTACGCATAAAGGACTGCCACAAAGTGAGGCAGTCGTCCGTAATACTTGCTGTACAAGTGGACTGCCCCTCTCTCTGGCACTCCTAACATTAAGTAGGACTGCCAGAAAGAGAGGCAGTCCACGTGTACATCAAGTATAATACAGGACTGCCGCACTTTGTGGCAGTCCTTTACGCATAAAGGACTGCAACTAAGTGCGACAGTCCTGTGTAATACTTGCTGTACACGTGGACTGCCTCTCTTTCTGGCAGTCCTATGTACTGTTAGGACTGCCAGAGAGATGGGCAGTCAACTTGTACAGCAAGTATTACAAAGGACTGCCATACTTTGTGGCAGTCCTTTATGCGTATAGGACTGCCACAAAGTGCGGCAGTCCTTTGTAATACTTGTTGTACAAGTCGACTGCCCCTTTCTCTGGCAGTCCTAACAGCACATAGGACTGCCAGAAACATGGGCAGTCGTCGTCGAGTCGAGAGGAACTGACTTGGGTTGTTCGAACTAAATTAATAGGATTTTGGGGGGGGGGGGGGAATTGACAACGTATTAGGTTTCTTACCTTGATAGAGAGGAACGTTTGCGTGCCATCGTAGGGAGAGATGTTGGAAAATGGTGAAGACGAAGAAAATGGCGGAGATGAGGATCGAAACCCTAACCGTGACAATTGCGTAAAAGAAATGGAGAGAGAGGAGTGGGAAATCGTGGAGAAGAAGAAGAAGAAGAGGAGGAGGAAAAATAGGGTTTGTGAAGAGAGAGAGGGAAAATTTCAAATGATACAGATTTTCGGATTTGGGGGGGCCTGTGGGGTTTGGACAGCCCCCTGAGTGAAAACTTTGGACAGCCCGAGTAAAAGTTCCTCAAAGCCTGGCTAGCCCTAATCCTGGATAGCCCCGAGTAAAAAAGGCTGTGCCCTTATAATTTGCCTTATTTACTTTTGTTAGTGCTATATTGATACCTGTCATTAGAACTCACAAAGAGAAAGCAAGTTAGGGGCCTAAGTCTAAGAAATGTGTACTAGAAAATATGTTGAAAAATGTGAAAAAAATTGGTTTATTGGATCTATGTTCTTTGATTGGACCATGTTTTTTTTATTGTCATGTACTTTTTTTAGAGTTTTATCGTTATTAATAAAATTTATTCATTAAAAAATATGGACATTTATGAAAAAAGAAGGACACAATTTTTTTTTCGCCGTGGGCCTAATAAAGCTCAGGACCGGCCTGTTTACATTAGACATTTCTTAAATTTATTTAAGGTAGTGAAAGGTCTTCTCTAGATATTTGAGGACTTGGCAGTCCATGTAATGACTTATTTCTTTCTTCTAGTTTTGAGTGCTGCAAATTATTTATCGAAGTTTTTTAATCAAGATAATCTATCATTTCACTCTCGCTAAATAATATGACTAATCCATTTAATCTATCATGTAACATAGTTGATCTAAAATAAAATTTGAGTAATTATATATTTTTATATTTTAAAATCGAAATCAAATGAATTTTTTTTCAAATCGAACTGAATCTTTTCAGTTCGATTTTCGGTCCAAATTCGAATAACGCTCACCCATAACTAAGACTCCTTGTCACATGTCTAGAGCATGCTGCCACATACGGATTAGTTGGTGTCTGCATCAACCGTCCAAGACGATGTATATATGAAATGCAAATTTATTTTAAAACATTAGTAGGTAAGTAAGAACCTTAAAAATAAGATAAAAATAAAATAGGAGTATAGTTCAACTCTAAAGTCCAAGAGAAGATCTTTATTCATAAAAATTAAAGCCTAAGAGAAGAACCTCCTTTATTCCACGAGTTGACTATGTAGGAAAAAAAATTGGATTATTCGTCCACGAATTGAAGATCCTACAAAAATTCTCAAATAAAATTTATAATTTTGTTGTATATTTGAATGATTTCTACTTTCACCTGCCGAAGTAGATATGCTCTAGACATCGTATCGCGACCGTCGAAGTATATACCTCAGCCTTTTTTATTTACTTCCCTAATTTATAATAATTAAGAATTTAAACATAGAGAAAGTAGAGGAGGGAATGATATTTTTTACGTTACAAAATTGTGATTTGGTAAAGTCTTATAATATTATTTTATAGTACTGATTTCGTTCTTTCCATGATTTTGTATTGATTATGACTTGTTACGTAATAATTTTTGCGTTCTTGTATTTGTATTTTATAATCTTTATTTTTCAAAAAAAGGTTGACCACCAAATTTATTATTATTATTAATGTGACGTGAATGCTTATCTTGAAAAATAAATTATACTTGTATTACATCAGTGTTTTAAAAATCGGATAGGACCGGCAGGTTCAACTGGTTCACTCGTGAATCGGTTGTTTTTCGGTCCGGTTCAATATTGATCCGGTATTTTTTTAAAATTAATATTTTTGCAAAAAAAAATTAATGTCTATAAGTGATTAATTTGGACCACTTAGATTAATTAAGTGGTTGAATCAACTGGTTGAACCAATTGATTCGATCCAGTGCCTTGATCGGGTCAACCACCGGGCTGGTTTTTCAAACACTGACATAAAAGAGAGGCACTAGTAGGGATGGCAATTTCTCCCGAATCCGACGGGGACCCGATTTTTTTTCCCCGACGGGGACAGGTTTGGAAATTTAAAAACGGAGATGGGGGCAGGGATGGGGAGTAAAAAAATTCTCCTGTCAGATTCGGGGACGGGTATGGATATAGTACTCCCCGTCCTGCTAAATCTTCGACCCCGATTATTTATCTAATAGTATTTTTTTATGAAAATCATATTTTATTAACATGTCTTGTAATTTTTTTGAATGAAAATATTTTTTTAAGCTTATAATGTACATACAAAATTGTTAACTGGGCGAAAGACGGAGAAGAAAAAATTCGATCCCGAAAGTGTCAATGGTACGGGGGCGGGGACGGGGACATGATGGAGATAAAAAATTGAACACGACGAAGAAGGAGGACGGAAATAAAAATTTAAATACTACTCAAAAATGGAGATAGAAGATATGGTCTCCAGTCCCTATCCGTTCCGTTGCCATCCCTAGGCACTAGCTTCTATGTAGAAGGATATTCTCAAGACGATTCTAAGAGGGACCATTCATAGCGTCTCATTTGTGGGTCCAAAAAAATAAAGAACGTCTCATTTGTGGTCCAAGAAAATAAAGAAAATCTACCAGCACAATTGCAATTACTCCACAGGAAAACAAAAGGTACGTTCTTTCGGTCCTGGAGTCATCGTCCATCGTCATGCTGGCCCAGCTTGCACATCTTACATCTCATCGACAACACCTGTCCTGAACTTTTAAATAAATTTTTTAATTATATATAATCCACGTACCAGTACATAGGGGTACAATTCGGACGAACTAAAGCCGAGTCCAATCGGATAAATCCGTCACTGAGCTGGATTCGAATTGAAGATACTCGAACTCAGACTTGAATTTGAGTAAAAATATTGGATTATTTACTTACCAGGTCTCGCATATATATGTATATAGGGGTGAGCATTCGGTTTATTCGGTTTAAACCGAACCGAATAACCCAAAATCGAATTGGACCGAAACCGAATAAGCAAAACCGAACCGAATTGGCCCAAAACCGAATCAAACCGAACCGAATTAAATCGGTTCAGTTTTCGGTTTATTCGGTTTATTCGGTTTATTCATATTTTTTGATTTTTTTGAGCTTTTTTTGTTAATATATATAGTAACTAAATATACATAGACATATTTAGTATATACATATATATATTTAGTATATACATATATATATATTAATACTTATATATATAGTATACACACACACACATATATATATATAATTTAATTAATTAAATTTTCTTATTCGGTTTTCGGTTTTGGACCGAAACCGAAACCCAAAACCGAAACCGAAACCGAATAAAAATTTTTAGTATTTTCAAAACCGAAACCGAACCGAATTTTTTTAAAACCGAACCGAACCTCTTATCGGTTCGGTTCGGTTCGGTTTTCGGTCCAAAACCGAATAATGCTCACCCCTATATGTATATTAGAATTTGGGTCTCGAAATTGACCGATGTTATGATTCGGGTCTCAAAATCACTGTTCATTAGCCCACGTGAACAGTAATTTCAAGACTCAAATTCTAACATCGGTCAATTTCAAGATCCAAATCCTAATATCCATGTATATACCCTAAAACTAAATATTCCTAAAATATTTGAACTCGGTCAAAAAACTGATTGAACTCGGATTCATATGTTAGATTATCTGAAGAACCCGAAATCTGACTTTTATATATATATATTTTATATATATATATATATATATATATATATATATATATATATATATATATATATATATTCGTACTTCTTAAATAAAAGTTTAAATCCTAAGTTTTTCTACCCAAATTCTTCAACTCCTTATCCTAAATCTAATTTCAGTTTGCATTTTGTAATGATCAAGACTTAATTGCTATTTAATTATGTGTTTAATATTACTTTTGTTTAAAATTACTTTAAATATTATATTAGAGTCCGATGAATCCGAGTGACCCGACCCAACCCGAATTCAACCCAAGCTAAACCAGATCCTCTGGACTTGTTCTTGGGTTTCATATGTTGAACCCGAGGTCAGGCCGGACTTGAGCTCGGACTAGACTTATGATTCATCGGACTGGACTCGGATTGACCTCAAATCCGATCCAATATGTCCGAGTTGCACCCCTAACAGTACATTTGGGTTGCTCGAACTCTAACGATTCCGTCTAATGTTTCCATTGCTTTTCACATGACTACAAATGCTGAACTGAAAGCATTTTCATAGGTAAGTTGCACTGGAAAAATTATTCGATGAGCCGAACTCATAATATATTTTGATTCTCTTTCACTTAATAATATATAAATGAGTGCATGGTTGTATGCAGTGCATTTTATGCCATCAAATAGATAAGGATCAAGATGTCCGTTAAGTCCAACTTACTGAATAATTTCTCAGTTGACCCCACTGACTTTTTCAAATTTTTTTTTACTGCAGCCCATTATGCTTACACACTTCAGTATATACATCGTGCTTTTCAAAATAAATTTTTACTGTAGTCCACTGAACTGACCCATACACAGTTCATTATACATTGAAGTGACTGAACTGACCCTTACACGACTGCCTACTGCATTATACAGCTGCTACAGTTATGGAGGGGTCATCTCCAACTTCATACATTGTGCTTTTTATTGAAATATTTATTAAAATGGTGCATTGGTTCTTGAATCGGATGGAACAATTGGGGATGACCTCAAACAGGTGAAATTGGTTCCAATCAAACAGTCGATAGATTGAGTAGGTACATATCAAAGTCAGTTCTTGGCTATTTTTAGTTTCAATTTTTTCTTTTTTTCTTTTGGGTCCAAACCAGTATGATGGTTTCATTTTAAGTTAAATCTAGCTACATATTTTATTTTTTACAAAACTTTGTTCATATATGCTGTTTTTTAAAGTATTTTTTAGTATGTAATTTTATTTTTTGACTTTTTTTACGTTCGAGGTTGACCTCTCTCTTAAATTTCTGCGTCCGCCCCTGTTGTTGGTCTTGGTTATATTCTTTGAGACTATCTAGCTCTGTGTCCACTTGATTTTTTTAATTTTTTATTTGTCTGATTGTTTTCTTCTGTCTTTGTTTGCAGCAACCAGCAGCCTTGTTCTATTAGTGCTCATCAAACGAAGAATATAATAAGTATTTTCCCATTTTGTTAAAACAATAATGATTTCTTAAGCTAGTAGTGTAGTCTACTAGTTGTTTTTTTCACAATACATACATTACTTAACACTTTGTTAAAACCATAATTATTTTCTAAGCTAGTTAAGTCTACTTAGTAGTTGCTTTTATCACAATACATAACTAATGCTAGTGTTTGCCTATCAAGAGTTTAAACAAAACCATAGACTTAATATGTAATAAGTTTATTATTATTTTGCAAACAAGAGAAATAATGGGATACATCATATCTTAATTCTAGGAAAAGGAAAATAATTCAACCAATTTCAGGTGGGAAACACTTGGGCTGTATTTGATTGGAATTTTTTTTTTTCCATGAAAAAATATTTTCATTACAAATTTTTCACCAATGTATACTGTTTGATGGTTTATATTTTTCCAACACGATTACCATTTTTTATATTTTCTTCCTAATATGAAAATTAAACTAGTCCAACTCAAAGAAAAATATCATTTTTCATGGAAAAATAACTATTTTTCATAGAAAATAATGACAATCAAACATCAAAATTAAGTTTTTCATTAAAAAATATATTTGATTTTTCATAAAAAAAAATAGCAATTAAACGACGCCAATATAGAAATTTTTTAATTTTCATAAAAAGATTTCCTACTAAAATAATTACATGGAATTAATTTATTTTTAACATATTTTTCAACCGCAATCAAGATCAACTTTGTTAACCTGTCCAAGTCCAATTTAGATATAATTTTTTATTTATATTTTTTAAATTATCTAACTAGTATTTTTTTTTATAGATTTAGGCTAAGGAAAAAGAAACATATACCTTATACAATTAGTCTAGTGTTATAATTTAGTATTAGTACGGCCTATAAATTATAAATAGGTTGTATATAAATATCTTTTAATTGGAGAAGAGGAAAAAAAAAAGTCTGAATTATTAAATTTTGATATTTGATACAACTTATTATAAATATAAATCTTAAAATATTCTCAAATCCTAAATAATTTTGTCGTTGTCATCCATTGCCGACACTCACCATCTTCGTCATTCACCATCACATGTATAAGCGGATCCACAGAGGAGCGGGACTCAAGCCCACATTAATTGGAAGAAGTTTTCTGAAATATTTCAATATAAATTTGGACCCATTTATGGCTTATTGTTAAATGCTAGGTCAATTGGAAAATTATCTAAAAGAAAGATTTGTAGTCCCTGAATCATATATTCTCAGAATCTCACACACATTTGAAATAAAATTTGTTTTTTCAAGCCCCAGTTACTCTTTTTTCAAGCCCCATGCAGTTATTCGGTTACTCTTTTTTCAAACCCCAGTTACTCTTTTTTCAATATCCCAATCACTGAACCTCCCTGCATCTGCTCTGAACTCCTTGGAACCGCCCCTGATCATAGAGTAACTTTTGTTTTTTGAAGAACCCAATGACTGAGCTCACTGGATCCGCCCCTGATCATACGACAACTTCGTTTCGATCTTTGCTTTCACTTATTACAATTTCCAAACATTATAGTTATTGGATTAAGTTGGAACTAAATACCACAAATGTTTACATTTGTGCAACTTGTTATCACAAACTTTCAAGATTGACAACGTGCTATTATAAATTTTCAAGATTGACAATTATAAGAACTTTTGAGTTTGCAAGTTAATACCATGAACTATCACGTTTATTTTGCAATTAAATATCATGCATTATTCCATACTTTGCAAGTTGATACCACGAATTATCATCAGTTCATGGTATTAACTTAGAAAATAAGAGATAGTTCATGGTATTAACTTGTAACAAATATTATAGTTCATGGTATTTTGCAAGCTTGAAAGTTCATGCTAGCAAATTGTCAAATTTGAAAGTTAATGGTAATCGCAGTGATTAGTTCGATCGATTGATATGTCAAACCCTCGTCCAAAATTGGGTATTCAATCGACTGATATATCAAACCTGTAAAGTTCATAGCTTAAGATTGATATATCAAACCCGTGTTAAAATTGGATGTTCACATTGATTAATTCGTATTGAAACTCTTGGAACGAACATTGTTCCGTCGATTCGACCATCATATTCCAAATATGGCATCACCAATCAATTTGTGATATGGTTTTACTTTAGTTTGACATATAACTTTTGCTCAATTTGGACGCTTGCCAGTTTAGCTCTTTTTTGGTGTCCTGCAGGCGGGGCCTACAGATCTCGTTTGACCCTGAAAAGTTAAAATTTTGTATTGTGTCCAAATTAAAATTATGGGTAGCATTTCTTCATTTCTGGAGTATTTTGAAACCCGTGGTAATATATTTTAGCACCCAAAGACATTTCTTCCGCCTCGTCGTTCAATCTTAGCTGTATCTAATGTGATTGTATCTGATACGTCCATACTTGTTCGACCAACAACCATGCAAGATATTACTACCAAAATAAGTCATATCAGCGACGTATTTAGCGACTCCAAGGTAGAACGTCGCTAATTTTTGGGGTTTTAGCGACGTCTAACTAAGACGTCGCTGTTGGTCGCCAACAGCGACTACTAGCGACTACAATTTGTTAAATGGGAACCTGCGTCGCAAGTTCGTCGGTACACGTCGCTGATATAGCGACGCTTAGCGACGTAACAAAAGCGCCGTCGCCTTTTATTAAATATCAACGACGTTTAGCGACGTCCTTTTCGGACGTCGCTAAACGTTTCATATAGGCTGCGAGGGTTTTCTTTTCGATCATTCACAAATTTTCCCCCCAATTTCTCGCGCGCTCCTTCTCCGCGGCGCTCCTCCGACGATTTCCCTCCTCCGGCCTCCTCCTCCGCGGCGCTCCTCCGGCGATCTCCCTCCTCCGGCCTCCTCCTCCTCAGGTAGCTCCCCCATCCCTCTTTCTCTCTCTCTCTCACACACACACACTCTCCCCTGTCCCCGCTTCCCAGTTTAGGATTCGAATTTGATGTGTGTGTTCTCGTGAAGTTGGACACTTCGTGTCCACTTGTGTGGACACGAATCAACCCCCTGACACGTACACATGTGGGGGGTGACACTTCTGTACAACTGATTTGGGTTTTTATTGGTTTTCCAGTTCGAATTTGGGGTTTTCGAATTCTTTTCACTGATACATTAAAATCAGTCCTGACACTGTAAATTCAAACTGATATTTCGATTTTGGGTTTAAATTTGATTATGAGATTCAATGTTTAAAAGTATTTTTGAATTCGAATATTAATATACAAACTGTGATAAAATGGAATATGGAGAACTGAAAACTGGGTTTTGATTTTAGAATTTAAACTAAGATATGGGTTGAAGGGTTAGTGAGTGAATGTACTAGGCAGTAATTGGATATGGCACTTGGCCTATGTTTTGGTTCAGAGTTCGAGTTTTTGGGTTGTTATATCTGATTATATATAATTCAATATGTATGCACTTATGTAAGTGTGCTCATATAGGTTTCAAGATGTCAGTGGTTAAGATTTCAGTATTAGTTATCAACATTGGTAGCAGTATCATATTACCCTAGGTATGATGGCTTGACTAGTTCATGTTACCCAAAGAAAATTTGTCTATTGATATGGACTTAGATAAATTCATATTGGGAAATGATATTGGAATAAGGATTAACCTGAGAATAGGCTTAACTGAACAGTGATATCAGTTAGCAACTGTTTTCTGAGTTTGAATGTCAGGCATTTTGGGAAAATGGTAAGATACACCAAGTCAGACACTGTCCCTACAGCCATTCGACTGGCGAGGTAGAAATCTATGTACGATATTTGCTATAAGGACTTTGCATTAATCTACGGTACGACATCATGATCAGGACATAGTCCCTGCAGCCATTCGACTGGCGAGGCAGAAACTATGTAGCCGTAGATAAAGTTGGCTGTCCTCCGACCCCCATCCCTCGGCAATGATGAAGCCTATGTCCTTCAGGAAACTATGTAGCCGTAGGAAATTTGTAGCCGTAGATAAAGTTGACTGTCCTCCGAGGCAGAAACTATGTAGCCGTAGGAAATTTGTCTGTTAGTGGGCCCGTCGGTTATCGATGGATGTACCCGTTCGAGCGCCATCTAAACCACCTGAAGAGGAAGGTGAAAAATAAGGCACGGGTCGAGGGTTCTATTTGTGAAGTCTATGTCCTTGAGAAGATTACAAACTTTTGTTCAATGTATTTCAAGCCTCATATTGCTACAAATAGAACAAGAGCTCCGAGGAACGACGATGGAGATATAGAATATAATGATGCATTATTGAAAGTCTTTAATGCTCTTGGAAAGCCTTCTGGAAAACTGAAAAAGAGATATTTGAATGATGAGGAAATAAAGGCTGCCCAGTTATATATATTACTCAACTGCGAGGAGGATGAAGTGGAAAAGCTAGAGTGGTAAGTGAAAATCTTCAACGTTCAAGTCATCTATTTGTTGATTACGTTATTATAATTTAACGAGTATATCCCGATATTTATTGGTTTTCAGCAAATTTAATGATGAGGTGAGGTCAAGTAGACCATACATTGCAGATGAAGAAGTAGAAGAAGAAATGAGACTTTATTTCCCGTCTTGGTTGACTGCATATGTACGTAAGAAGCTAGTTAGAATCTTCCTCCATTCACAACTGCACAAGAAATAACTTAACATTAAACTTAATTTTGTATCTTCTCGTGTTTAGGTCGATCGTCCGGATGTCATCCTTGAGAATGAATCTATTAGAACTCTTGCCAATGGACCAATTTATGCCGTCAAAATATGGCCAAGTTATTGCGTGAATGGGTTTAAGTTCAAGTCAACAAATGCTCTCATCAGAGATAGCTTCCTGGATCTTGATTCCACAAAAAACAGTTGCTTGTGTATCAAATCTACAAACTACAAAGATGTCACTCCAGGCAATGATTTCTATGGCGTCTTACGGGAGATCGTGGAATTGACGTACAACTATGGCATAGAGCCTGCCAAGATCGTGTTGTTCAAAGTTGATTGGTTCGATCCCATACAAGATCAAGGATGGAAAATTGACAAGCATGGTCTTGTGGATATTAACTACCGTCGTCGATACCAAGGATACGAACCATTTATCCTAGCAAGTCAAGCTCAACTCGTATATTTTACAACATATCCTAGACGGGGAACAACGAGGTACGACTGGTGGGCAGTATGCAAGACTAAAGCCAGAAATACCTACGACGTCGACGAAGTGGCTTATCAGGAGGATGAGCTGCCTCTTGTACCAAATACAGTTGATGTCGACTCAGCAGAAGTTCCCCATTCAATATCTTCTTATGTAGAAGAGGTACAAGTATCCGAAGGGGAAGACGAAGGAGATGCTAGTGACGATGAGGAGGAGGAGGAGGAGGCAAACGAAGAAGATAAATTTTCAGAGGATGATTGAGAAACTGTGATTTTGATGTATTCATATTTCTGTAATCTTAAATTATGAACTATGATCATATTTCTATTAGTATTCAGATTTTTG
The DNA here is from genome assembly GCA_029216955.1 of Iris pallida. Lineage (NCBI taxonomy): Eukaryota > Viridiplantae > Streptophyta > Magnoliopsida > Asparagales > Iridaceae > Iris > Iris pallida. The sequence goes on from JANAVB010040220.1 coordinate 10,326,655, forward strand.
AAAACTTAAATTATGAACTCCAATGTATGCAGATATTTCTAAACTATCATTGTATTTATTTATATTTTCAATCACAAACTATGATTTTGATGTATTCATATTTCTGTAATCTTAAATTATGAACTCCAATGTTACTATCAGCATGGCAGGACGACGCGGAGGCACCTCAGGACGACACGGAGATAGGCCAGGACGAGCCGTGTCCTTAGGTGGACAGAGAGCTCCGTTACCAGAGGATGGCTCCGGACCATCGTCTGACCCAAGCACTCCATTGTACCATACGGTCGCAGGTCCGGGTGGCAGTACACCTGCGACGAGCAGTTCCAGGCTTGCTGATCATACTTCTTCCCCTAGCCTTCCTACCGCTGACAGCAGCATGGCAGGTGGGAAGCAGGTGGAGGAGGTAGTCCCTACTCCCGCCCGGGCGGATCCATACCAGAGCGACCCTCCATGCGCACCTCAGGACGAGATGAGGATGGAGATTTGGGCCGACGGTCCTACGAAGTAAGTTAAATGAATATATATATATATATATATATATATATATATATATATATATATATATATTTTATGCATGTCTGTATATATATATATATATTCATTAATACGTCGGTTATCGTTGTATACAGATATCATCCCTCGTCGGTACAGAGAGCGTTGGGCTCCTTTCTAAGGTCCAACTATGGGGGTCCGTGGATCAACTACTCGGATGCCTCAGAAGAGAGAAAGGCATTCTGGTTTGCCCACTTCAAGGTAACTAAAGATAGTTAATTTAGTATGATTAATATAATTTTAAGCATTTTTTAGAACTTATTATTTTAATTTGTAATTCTTGTAGAGGACTTATTTTTATCCACCACACCGTGCCGAGCAGATTGAGAGGCAGTTTTCTGTCGTCGCCGCCAAGTTGATCCGTGATGCAATTGACGATCAGAAAGCTCGTCAGCACTCCGGAAAGTCGATTGCTGGTTGGATCACACCTGACCAGTGGACCACGATGAGGGCTCGATTTGAGGAGCCCCGGTACAGAGAGCGGTCGGAGAAGGCGAAGGCGGCTAGGACGAGGGCCGGAAAGTGGTATGGTGGATCGATTCCTATGACGGAGCATTTTCATCGTCTGGTATGTAATTTATTGCAAAATATAAGATTTTATTGATAGTAGGAGTATATAATTTTCTATTTTACTAAAGAATAAAATATAACAAACACGCAGGTAAAGAGGGATGAGGACGCAAACATGGTGACCGTCTTCCTGGCCACCCATCGGAAGGACGGGAAGCTCATCGACGACCGGGCTACTCAGAGCTATGTAAGTACTAATTTAGATTTCGTTAATTTTTAACACAACTTGAAGAATATACAGATAACCATATAGTTAATAATAATTAAATACTTTAGATGTTTATTAGGCTAATTTAGGTAAGTACTGATTTATAGAGATGCACAATGATTTCTAGGAAGAGTTTGTTAGGCTACGTGATGAGCTTGCGAGTGCTAGTATACCGGCAGAGGGAGGGGTTGGTACATCGCAGCCCTCTCCGTCGCAGTCGGAGGACAAGCTCTGGAAGACCACTGTTGGTGGTCTTCAGAGGGGTACGTACTACGGTACGGGGTGTAGGTCCTAAAAAATCAAGTTGCACCCATCAACAAAGTCATGAAAATCAAGAAAAACAGCTTTCAAATGAACTACGCAGACATCAGATTGTGCATCATCCAGATGGCGCAGAGTAGATTGCGCACACTCTCAAGTGTGCAAGCTGACGTGGCCATGTCATCATTACCTGACACAATCAAATCTTCTGACAACTGACAGCACAAAGAACGAGGAGACTGTTCGTTTGTTGTGCCGCACAGTGCTCGAGGACAGCTGTACATGCAGCACAATCTGTCTGCAGCACAGTTCATGCCAGCGCCATCCATTCTAGCGCAATCCAAAGTCAGCGCACTTCATCAAGACAACTGACAAAAGTACACGTGACATTCATGCCATCAATTGCTCACTACGTGGCAACCGTCTGTGCACGATCATGCGCATTTCAATCTAAAGATGCCATGTGTCCAAGACAGTTAGCCCACGATCAGACAACTGCCTGCGCAATCTGTTGTTGCGCAATCCAGTTCCTGCGCAATCCAACTTGCGCTATCCAGAATAACTAAAAAGTAGTTATTTCTAGAACTCTATAAATAGAGTTTTAAGTCTTCATTCAAGGAGATCACATATACACACAGAGATCAGAGATAAAAATTTAAAAATATCAGAGAGTTCAGGAGTTCTTGTCCAAGTGCTGCTGCATTCTTCCGAGACTTTTTCAGAGGCTACCGTCTTCAAAGTTCACATCGTCCAAGGGATAAAGCAATCGTCTTCTAGATTGGATTCCTACAGTTGTACTTTCCCAGAATTCTTGTAATCTTTATAAAGTTTGTTGAAATAAAGTTCATACTTTTGTTTTTGCAAACAAAATAGCGACTCTGCTGGGGACGACTTTCTCCTCCGACGAGGAAGTGACAACTCAATGTGACGTTGCGTCTATCGAAAAGATGCAGAAGACGCTGGTTGTGAAGGTCAACCAGACAGTCTATGAAGCCATGATCAACTCCAGGACCACTCTTCGTACTGCTATAATTTCTGCCACGAGCAAAGTGCGCCCAGTGTGGATCCCAAAGACTGCTATGCAGTCTGTTGATTCTGTGCCTAAGACTGCTGCGCAGTCTAAGGTCTCTGCCACCAAGACTGTTGCGCAGTCTAATGTCTCTGCTGTTGCACAATCTGCCTCTACTACTCCTGCACAATCTGCTGTTGCCAGTGCACAAACTACATCATATGCTACTCTGTCAAAGTGCAAGACTCATGTTCCTCTGGCACAGTTGGCTGCCACTCTGCCTGCGCAGTCCACTACTCCAGCAACCAGGTGCAACTCAAGCACTCTGGAAACAAGGCTCCTGCTGCGCAAACCACTGTGGTTGAGGCCAGAAGACATTCTGCCAGAACTGCTCCTGCGCAATCTGCTAGTGCGCCATCAATTCATGCGCAAACTGTGTCTGCACAATCCAAGAGAGACGGCCCTTTGGCTAATCTCTCCTCTTCTCACAACAAGGAGAAAAGCTCTGCTCCTCCCCTCAAACACCCTGTTGCTTCTGCGCAATCCACTGGGGGTAGTCTTTTGGCTATTCCTCCTCCTCTCCAGAACAAAAAAAAGGCCCTTTGGTCTTTTCTCAAACTTCCTCGTCCCATGACTTGGAAGACAACAGAGGGAAACGCTCTTTAGCTAACCCTTATTTCCAAAACAAAGGAAAAGGCCCTTTGGTCTTTTCTCAGTCTTCCTCGGTTTTTACCGTAGAAGATCAAGCTGAATGTGCTCCGGCACCAGTCAGTACAAGAACCCTTTCTCACAAGGATTCTTCTTCTCTCCTTGCCAAAGGGAAGTGTACTGATCAGAGAGGTATTCTGCCTACCCCGGTAGCAGAGTTCCAAGATCTCCCAACCCTCAAGATCTCCCGATCAAGACAGGGAAAATTGCTGGTGTCTCAAACAGAAACCCCTGGGGGTGAGTTTGCTGATTTAAGAACTTATCTCAATCGGCCAACTTCGGTGAAACGTAAACAGCCAATGCCGAAGACCAACCAACGTCAGAAGCAAACTTCCAGGATCAAGAATTCGGACACCTATGCCAATGAAGTAAGTACTTTCCTGTACACTCAAGGGACAAAACATTTGAAGAACCGAAACCATGTTCCGAATATTATCAAAGAACATGTCCCTCGAACTTCTGCTCGTCCCGTTGCTATTCCTGATCTCCGAGAACACCTCAAGCAAAAACGGAACAATATCCCAACATCCCCAGTGCAACCACTTGGACATCACTGCAATCACAAAGTGGTCATCAAGTGTTGTTGTCAGATAACAAGACGATCTGTCTTCGATCGTCTGAACTTTCCTAACTCTGAACCTATGTCTGAGGATGAAGACGAGGTTTTGTACGCCTCCGTCAACATGACTTCCAGAGATACTGGAGGTAGAAAGTGCTCCAAGCACGGGAAACCTCGCAGGCCAAGCCAGCGGTATTTGGATCTACTCCAAGAATCTTCTGAAGGAGTATTCCAACATACCCGTTCCCGAAGCCGAGACACAATCGGTCAAAGGAATCTTCAAGATCCCTCTGGTCATCTCCTTTCTTCTCACTCAGAAGATGATTCCTTCTCTGACTACGATGCATACAGCGAGAGCTCAGAACAGACAGTGTCCTCCAATGTACCCAGGGAAGTGACAGCTTATGTTGTCAATGAAGATCCAGACGCTTCCAGTTCAGCAAGTCAAGAACAAAGAATAGCTGCGCTAGAAGACAAGCTGAAGACCATGGCTGAAATGGTCGCGGGTATGCATTCCATCATTGTGGCCCAGCATACAGTCCCACCGACCGTACCTCCTACAAATCCTGAAATAATAGCATCGTCGGTGCCTGTCAATGCTGGACTGGAGGTAGCATCTCTTCCAGTACCTCCTGTACAGATCCAACCTACACCCAGTCAATCAGGTGCTGGGGATAGTGCTTATCATGTTGTTCCTCCTCCCAACACTGTGATTCAACCTTCTCCTTCTACATCAGTGGAAGATGCCAATGAAGCTGTCAAGCTCCTGCGAACTCAGTTCGAAGCTTTCAAGAAGAAGGACAACTTGCAAAGGTTAGGGATCAAGCAACCCTATCCAGTTGAATGGAAGGAAGTTCCATTTCCTCCGAAGTACAAGATCTCGACAATCTCGCTATTCGACGGTAGCACTTCTCCCAGTCAGTTCATTAACCACTTTGAGGTTATGACTGTCCAACTTTAACCAAATGACTCTCTTCTTACCAGAGTATTCGTTGGCTGTTTAGCCGGCGTAGCATACGATTGGTATAGAAGCTTGCCCGATGGTTGTATCACCTCATTCTTCGGCTTTAAGCAAATCTTTTTGGAACGATTTTACGAGAGAATCAATGACATGACTATGTCAGCCCTCAACAAAATCAAACAAAGACACAATAAAACTGCTGAGAGTTTATTGAAAGATTCTGCCGGGAAGCTTTGAAAATGCCTCCTGGAACTCCGGCTGCTGTCACCATAGACACCTGCAAGACAAATCTGTTGCCTATCATCAGCATGTGGACGGGGTCTACTCAGTTCCAAGATTGGCCATCCTTCATTGTCAACGCTAAAGCAGCTGAAGTTAGCGCTGACAAATTCAAGCAGCTAGGGGTACAAATGTCTAACCCCGACCGGAACGAACACCAGACATCAGGTGGTGGCAATCGCCAAAACAATCACAAAGGAAAAGAAACTTTGAATATCAACTTGAACAAGAACAAAGAATCTCTGGCGGTCAACGTAGCTCCTCCTACGTCTACTCCCACTCCTTCAGCACCTCCATCAAGAGAACCTCGCCCGAAAGTGGAGTATTCTTTTGATGAGAATGACACTGCTAGCATCTTTGATTGCTTGATCAAAAGCAATAAAATTCAACTTCCAGATCCCAAGAAGCCCGATGAAGTCGGTAAGACTGATCATCCCAAGTATTGTGTCTATCACAGGTTCATCGGACATCCCACTCGAGCATGTTATGTGCTCAAAGGTAAAATTTAGGAGCTGGTCAACGCTGGTGTTGTCACTTTACAGCATGACGAGAAGACTGTTACCGCAAACATGGTATCAGTTCAGTTCGGTGACTTTTCGTCCCAGATGGTGCAGCACGGTGTCATTCCTATTCCCAAAGCTACTCTTGAGATCGAGAATCTCCCTCTTCCACGAAGTGAAGGTCTCGTCCCCTTGTCACTTGACAACGGCAAGATTATGTGGATTCATCCGGATCTCGCTTCAGAGTTCGAACTTCCCTCTTCCTCCAAGAAGAAAGACCGCTCTAAAGGCAAGACAAAGACTTGCATTATGGTGTCTTTTGACCCCATAGTTGATGAAGAAATCCTGCTGGGCACTAGATCGGGGAAAGCCTATCTAAAGGATTACCCTGAAACTCAAGAGAATTCTGCTTCTTCTTCTGAGCCTGCTCCAATGCAGCCTGCTTCTACTGAGGATATTCCTACGGCATCTTCACCGGTTGTAGTGTCTATTCCTCCCAAGCCGACGGTCGCTGACAAAGGCAAACAACAAGTCCGCTTCGATAAACCTTTGAAGAAATCAGTTCCCTCCGGACTTAAAAAGCCTTATAATTTTGATATCTTGGCTCAATTAGCCAATACACCAGCCCGGCTATCCATCTTCGAACTCTTACGCCTCTCCAAAGATACTCGGTAAACTCTGAGCGAGGCTCTCATGCAAGCTGAAACCTGTTTAGCCCTTCTGAAGAAGCCGAAAGCAGAACCAGTCTCTTGCCTCCATTGTCATAGTGTGTTGGAGTTAATTCCAAACATAACTTTCACACAAGATGACATGTTGATGGAAGACAACAGGCACGATCGTCCTCTCTACTATACAGGATACGTCGATTCGATGAAAGTCGATCGCATTCTGATAGATCCAGGCTCCGCTCTCACCATTATGCCGAAGATAATGTTGGATGCGCTGAAAATCCCAGTGCATAGTCTCTCTAGTACAATCACCACCATCCTTGGGTTCAATCAGGGAAGAAGTGAGCCTCTGGGCAAGATTCGCCTAAAACTCCAAATAGGCAATCTTCGTACAAAGGTTACCTTCTACATCATTGACAATCATGGTTGTTCCTACAACGCTTTGCTGGGAAGACCATTTCTATACGAGCATAACATTGTCCCTTCGACTCTTCATCAATGTTTCAAATATGTCGATGACAATGGAGAGGTGCAAAAGGAGGTTGCTGATCTCTATCCTTTCAAAGGCATCGAAGCATACTGCAACGATGCTCGTATGTATAAGGATGAATTCATGAAGGTTGTCCCGTCTTTGGACACTGAAGAAGAGCAAGAAACAGTGCCCAATAATACCCTTATCATTCCTGTCAAAGGACGTGCTTCTCGTCCTCAATCCTCCAAGCCACTGGCTATTCACTTGCCAGTCCAGAAGCAATCAATTGATGATCAAGATCAAAGGGAGCTCACCTCTTCTGAGCCGCTTGTTATTGACTTACGTCGTAACAAGGAAAAAAGGCAGCTCATCTCTTCTGAGCCACTTGTTATAGATCTATCTCATAACAAGGAGAAAAGAGAGCTCACCTCCTCTGAGCCGCTTGTTATTGACCTCCATCGTAACAAAGCCAATCCTCCTTCACGTTCTTCTTCTCCCCCTCTTGTAATCAATCTGACCAAGCCTGCTAAGGCTAAAGGTCCTGCTGTAAATACGAATGTACAAATCAATAAAAAAGCATCTACTTTCCAGTATACTGATGTCATTTATCATGCTAAGTGCTATTTGGACATGTTAGATAGCTTTCAATCATTTACGATGGGTGTGGTACAAGCTCTTCAAACAGAAGTCTCATTTGAACACCCAAAGGATTCATATCGGATTGTTCCCGCTCGTAAGAAAGGCGAGAGTCCAATACTTTTTAGTAAAAGACCGGAACAACAATTCAGTTATATGGATGATAGCAAAATTAACGATACGGGGCACCTTCAACTCCGTCGTTACAGTCAACAATCAAAAGACATCATCCGAAAGATGGGTTACGACTTCAAAAGTGGCCTCAACTACGGTAAAGGCAGAAGAACGCCTCTCCGTACGGCTATTCTGAAAGGAAAGTCAGAGATGTACTACAGCAGGACCAAAAGAGGTCTCGGATATGCTTCTCCTCCGGTACTATCCCCAGCAGGCTCTGAATCCGATAGTGAAGAGCGCTCTAACTCTTCTGATTCCAGATCATGGGATTCTGACACCAGCATCGGTCAAGTCCATCGGCTGACTGTATCTTCTAACATGGTCTCTGTCGAACTTCCAGAAGGCTATGACGAGGATATTGAAAAAAATCTTGAAACAGATCCTTGGGCTCAACGAATGGATACCCAGTGGAAACTCCGATTCGAATAAAGGGAACCTCCTACTGAAGATTAATTAGTTCAAATTGATGTAGGAGAGAGCGGGTCACCTCGTCCAATATTCATCAGTAAGAACCTCCCAGAGGCTGATAAACAAGAATTAATTCTCCTGATTAAAGAATACATTAATGTTTTTGCCTGGAGTTATGAAGACATGCCAGGACTAGATCCCAAAGTAGCTACTCACAAATTGAACATCCTGCCGAATGCAAAACCGGTCAAACAGCAACAACGACGTTTCAAGCCAGAAATGATGGACGCAATCGACGATAAAGTCAAGAAGCTCATAGCTTGTGGCTTTATTCGAGAAGAACAGCATCCTGATTGGGTAGCCAATGTCGTCCCAGTTTTAAAGAAAATCGACAAAGTTCGAGTCTGCATCGACTTCCGAGATCTTAATAAAGCATGTCCAAAAGATAAATTTTCTCTTCCCATCACGGACGTCATGATCGACAACACCTGTGGGTTCAAAAGAATATCTTTCATGCACGGATTCTCTGGATATAATCAAATTCGGATGCATCCTGAAGATGAAAAACATACTTCTTTCCGCACTCCTCGCGGAGTTTACTGCTATACTATAATGCCATTTGGTCTCAAGAACGCTGGTGCAACATACCAACGAGCCATGAGTACCATCTTTCGAGATCATCTGCGCAAGACTGTCGAATGCTACGTTGACGATATTGCTGTCAAAAGTCGTCTAAAGGAAGATCACATCCAAGACTTGAGAACTATCTTTAATCTCATGCGCCAACATCAACTCAAAATGAATCCCACTAAGTCATTCTTGGATGTCTCTAGTGGCAAATTTCTCGGCTTTGTCATTACCTCTAAGGGTATACACGTGGATCCCGAGAAGATCAAAGCCATTCAAGAGATGCGTCCTCCACGCAACCTAAAAGAGCTACGAGGATTCCAAGGTCGACTTGCGTACATCAGAAGATTCATTTTGAATCTGTCTAGACGCTACAGACCATTCACTCAACTCATGAAGAAGGGTGTATCTTTCGTTTGGACCGAAGAATGTCAACGAGCATTTGACGACATCAAGCGGTATCTCATGAACCCACCAGTCTTGGTGCCACCAATCTCTGGCATACCATTCTTAATGTATGTCCGTGCTATGGACCATTCATTGGATGCCTTATTTGTCCAAAAGAACAAAGAAGGCCATGAACAAGCCATCTACTATCTCAGTCGTACTATGATTGGTGCTGAACACCGTTATAGTCCGGTTGAAAAAGAATGCCTAGCTCTTATGTTTGCTGTTCAAAAGACTCGGTATTACATCATTGGCCAAACTATTCATGTCATATCCCGAGTTAATCCTCTTCGGGTACTGATGAAGAAGCCTAGCATACTTAATTTTCGGCTGGCTACATGGGCCATTTTGCTAGCCCAATATGACATGGTATATGTTCCTCAAAAGTCTGTCAAAGGTCAAGCATTGGCAGATTTCTTAGCAGCTCATCCTGTTCCAGAAACGTCTAAGCTCTACGATGAAATTCCAGACGAGACATTGGAATCAAATATGATCTCCGAAGAATTTCCTACTTGGCGCCTCTTTTTTGACGGTGCATCCAGGATTGGACCCAATGGTGCCATTGTCGCAGGAGTTAGAGTTGTCCTTGTTTCTCCAGACGGGTCAGCTATCCAAAGAGCCTACTCCTTAAACGAGCCTTGCTCCAACAATGTGGCAGAGTACAATGTTCTACTCATTGGCCTTCAGCTAGCCAAACAACTTGACGTCGAGTATCTTGAAGTCTATGGTGACTCTAAGTTGGTTGTTAACCAGGTTAGAGAAACCTATGAAGTTCGCCATCATGATCTAGTACCTTACTTTGAAGCGGCAATCGACATGGCTACATCATTCAAAGTCTTCTTCATTGAATATGTACGTCGAGCTTGTAATACTGAAGCCGACGCTTTGGCCAATCTTGCAGCAGTTTTAGCCATCCCCATCAGAAGATAACAGGTGGTGGTCATCTCTAATCGAGAATTATTCTGCGTCGAAAATAATCATAATATTGAGTTCAGTAATCTTACTGAAGTCAATGTTATCGGTGAATATTGGAGAACTCCGTTCATCGACTTCGTGGTTCATGACATACTCCCTGAAGATCCCAAGGAGGCTACGAGTGTTCGTCAGCGGTCTCTGCGGTTCTACTACAATCAGACCACCAAAACTCTCTATCGGCGGACTTATGACGGCCTACTCTTACGCTGTCTTGCTGGTGATGAAGCGAAGCAAGTATTGCGTGAAGCTCACGACGGTGTCTGCGGAGCACATCAGCCCGGTCCTAAACTACAGGATCGTATCCGACGCATGGGTTATTACTGGCCCTCTATGGTTTTTGATGCCATCGAATATGCGAGGAAATGTCGAGCTTGTCAAATCCATGCAGACTTCATTCATCAATCATCGGAATTCCTGCATCCGACGGCCGCCTCCTGGCCTTTTGAAGCTTGGGGCATGGACATCATCGGTCCTATCAATCCTCCTTCTTCTAGAGGACATCGGTTCATCCTGGCAATAACCGATTACTTCTCCAAATGGGCCGAAGCTATACCATTAGCTGAAGTCAAGACCAGCAGTGTCATCAACTTCGTCAAACACCATGTCATCTATCGATTTGGTGTACCTCGAAGAATCATCCATGACAACGGACCACAATTCATCAGCCAGAAGTTTACGAGATTCTGCGATGATCATCGGATTGACAATGTTGCTTCTACAGCCTACAATCCTGCTGCTAATGGATTAGCTGAAGCTTTCAATAAAACCATTATCAAGCTCCTCAAGAAGTTTGTATCTACTAACAAACGAAATTGGAGTGAAAAGCTTGGTGAATGTCTTTGGGCCTATCGAACTACGGTCCGCAATCCCACAGGCTTTACACCTTTCTCTCTGGTGTACGATTGTGAAGCAGTTCTTCCTCTGGAACTTCAGATTCCTTCTGTAAGGATTGCTATCGCCAACGAACTCACGACAGAGAACAACGATCTTCTCCGACTTCAAGAGTTAGAAGCACTCGATGAGAAGCGGCTATTAGCTCAACAGCATATTGAGTTGTATCAAGCCCGCATCTCGAAGACTTTCAACCGTAAAGTTAAAGTCAGAGCCTTTCAACAAGGAGAACTTGTTCTAACAGTAAGACGTCCTATAACTATGACTCACTCGAGCAAAGGCAAGTTCGATGCGAAGTGGAAAGGGCCTTATATTGTCAGCAAAGTCTTTTCAAATGGAGCTTATCAACTTTCAGAGTTAGATGGTCGAGTTGCAATGATGCCTATCAATGGCAAATTCCTCAAGAAATACTATGTATAAATGTAACAGAGATTTTATGTAAATATGATCAGACAGTTCATAAATAAAGTTTTATTTTTATTACATTATAAACGATGTTACATGATATCAAGGAAGGTCACTATCATCCTTCTCGACATTGGGACGCGGACCACTGCCGTCTTTATCAAAGACACAATCAGCAAAAAAGCCAAGAACAACTTTGCTGGAACCCACCAGGAATTTGCAGGCAGCCATCCTCATGGCTTCTTCTTCTTTTGTCGTCCCGGGTTCGAGAAGGAAGTCCAAGATGTCCTTTGGCGGTTTAGGATCAGATGAACCTTCACCCGCTGTCATCTGCTGAGCCGGCTTGACTGGACATTCTTCAGTCCCCGCTTTCACCTTCGGGACGATCTCAGCCTTCCTGGATGCATCTCCAGACGACATCTTTATGTTGAAAAGTGAAGGTGACCATTTCATCTGATTTTTTGTTCTATTTATAGACAGAGCGTCGTAAGAATATGAAGCGACACATTCATTCGACGGTTCGCCCGTTCATCATCCGACGGTTTACCCGTTCATTCCACCCACAATTCATCCGTTCATACAATTATCCGACGGTTTACCCGTTCATTCATCATATTCATCCGACGGTTTACCCGTTCATTCAATCAATCTGACGATTCGTTCATTCATTCTACTCATTTGACGGTTCATCCGTTCATCCTGACGATTCACTTCGTTCACACATTTTGACGATTCATTTCGTTCGTTTATCTACATCAGCAACTTATCATTCTTGGTTAAGTTGTCTATTGAAATGATGATATTCAATAAATTATATTTGCCACGTCCATATTACCTCTGAACAGATATATTTGAATATGATTATTTTCCAGAATCAAGAAATATATCATGTCCTGTACCTCTGAATATATTTTCTATCTCTATTATTTGTATCTGAATAAGATGCGCAATAAATAATAAGAGCCACAACAAAATGTCTTTTTATTTGATCAAAATTCAAGACATTACAAAAAAATATACATATTGCAAAAACAAGAAGATACAAGGAATCTTTCTACTAAGCTGGTGGTGTCATCAAGCCGGCAATCTGTTGCTTCAGAGTCTGCAGACGCTCTTCGCGGGATTCCATCACTCTCTTCCTGGCCTCTTCCATCCCAGATTTCTCGTTGAAAATTGGCATGGTTACCATTCTGCGAGTGATTTCATCATTATGAGCTACGGTATATTCGTCTCTTTCTTGGGTTAGAGCACCGAGTTGTTGGATTGCAGTTTGATGCTCGGTAACCTCATCTTCCAGTTCTTGTTGAAGACGGACAATCTCCGCTCTCAGTTCAGCAATTCTTCGCTCTTTTCTTTCAGCTGTAGATGTCACCAATTCTACCTTGGAATATTACTCAGCAGATTTAGTAGCAAAAGCATCCAAGAGAATCTGGAAATTTACCCTCTCAACTGCAGCTTCCTGAGCCATCTGTTCATATTCTGCTTGAACTAAGGGCTCTACTTCTCCCTTATTGAGCTCTTTATAGTTCTTTATTGAAGTCTCTAGCTCATTTAATATGTGTTCAAGAAAAGTGGCCTGAGGCTCGTCACCTTGCTCGCGGATAGCACGAATTAAGAAAGAGGTTGGACCTCTAACTGTGTAAAAATTAGCATCCTTTTTTTCCATCACTCTATTGATCAATGGCCCCAATGAATCGAAGAAGAATTTAGTAAATGATTGAATGACAAATTGATTGGTCGCCAGAGCACCAGGAGTCGCAGCTACTCCTGTTGATGACGAGGCAGCAGGACGTTCAGTTTCTTGTATTTGGACGGAAGGCTCTTTGAATAAAGGAACTAAAGTGGAGCTGGTCGCTCCTCCTGGTTGTTCCTCTGCAAAATTAAATATTATCATTTTGCCTATTATTTGCTATTGTCAAAGAGAATCAAAGGTAAAAACAGTCTTACCATGGTTCGATCCGGCAACTGGCCTATCATCTGTTGGGACAGATTCTAGTTGAGTAGAAGTAGCTTCAGACATTACTGCCTGACTACTTCCTGCTTCGGAGCCACAGGATAAATGGCGACTGCCACTAGCAATTGTCGTTGCAAGTACTATGTCCATGCATGCTGGAGGAGCTGGAGAAGATCCGGGTTCTGTATGAATAAGAATAAAGATGTCAGCTATCAATCTATCTATTAAAAGAAGATTGCTAATTTCATTTTATATACCTTCGGGAGCAACAATAGGAGTTTCCTCCAGGCCCACTTCTTCATCTGCAATCTTCTCTGGAGATATCGGCACCTCAGCCTCCTTTTCAGGAGTCAGAGTGTCATCAACAGCTCGGGGAGATGTTTGGACATCAACGTTCTCTTCCGGATTTTGTGTCTCATCAATAGCCTTTGATGAGGTGCTCTCTTCCCTCTCACTGTCTTCAGGAGCCTCTTCACTAGCAGCAGCGGCATGATCAGTTTCTTCTTGATAACCAAAGTCACAATCATTCAATGCATCGATCATGAGACGATCTTCCTCCTCACGGGTTGCTCCCGGTGTAACAGGAAGATGAGTCGTTACTGCCATTGGTGAAGGTGTTCGTACAACTTCTTCTTCTCTAGGCTCTACAGCCTCATCTCTTTGATCAACATCTTCTATGGGCTCTACGGCCTCATTTCTCTGGTCAACCTCTTCTCTCTGTTCGATCTCCTCCCTCTGTTCTGGACTAAGAGTTTTATGCCCAGACTCAGAAACAGGGGTAGGAGATGGCATGGTGATTCCAGCCACAGCGTTCATCACTACCGAAGACAAAATTTGTCTTGGAGGAGAAACTGTTCTCTTCTGTCTTCTGTGAGCTAGCTTCTTCTTTCTATGTAGAGGCCTCTCAGGACTCTCTACGTTTACTACCTCGACCTGCTTCTGAATAGAGGTCGGTGTAGCTGCTTCATCTCGAGTGGACTCGGCCAATTGTCTAGATTGTGATCTCGTAGTGACTTTCTCTGAAGAATGTTCCAAGATCAATTTCTTCTTCACAGCTGGGGAAGAAGGCTCTTCTCTCCTTCTCTTTTTGACTGGAGACTTAACAACCTTCAGAGAAATTCTTAAAGGTTGGTTAACTTCCTCAGGGAAATTGGCTTCTCTGGAAGCTTCTAAAGGATCGTCCACTGGCTCATGTTCTTCGTCGTTATTGGGAGCTAATGTGTTAGTCGCTCCTTTCCTCAGACGATTTGCTGTTGCAAAACTATCAACGAGACTATAGTTTTCAGCAAATGTGTTTGCAGCAGTATAAAACTGTGAATAAGTATACAACATTCTAGGACCAACATCAGTTTTGTTCGACATCGAAAACACAGCCCTAGTGTCTCGAGCATTATAATATGCCTACGCTCTCGCACCGTCGATCAGGTATCATTTCCCTTGAAGGCAAGTGATTGCGTTGCCCCCATGAAATTGGTCATAACCGAACTGACGGGCGAAGCGGCTCGGCAAATAAGGTTCGAGGTAGCATTCCTCTTCAAATCTGTATACTAAATGAGATGGTCTGATCGTCTTCAGCCATTCAAAAGATACTCGACCTATTGGTTGCCTCCCGAGGTCAATCAGATTTGCTGCCATATGCTCATAACCAGTTGGAGGGGGAGTGCAAAGAAAATTCTATCCTTTTCTGAGGTTCAGAGTTCGTCTGCAGTCCCAAAGACTAGTGTATATCCACCGGCTCTGTGAGAATCTGCGCAGAAAACTGTCACCAACTGCTCCCATAGCAGGGTTCATCAATGATGGATGATGCAAGAGCAACCATCCGAATAAGTAGGTGTAAGGTAACTCCAGCCTAGGGAAGTTTCCCTTATCACCCTTGCACTTGAGCATAGAATCAACGTACAGACGAAGACCTGCGTTTATCCTACAGGTCATCGCTGATAGTAAGTCCATCCGGTAGCCAAAAACTAACCGGACAGCAGCAAAAAGAACACCGCGATGGAAGCGGTCTACAGTACTTGCTCCAGGCACGACAAAGCGACGTAGCCAGTACGTCAAAAATCCTGCTAGCTGGGCTTGTTTAGACATGGACCTGTAGCCCATTCTTATATAGCTCTCCACAAATTCTCCAGCCTTAAGAGGAGGATATTGGTGTTCATCTTCAACTTCGATATCCATTCTATTATTCTCCTCCATCAGCTTTATCACTTCACTGTTGCTGAGGATATGGAAGAAATCAGGATTGCAGGAGTCATGATCTTTTGTCTTTTTCTCAATAATGTGGTTGAGAAAAAGATAAGTCAACCATTTGGATGAATAGCATGTTCCAGAAGAGCCACTTTTGTAATAAAGAGCATATGTTATAATGGCACAGAAGCTCATCAAAGACTTCCACCATCTTTGAATTCTCTCGACGAAGTCTATCTAACTCGTCGTTGGTCGGGACGTACTCCTCGTAAGGCAACTCACCCATTGGTAAATATGAGATATACTTCATCTCATGTAGAGCCAAGTCCATCTCTCCACAGGGCGTCATAAATGTCCCTGTCCGGTAGTTGTACCTCTCTGCCAGAGCCAAAAACAGATGAGGATTTGGAAAGAAGCCGTATACAGTAGCGTGTATCGCATTATACAGATCAATTTCTCTGAGTTTATCTTCAAACTGGATCAGTATCTAGTTGGCTATGCAACTCCATCTTTTGATGTCTGGGTTTACCAGACCTGTTAACCGGATGTCTTGATCCGGATAACTGCCCTCTGCCTTGGCATATTCATTAGCAAAAATCGATGTTCTTACCGGTAGAAACAGAGATGAGTTCTCAGAAGGGATGCACCCTGGCTTCAACCCTCTCAGTAGAATGCCATGACGCTCAGATGAGCTATAAAACATGTCCCTGTTGTTCGGGCCCTTCTTGACGCAAATTTTTTCCATCCGTACATGTTGGAGGGGAGTGATGTCCCAATCCATCCTCCTATGATGGCTCGCATGAGCATACCGTGCTAAGGGGAGGCATCGAGCTAGGTCTGGTAACTTGACCAATTTCTCCATCCTTGGGAAAGTTCTCGACTCAACTCGAGGTCTTGGTTGAGAACTTTTATCAATGGCGTCGCCAAAGAGGAACATCGGCTTCTTATGAGTGACAACATCAGCAGATTGCAAAGGCTGTCCATTTATCAGACTTAGCAAAGTCTCGTTATCCTGAGCTATTAGGATAGCTTGACGAGATGATGGAAGGGCATACTGTGGGAAGAGTACATGAGATAAGTCCTGCTTGAAATCTGGCTCAGATAAAGTTCCTATGAAGGTTTCGTAATTAGGATCTTCTCTGGTATCAACTGCATCAAACAGAGAAAAACAAACTTTAGTTCAAGTCAAGTCAGAAATTATGTTATCAGATTGCACAAAAATCAGATTGCGCAGATATCAGACTGCACAAGCATCAGATTGCGCAGATATCAGACTGTGCAAGCATCAGATTGTGCTGACTTCTGCCAGCGCAAATCAACCGATTGTACGAGAAGATATTCTTCATAAAAATGAAGAATAATGAGTTCGTGCAACCAAAACCCTAAACAGGGTGGCGCAGTATGATCACAACCCTAAAAAGAGATGGATTCTAAGTCGAAAAAAATCCTAAAAAGGGTTTTCGATCGAGTTCTCTACCTCTCAAAGCGGGGTGCGCAGCTTCGTGTCGGGAAGGACGCGGCGCAACCCGATCCGAAGACTCGGCAGGGGCCTTGCCCTTGTCGACGGCGGAGGAACGCTTGGGGGCCATGAGATCGACGGGGAAGAAAAGCTGAAGTCGGAGTATGCTCGGGGTTTCTCTCTCAAACACAAAAGCAAGTAAAGAATAAATTGAAGGGTCGAGGGAACTATTTATAGTTTTTCAAAGAACCAACGGCCGCCACAGATTGCGCCGAAAAAGCAGGGGCTGTTTCATCCGATTGTGCAGACAGCTCAACATATGCGCAACTTGATTTAAAATTCAAAATTCAAAGTATTTCGAAATTTTGAATAAATTCAACTTTCAAAAACTTTGAAGGGGGTCTTGTAGGTCCTAAAAAATCAAGTTTCACCCATCAACAAAGTCATGAAAATCAAGAAAAACAGCTTTTAAATGAACTGTGCAGACATCAGATTGCGCATCATCCAGATGGCGCAGAGTAGATTGCGCACACTCTCAAGTGCGCAAGCTGACGTGGCCATGTCATCATTACCTGACACAATCAAATCTTCTAACAACTGACAGCACAAAGAACGAGAAGACTGTTCGTTTGTTGCACCGCACAGTGCTCGAGGACAGCTGTACATGCAGTGCAATCTGTCTGCAGCGCAGTTCATGCCAGTGCCATCCATTCTAGCGCAATCCAAAGTCAGCGCACTTCATCAAGACAACTGACAAAAGTACACGTGGCATTCATGCCATCAATTACTCACTACGTGGCAACCGTCTGTGTACGATCATGCACATTTCAATCAAAAGATGCCATATGTCCAAGACAGTTGGCCCACGATCAGACAACTGCCTGCGCAGTCTGTTGTTGCGCAATCCAGTTCCTGCGCAATCCAACTTGCGCTATCCAGAATAACTAAAAAGTAGTTATTTCTAGAACTCTATAAATAGAGTTTCAAGTCTTCATTCAAGGAGATCACATATACACACAGAGATCAGAGATAAAAATTCAGAAATATCAGAGAGTTCAGGAGTTCTTGCCCAAGTGCTGCTGCATTCTTCCGAGGCTTTTTTAGAGGCTACCGTCTTCAAAGTTCACATCGTCCAAGGGATAAAGCAATCGTCTTCTAGATTGGATTCCTACAGTTGTACTTTCCCAGAATTCTTGTAATCTTTACAAAGTTTGTTGAAATAAAGTTCATACTTTTGTTTTTGCAAACACGGGGTCCTACGGCGTATTTGTTGTGACGCATGCATCCAGGGCTCCCTCAACCAATGCGCATTCACAGCCGTCACAAGCCGAGTCGTCCCGAGTCGAGGGTACCATTGCCCGCCAGATTGCTGAGCTGCGCGACGATATGCTGAGGAGGATTTCTGAGCAGCCAGGATCTCAGGCACAAGGGGACGCTGCGTCGGTCATCGCACGCTTTGACGAGCTCGAACGCACCGTACGGCATGTACATGGGATGCAGGAGTCCATTCACGACACCGTTACCAGGATAGCGACTTACATGGAGCAATGCAGTGCCAGACTGCTAGCCCTAGAGGAGACGCGGACGCACCCATCTCCAGCGGTTACACTGCCTCCTTCTCCAGCGGTTACACTGCCTCCTTCTCCAGCGGTTGCATTGCCTCCTCCTTCATCGTCGTCGGTGGTTCTTACACCAGAGCATTATGCTTACCTTCTTTCCAGGAGCAGTGATGCTCCTCCTGATCAGCCGTAGTCGACATATATATATATATATTATTGTGAGATGGCCCATTGTTGGGTCTTTTATGTGGTTATATATACATTATTCTTATGTAGAGCATTATGTTTGACAATGTTGTTACAATTTTTCATATATCTGTGTTGATTGATGAGATTGTGTTTCAAACGTGTTCGTGATTATGTGTATCTGTGTTGTTTGATACTGTGTTCGTGATACACACCGTCGTTGTTGTAACAAATGGTGTAGGGGATGCTGCAAATGCTGCAAATGCTGCAGGAGATGCTGCAAATATTGTATTTTTATTTATTTATTTTTTTCAAAATTAGCGACGTTCAGCGACGGCTAGCGACGGAAGTTAACGTCGCTAAGTAAGTATCGGAACGTCGCTAACTGTGATGAAAATCGTCGCTGATCGTCGCTAAACGTTGCTACGTATGACGTCACTAAACGTCGCTATATGTCGGTACTATAGCGACGTAACAAAGTCGCAGAACGTCGCCATTTGGCTCTCAAGCCAGGTCAGCATCGATGCATGTCAAGTCGCTCAACGTCGCTAGGTTACGTCGGTAACTGCTGACGTTTTACGTTGCTGGTAGTTGCTGAATTAGCGACGTGTACGCGTCGCTAAGTATCGTCGCAATAGCGACGTATTGCGACGTCGTGTTATTTAGCGACTAGGTTAATCGCGACTACATGCAAACGTCGCTAAATACGTCGCTAATTGAAATTAGCGACGTATTTTCCCTCTTTAGCAACGTCCGGAGGCGTCGCTGATTTGACAGATTTTAGTAGTGTATTGTGCCATGTTTATATTATTTCTTATGTACTATTTTTGGATAATATTATTATTATTTTCTACGTATATTGATATCAGTGTGTTCGAGAATGATCGACTAGTAACATCAATTTAAGGTGTCTATTGACCTACTTCTTTAGTAAACGACCAAAATGTTGTTTAGAGATGTTTGGATATATCGGGTGACCCTAAACACTTATATGTCTTCATAACATATAATATGAGAGAGTTGTGTATCGATTGGACTATATTGGTTCTAGCGAGTTCTTGTTATATGATTCTTGATTACATAAGACTAGTCGTTGGGTTGCATTTCTCTTGATGAGTATTGGCTTGTATAATATCATTGGTTGGGAAGGACATTCACTAGGCGTATGAGCTACTTTACACATTTTTTTGTAACCCGTAGACTCCGACAGAGATGAGGGTATGATTACCTGGATATTATAGTTGGCCTATGGCGTTCAAGGATGCTATGCACGTTATACAGATGATTGAATGTAGTATATGTACTGGCCCTTGGTCTCAGATAAGTATATGTCGATCTTAATTCGGCCAGACAACCCATGTGTGCAAACGTTGTCCTCAATTGCATTCACATAGGAGCAATCAGTGTACCCCTGGTCTTGAGTTGTCATATATATGATATACAATTTTTATATTTTGGCATGTATATTATGTTTCTTCCTACGTCCTCTAACCTGGTTCCTTTCCAGGTTGGTTGAGTAGATTATGCAGAGCATGCTCCTAAGAAGCGTTGGTGGTTCTCTTTCCAAATTCAGGTATGGTTGTGTGTACCTGTATTGTTGATCTATCATAGTTATATTTTATTTCTGTTATTTATCCTCTATTGTATAGCCTAGTGTTTATACACATGTATTATTCTCTTGGCCTATTCCAAAATGTGTGTTATTGGACTGCAGACCTTTAGTATATATTGTTCATTCTACATATTTATGTTCCTGTGGATTGAGATATAGTATAGACAGTTTAGTCATAGTTATTGATAGTCAGATTGTCGGCCTTGGACATCGTATACATATCGAGTTGGACTGGAGTCCGCTTGATACGTAGCTGGTAATTATCTCGTATCATGGTCCTACGTATTTTGGAAATAGGACGTGATCATCTTATTGTTGGAAGAATTGAATAGATCGTCGATGGAAACTAGTAAGCCAACCCCTATACCAATAGGTCCATCATTAACGGTCTCCGCTAATAAACTTGTAAAAAATTAAAATTATTGTCATAATTTTACTACAAATTAATAATTGTTTGAAAGATATAATAAATGATTGTAGGTACAACCATTTAACAGATAAGATATTCGTACTAGGCTTGCCCTACAATATATTGTCGATTCTATAGGCATATTGATATAGTCTCCGTTTATTTGGATGAGTGAAATACCACACTTCTTCCACATCCACAACCGCTAATGCTGCCATGGTATTATGATGTCCTTTTAGGAGTCTTTATAGTGATGGTTCCACCATTGCAACGACCACTGCGAGTCATCTTGGGACACGTCAATGTGAGCATCTTCTTTGCACTTCTAGTTTGTTCATTCACTGCAATGTAAAACTCTTGAAGCAGGAAAGAATGATGCGTGACGATCCATGATACATAGTCCAAGTCCAATTTAGGTTAGAAATTAGATATAATTTTTTAAATTTAATTAGTGATTTTGTGTTAAATTTAGATTAGAAAAATGAAACATATTCCTTACAATATTGGACTATGTCCTAATTTAGCACTACTAGGACCTATAAATAGTTATGTAAATAAGTACTTTTTAATTGGATAAGAGAATAAGAGAGTTTCATTTATTAATTTTGGTATTTACTCTAATTTTTTATAAATATAAATTTTAAATTATTCTCGAACCCTAAATTTTGGTCCTCGTTGCCATCAGTCATCTTCCTTGTTCGACATCACCATCATACATTAACTTAGTCCCAATCTTTACTTTCAATTATTTGATTTTAAGATATTTTAATTTATGGTGAGAAATATATAATAATTGTTCTTAAATTCTAAAAAAAACAGCGTTTACATTTTCTAATTTTTCAATCATAAGACTAATAGGCCCGCCCCAATCCCCCACTCAACCTACAACTACACATCATGGACAAAAATGTCATTTAACATATTTGTTTCTAAAATTGTCGACAAATTTGGATATTTAATTGGTAAAATAAAGTTGATGATAACAAGTAAAAAATATCATACTCCGCAATATTTAAACTTCTCCACGATGATTCATGTGTATTTTTCTTTGTTCTCTCTCTCTCTCTTGTTCCATGTGCATACAAAAAGAAACGAATTGAAAAATAAAATAAAATGTGAATTTGACTCATTTTTTTTAAAACTTTTTTTTAAAAAAATTCTCTCTTTGAACTTTGATGTCACAACTCACAACTGCCTCATTAACTCAGGCTCTAATATTGTTGCTATTGTCCAAATATTCAATTCCATCACATCTTTCTTTCCTTCTTCTGCATCTCTGTTTTATCAAACTCTCAACAGAATCTCTTTTTCCAGTCCATTTTCTTTGTCTTCTTCTTTGAGAGAGGAAAAAAAAAAAGAGGCAAGCTTTCAGCTCTTCTCCAACTAAAAAAGGAGCAATTTTGATTACTTTCACGCAATCCCCAACCAAAAATAGCTTCTGCCACTTCCTCTCCACTTCTCCGCAAACCCAAAAAAAACTCGGTTTTGAGTAAACGCTCGTCCCTTAGCTCAAATGGGTCATGCTTAAATCTGTGATTTCTGAATTTTTCTGCCAACTTTTACACACTTGGGTGACAAAATAACATCGGGTTGCAGTCAAAATCTCATCTTTTGGTCAACTCCAGCGGAAAGATCACATCTTGGTGAGTCTCTCTACACTCTCTTAAGCAATAATTTCAGCCAGATTCCTCTCTAAACTCGACCGGGTCATGCTCAGATATATGATTTTTTTTTTAATTTTTTTTTTTTTTGATTTTTCTACCAGTTTCCCATATTTATTGCCAAAATGACATCTGGGCTCCGGTCAAAATCTCGGCTTTTGGATTTTTGGTGGATTTCTTTGCATTTCTAGCAATAATATCATATGTAAATTTCTCACCAAAATCTTTTTTTTTTCCTCCCTTCTTCCTTGGCATAAAGAAGAGATCTTGATTTTGATGGGCAACGTGATCTGCATTCCCAGAACCAGAAAGGAGCCTGGAAATGGCAGGGTGAGGGTGGAGTCCCACAGCAAGAGGAGGTCGCAGAGGAAGATGGCGCCGGAGGAGGAGATGCTGCACCGGCAGGCGCTGGCAATGGCCATCCAGCAGCACCAGCTCTCGCAGAGGTTCGAGGGCTCCATGTCCCGCCGCATCGGCTCCACCAGCTCCCGGAGGCTGAACGCCTCCGACAGGTTCAATCCGAAGCAGGTCCACCACTATTTCTTGTGCGCATTTTAGATCATATTGATTACTGAACTCTAAAGAAGAAAAGCTAATGTTGTCTCTAATTCCTTACAGTTGAAGCTTGTACCCAAAAAAAATCAATGAGAGATCTATAGTCAGCTCTTTGCGCGTTATAGTTTTCGTAGTCGTAACGAACGAGAATGATTACTGAATTGTAAAGGGACTAAACTCTGTCTTACTTGAAGATTTAAATTTCATACCTTGATTTGTTTATGGCTCTTCTGTTCTTTGAATTTTATATCTAGTTTGCGCCAACGGATGATAGAAAACAATTATTGGGTCTTTCTTTTTCTTCCATGATTAGGACACTACTCTCTCCCTCTTTTCACTTTCTCCTCTTTATGTTCTTTATCTGCCTTATCTTTCTTTCTCTTACTTTTCTTCTTCCCCCCCCCCCCCCCCCCCCCTTTGTTTAGTGACTAGTGACTATTGTTTCTTTCCCGATCCATACATCACTAAACTATAATTTTAGAGGGTCACGCCTTCTCCTATTGGATTGGATTCAATTTTTTGATCAGCTAGCGGTCATACATCAACCCCTCTATGTTAGTAGCTATGAGCACTAGAAGGTAATGTCATAAAACGTAGATGGCCGGTTGGCTTGGGTGGTAGATAGACCTACCTTTCGGTTATATTGCAGTTTAAGTTCATGCAACCATGGAGCATAATGCAGAAAGGTATATGAAAACAGATACTATGATAATTGGTCGTATACGCTAACATAGTACTAGACGTGCTAGGCAGACCTGGTCTTTAGATGCTAGTGGCTATAATAGTATTGGGTGGGGAACTTCTCAGCGCATTGCCGCATTACTCGTTTTAAAACTTTGATATGCCTGATTTTTTAAATCCGAGTGGCTATTATATTGTCAGCAACCTTTTCAATTATGATACACAGGTTGAAACTCAATAGATAACACTGCCATACTTCTCTAAAACTCCGAAGGGACTGTCCGAAGTGGTGTAAAGGCCTACAGAGCTGTATATGTCCTGACGATAATTTTGTTGTCCGACAATGATTAATTAAAAGAACAGCTGCATGATATTGTTTTATAGCTCAGAATCGTTTTGCCTTTTGTCTTTCCTGATATAATTGACTATACTTTTAAAAGAAACATTGACTTGTATTTTATGTTGGCTCTAGTGTCAAGCAAAAGCAAATACATATTTAACAACCATTAGTGATACTACTCTGTATAATAGTTTACTAATGTTGGTTTCCTTGTATGACTTGTCTTCGAGATCTTTTTGTTTCCTTGTACATTGGTGAGACTTTTCTTTTCTTTTCTCATTGCTGGTTTTACGTTTTTAACTCACCTAGGGATGACTATTCAATAATGTATACCAGTTCATGTCTACCCAGAGATCACCATCCCTAGGTGCACAAGAGTATCATATTTTATTAAACTAATACAGAACACCTATGTTAAATGTAGAAATCCTATGCAAAAGTTGATTATTTCTGTTACAGGATGTTTTCTTTTTCTTTTTCTAATTTTCTATGTATCATTTGTCTGAATGGACGGAAACAAAATTCAAAATTTGGAGTTTTGGTACTTGAAACTTTTGAAGGGATGGTATTTGTAATGGAAGAAAAGCATTCGGTAATGAAACTGACTGCTAATGACATGCACCAGAGGTCTTTGTTGTATGTGCTTTGATCTTAAGCCGTATATGGGCTGTGCCTAAACTAAAGGAACAACTTACACAGACATCAACTACTGACATTTCATTATAGTCCTAGTCACTCATATAAATTGGGGACAGATCAATTTAGCAACCGACACTGAAAATGCCCTTTGGACTTCTTTTCTTTGGGCCGTGGGGGCAGACCTTGAGAGTAATTTTTAAAAAATTGCATACAAAAATTTAAAAAAAGTGATTTAGTTTTAGGGTCTCGACTCTCGTATAATATTGAAATTTTTGTTTAGGTCTCTATATTGTCCAGAAGAGTGTTCGAGTCTCGTCCTAACGGTTGACTTGGACAGACTGTCCAAAATGAAGACCTAAACACAAATTTTGAATATTATACGAGACCCTAAAACTAACTGGAAATATGTGAGGGTTGTGTGACTTGGATTATATAGTTTTTTTTATGACCAATCAAGAATGAGACTTGTGGCATTATTGTTTGCTTATATCTTGATCTCAGCAGCCACACAACTCTTAGGAGCTCTTGAGTTGCAAGCATTCAATAATGAGATCAGGATGAGAGACATCTGATGATACACAATGTCCATGAAGTCGTCTCTATCGAAACTGCTGCCAGAAAGATTGTGTGGCTGTTGAGATCATGATAGAAACAAAAAATATTGTCACAAGTCTCATTTTCGATTGATCATGGTAAAACTAAATAATCCCAAGTCACACAACTCCCACCATGCAAAACTAAATAACCAAGTTACACAACCCTTACATATTTTCGTTTAGTTTTAGACATATAATATTCAAATTTTGCGTTTTGATCTCCATTTTGGACGGCCAACCCAAGTCAACAGTTAGGACGAAACCCAAACCCTATAATATGAAGACCTAAACACAAATTTTCAATATTATACGAGACCCTAAAACTAAATAACCCAAAAAAATCGTGGGGGCACGTGACCCCAATGTTCACCATGTAGCTCCGCCCTTGCCTCTTTGCAATGGAAAAATGAGCAAAAGTTGAAATGAGGATGCCGAAATAGATGAGTGGTGATTGTAGACCCTAGCATCTGAATCTGGTTGATTTTGATGATGGCTAACTAGTAACTAGGTTAATCTGGAGTTAATAGTTACATTTTTAGTGTAAGTGCATGTTAGAGATGAACAAATACTTCCCTGGTTAGAAGATACTATATGGTTTCACTATATATTCACTGCAATAGATATTGTTGTTCATTTTACTTGCTTTTAGGCAAAGTAACCCAGTTTTTGAATGGAATAATATTAATATATATGAACTTATAGTATCCTACTTCGAGAAATTATAATGATTACATTGTGTCAATAAAGAATTTTATTGGCACGTTGTAAAATAAATATCTTTGGCACGATCCAGTCATTGTGTTAACATTGTTTATTCCATACTAATATCTTTTCCTTAACTTTTTTCTTGCTTAATTGATCGGGAAAGAGAGCCACAATTTTGGTTTCGTCAGTGTCGGTGGGGGTGAGTATTGGATATCGGACATGCCAAAAATGTTACGACACAACTGATACGTATTGGTATCGGCTGATACAGCAAGCCTTGTATCATACATTCAACATTGGAGTCCCCAGTAATAGATTGTGTACTGGATGGTGCTCAAGATCAACATTCATCCAAAAAAGTATGGAGTATTTTATACATGTCTTTTCTTAATGAGGTTAACTATTTTACCATACACAACTTTTGCTTTACCTCTCTCCCTTCTCTCTGTCCCCTTTTGAGGGAAGTGGGGTGTGGTTGTATTTGGTGAATATGTATGAACAACCGTGAACAGAAGATGCACATCCGAATTGCGCATCTGGTGCAAACATGCATTGGAATAAAAAGAGACCCAACGAACCGCAATCATGAAATGAGATGTTAAGCATGCTTTAGCTCAAAGTGACTTGTTCTTTAGGAAGGAGCTTTAGAAGGTGCTGATGTAAGTAACTCCTTATGCAAAAACCTGCCTTTCTGATATCCATTTACTTATCTGTCCAGATGGAACATGGCATTGGCAGGTCTGAATACTCAAAAACTTAACAATGACATTTCCAAACTTTACACTGATTTTCCAATAGTCCAAAATTACTAAGTTCGTGAAATGGTAGTCTAGTAATCACACTATATTAATATTAATATCAATATTTGTTTGACGGAGCTCATGAGACCTTCAATAGTACTACCCTTCTTACACCATAGGAAATATACATTTTTTTTTTTAGCTATCCAGATGAAACATGTCAGGCCAAATTACAATAACGAGCATCTGCTTATCATAAAAACCTGTGCTAGTCTCCAACTATCAATCTGTACAGATATAATCAACCCAGAAATACTCGATAAGCATAACAATGACGTCCGTTTATACTCTACTCCAAAATTTTGTTTGCATGGTGCAGTAAGCAAGTAGCTTCTTGTATTTTAGTTATCAGCTGCATGGCACGACACTATATTTGGCATTTAGCTAACTGTAATGAAGGCTGGTTTAGTATTGATGAGTTATAAGGTGCTGGAATAATAACACTCTCAATCTTTGCCTCTCATTTCCGATCTTGATTTTCGAAGTTCCCTTTGTAAATGTATTATTTACGATCCTTCAATTTTACTCACTGTTCTCTTTCGGAGCAGTATTTTTTATATTTGATTTCATAACCTGCTAATTCTCCCTCAAATCTCAACTTTCAGGTCCCATTGAATCTTGAAACCCTCGAAACAAAGAAAATTGTTCTGGTCCATGGAGAGGGCTTTGGAGCTTGGTGTTGGTATAAGATTATCCCGCTGTTGGAGGAAGCAGGACTGCTCCCTGTAGCCTTGGATCTCGCAGGATGCGGGATGGATCACACCGATTCAAACAGTATAACAACCTTGGCAGATTACTCAAAACCTGTAATCGATTTCTTGCGCAGCCTTCCTGAGGATGAAAAGGTGAAGCGGATCTCAGTGATGCATTAATCATATAATGGTTCTTATCGTTTCTGTTAACTTTTACTTGCCATATTATAGCACGATAAAGTCTTCGACGGTATGGTTCTACAGGTCATTTTGGTTGGTCATAGTTGTGGGGGTGCAAGCATATCATATGCCATGGAGTGTTTGCCGAAAAAGATCTCAAAAGCAGTATTTGTCAGTGCAACAATGGTACTGGATGGGCAGCGACCTTTTGATGTGTTTGCAGAGCAAGTAAGTACTTCAGACTCCAATATTGTTGATTGCACATGGTACCACTTAAAATTCGTTATCGTAATGTTGCTATATATGAATTAAAATTTGACACATGCGGTGTCTCTGTGGAGTTCGGTTTGCCTCATGAACACTTCCCCATGTACATCTTTCTAGTTCTTAAACATTTATTTTCAAAGAGAGAGAAGATACTGAATAGAAAACTGGAGATATTTCAATATATGGATAGACCATTGTTGCACAATGAGATGGTTGAAAAGTTCCATGAAGATCATTTAATTATGTAAATTATTAGCAAATATGTAATACGCCCTTTCATACCAAGGTACACATGACCTCTCTATACTATTATGAAGATAGTCAAAAATTGTGTTTTTTTTTTTGGGTAACAATACCACTTCTGTCATGACCCCAAACCCAAAAAGTGTATCTTCTAAATCTAAATTGCTCTTTTGGATTGTCGCTCGGAGGGTAGAATGTTCTGCTGAAATTTAACTTTTTCCGAAAGCTTCATGCAGACTTCTCCCAAATTCTCTTTAGACAAATCATGGGAATCTGATGCAATAAAGATAATGGTGTTCCATGAAGTTTAACAATTTGTTGTATATAAATATTAGCCAATCTATCTAGTTGGTGTGTAACCTTGTATGCTAGAAAGCCAGCTGATTTAGTCGATCGATCCATAACAATATTGCATCATTACTAGTCCTACCCCCTCGCTGTTCTACAACAAAATTCATTGTTATAAGCTCCCATTTCCATTCGGGTATTTAAGAGACCACTCTTTGGAACAATTTCTAAAGTTATGGATGGATCGTAATGTTTCTTTACTTCAATTCAATTGTAATGTTTACTCGTCACTTATCTATTATAGCAATGTATAAATAAGTTCCAAGTTATTTCTCCTTTTACCATGAGCACTAGTCGATTCATATTACTATAGGCATAAAGGAAATTCTTCTGATGTAGTGGTTTATGGACGAGGAATTATGTTAATTTATAAAAATTTGTGAATTTGTGAAATATTTTTACTTGTTGTTTTCTCCATTTCTGATGTTGTAGTTTCTTTTTCTTTTTCTTTTTTTAATCTTCTTAAATTAATTTGTACCTCTCTTTGGAACAATTTCTAAAGTTATATTGAGTCCTAAATTCGTCTTCAATTTCAAGTGCTGAAAATCGATCTATTTTTCATAGTTTGTAGTATCAACCGATACCAATCCGGTATGGCCGATATCGATATGATTTTGCATATTCCAATATGATACCGACAGATACCGATATTGACCAATGCTGACACTGGGATTTTTTCCGGTCAATTCTGTAAAGAAAATTGAATGAAAAAGACTAATCAACAATGGTGTAAAAGCATAGTAAGATTGTAAAAAATATGTAAAAGAAGAAAACATATTTATCACAGTTAATTCAATCGGCAAAGGTGACTATTATTTCATCCAATTCCAAAATTAGTTGAAACAATACATGAAATACCTAAAATAATATCTAAATGTATAAAGAAATTCTAAAAGTTTAATAATTTACTAATAATTATTTGTTTTCTGACACCAAAAAATCCGATACTCCGATCCGAAATTACTGATACTGATAGAAGGGTCCGATACTGATTCTGATAGTGCTAACCTTGCTATTTTTATCAATTCTATAAGTTCAGTGTTTCTATATGCTTATTAGGTTCTTCATACTTGTTTTTCCTTATTCTGGGTACGTGTTTTTGCAGTTAGCGTCTGCTGAGGTTTTCTTGCAAGAATCCCAGTTTCTAGTATATGGCAACGGCAAAGACAGATCTCCTACCGGTCTATCGTTCAACAAAGAACAAATCAAGGGCCTATATTTCAACCAGACTTCGGCCAAGGTTTGGAACAAATCAAGACCCTATATTCAACCAAACTTGATGAATGTTTGTTGCTCAAATATGGAGAAATCTGACGACAATTGCATAAAGGACTACGGATCATTGCAACACTTAAGTTGCTCAAATTTAACCCGCCATGAATAATACTAATTTTTTTAGGGTTAATTACACTGACCTCCCTTATGTTTCATGAGTATTACAATGACTACCCCATATTCCGAAAATAATTACACTGATCACCTCTCTCCTTTGTAAATTTTATTAACTATAGGGGTGGTCGGTGTTATTAGTTTCTATAGAAAATAGAAACTATAGGGGGCATCCATGTAATTAGTTTCAAAGCAGGGTGGTACGTATAATAAGTGTAAAATATAGGGGTAGTTAATGCAATTAACCTTTTTTTTTTTTTTATAATTACAGGACATGGCTCTTGCTGCAGTGTCCATGAGACCGATCCTGCTAGCACCGATCATGGAGAAGCTGTCCCTCACGCCAGAGAACTACGGGACAGTCCGCAGGTTCTTCGTCCAGTCCCTGGACGACCACATGCTATCACCGGACGCCCAGGAGAAGCTAGTCCGCGACAACCCCCCTCACGGAGTGTACAAGATTAAGGGCAGTGATCACTGCCCCTTCTTCTCGAAGCCACAGTCACTGAGCAAGAACCTGCTGGAAGTAGTTCAGCTCGCGTAGTCTCCCTCGGCTAGTTTGTATAGAGTAAGTCCTAGAATTGCAAGTAGGATGCAAACATAGACAGGCTTTTTAAGTTAATTGTGGAGGAATAAGAGGAAAATTACATGTCTTAGCAACAGAAAGTTGAATTAATGGTGAGATATGGAAGATTTATGTTTCCTTGGCATCATGGGAACAGTCTGAGTTTCCGCGAAAAGTATATATAAACAGAAATCGACTCAGTCTGAACATTGGTTTGTTTGTTGGGCTAGTTTCTCCGAGTCGAACTAGTGAAACCACTGAAATGTCGAAAAGCTTCCGACAAAATTTGAAGTGTTTGTTTTGAAATTAGTGCAAAATTGGAATGTTTTTTTTACCTTCAGTTTTCAATATGGTTAGTATTTCTTTTAAAGGCTAGGCAGTCTGGTTTGGTGGAAAGGTGTCCAAAGTACATTGCTACCACGACACCGACACCCCTTGTTGCTGTTGGAATACAATCCTTAGGTCTCGTTTGGTTTGCGGGAAAGGAAATCAATTCTTTGTTTTTTTTTTTTTCTTTGGAAAATTATAGTTCCTATCAGTTTTTCTTTCCAGTGAATTTTTCTTTTCGGAGTTTTTCTTTCCGGTGATTTCCGGTGAATCCTTATAGTGGAATAGTGGAAAAGTGAAACATTGGGTGGGCAGAGGGAATAACTTTCCTCCTATTTTTCTTTCCTTCGGGAATCAGTTTACTTTGGTTTCTAAGCATAGAAAATGAATGAATTTTATTTTCCAAGGATTCCGTGGACCAAACTTTACCTTCGAGTAGTCCAAAGAGGCATCAATGCCTACTTTTATAATTGACTTTGGTGTTGGTCAGGAGTAGTGCTCAAGAAAGATATTTAACTGGACTCAGCAAAAGTCCTCTCTTCGTCCATAGAGCAAGCTACTTGTCTGAAATAGAGACGAGACTGACCACATTTTGCTCCACATGATGTGACAGCCTACGTGTTGAATATATGTAGAACCACATATTATATCATTGTTCAACAAATTGTCAAATTTTGGCATCCCTGGGCATTATTACATGGGAGGGATATCATGTTAACTGGATCAATTTCAGTCATCAGAAACATTCCTGGTCTTTTGGCGATCCGACTAATAATATGCAGTTGGTGTTATGTGCAGAAAATTGTGAAAAATTCACATTATACACTGTAAACAAGGTTCTGAATCAAGAAATCTGACACGGAAGGAATCATGGGGAAAGAAACGAGGGGCAATGAAGCTTGGCTTGGTCTTGGCTACTAATACACACAAAAAGAACTTGGTACTAATTCAGCTTGACAAAAATATACAGCAATGCATATAAAAGGAATATATTTATATATCTTTAAATCAACACTTAGTTCAGCAATCCACAGACCAAAGACCTACACAGGCACAGTTACTATTCAGCCACACTACAACAGCAGTTCTGCAGGTTGGCCAACAAACTGCAACCTCAGCATGCTGATGCCAGGCATGGATAACACCGAACTCTCTACCTAATTGACACTACAGAACTGCCCTTATTTTCTGATCAACAAGTTCCGCGAGGGTAACAAGTATGGCTCCTTAACCTCACAATCTTTACGTGAACACTGGGCAACGGCCCAATTGCCAGTTTTTCCAGTAGTATATACATTCTATATCATGAGATAAACACCTAAGTAAAAGGTTTAAATATGCCCAGCAGATTCTCGAGAGCTGTTAATCTTCTTCTACAACTCCACAGAGTCCCCTGTTTGTCGTAAATCTGTCTCGAAGCTTTCATAATAATCACCTTATGCAGGAAAGCTCTGCTACACAAATTTCCTTTTCTTGCTTCAAGATAAAGAGAATTATTTCCCCCCATTTCTGAGGAGGCAGAACCGGCAGAACACCATTTCTTTATCTATACAATAGCTCTAGATATTGCATGGACAAAACTTTAACCCCCACTAGTAACGAAGAGGTGAATCAGATGTTGTAAATAGCGAACAGAGATTGCATGTACAAAACTTTCCCACAACCCCCACTACTGCTCTTGATTCAATTTCTCCAGAGAAAAGGTAAGCATATGGCTTCCCATGGTTCCGCAATGCAAAACACAACGAGGAATACGTGCTGCACCCTGCCTAGGGATCCAAAACTGAAGATCCCAAACCAAAATGTTGTCATTGGCAAAAGCTGCAAACGGTACCAGATCAGGAAGAAAGCAGATAGTTTACAACGTTTAAAAGAGAACTGATGATATCACAATCTAAGATGACTAGGTAAAATCAAATATTAAAATAAAACGTAATGAACCAACTTCAGCAATGAATTTGATTGGAATGGCAAAAAAATGAAAAGGTTCATAGAGAAACATGCTAGGCCAAGAAAGAATAAAATGTCAGTAAATTTAGAGAATACGGAGAAGGAATTCACGATTAAATGATTCATGTAGCAGCCATAGTTTGCAGTCGGCCGATACTGATTCGATCCGATACGGCCGATACTGAATAACGTCCGACCGCTACCGCTACTACCGATAGCGGCGTTGGGGGTCTATTTCCCGGTCAATTCGGTAGAGTAAATTGATTAAAGAAGACCAATCAGCCAGGATGTAAAAGCATAGTAAGGTTGACAAACATGTAAATAAAGAAATTTTATTTATGGCAAGTAAACCAGTCAGTAAGGGTGGCTATTATTTCATTACATTTCAAAACTATTAAGAATCAACACATAAGATACTTAAAATTATGTCTAAATATTTTTCTTCTAATTTTTTTAATGATTTATTAATAATTATTTGATTTCCGATACCAAAAAATCTGGTAATCCGATCAGAGACTACCGATCCCGATGCTCATAGGAAGGGCCGGTACTGATTCTGATACCGCGAACCTTGAGCAGAACCCAAATTATGGAATAAATACTAGTTTCGTTGTTGCTGCCTTTGCTGTTGTCATAGGTGAAATTGTGAATTGCAGAGAACAAAATAAAATTTTCCAACACTAACTAATGCTAGGAATTAAGTGTCAATTTCCTAAAATTATATTGTTTTCTACCTGTGGGGTTGACATTTCTTCTTTGTATTTACTTCCTTTAGCAATGAAGTCAAACCATTATAGTCAAAGTATATAAGATGAATGTGAAATACACAGAGCTTACCATTATTAATCAAAAGATTATGAACCAGAACCTGACTTTTGAACCCATACTTGTTTCTGCAGAATAAGTAGGTATAAACTCAAGAGGAAAGCTTTTACACCAAAATCACTAAGAAGCTGTGTTGCAGTTCACCTCATGGGGACCATAACCAACAGAACCTCCTCTCTTGGGAGGCTTCCCCTCCACAAAATTCATAGAGCCATCCACATCCTTCATACCATGTGCTGTCGTACGGCGCCCTACATGCCTATGTGAACCTACAATTGTCAAGGGCTCCTAAATTAATAGAAAATAGAACGATAATACCAAAATTACCAGACTTATTTTTCCTGAGAAAAATATACTAGGATAGCAAATCCCACCATTTTCTATTATAGATATATTAGCCCGTCCACCTGCAATGATTTTAATATCTGCAGTTCTATTTGAATTGAGTAAATCAGATTTTGTCTCTCCATGATGTGATGCAACATCATAAGCAGATAGTGAATTACTGCCACGCCCACGGGCATTATGAGAAGCCATTTCATCATCAACATCTTTATCCCCACCAACTTGTTGGGAAATAGAGAAGCCTTCTGATAACAGCTGTGGGGGGGAACAACTATCATCACTAGCATGGGATCCATCTAAACGACGAAGAGGGGTCCAAACACCACGATCAGGTCTATCTTTATTTCTGGTACGTCTCTCATGCTTTTCATTCACAGATACTGAACCATGTAGATCATTGGCGGCAACCTTATCATCTAGAGATCTTTTACCATCATTATCAGAGACCGATGCATTCGTTGTAACAGTAATATGATCCTTCAGAATTTGACGAGGATTAGGACGTGGTGGGCGCTTACCTCTCTCCAAATTCACAATCTGCTGCTCAGATGCAGCAGATAAAGATGACTGACCTTGCCGTGCATCTTTATTGGAATTGGATAGTATGGTTCTAATGATTTTTCCACTAGCCTCTTGTCGTTGGCTCTTTTTAGGAGTCGATCCGGTGAAGTTTCTCAGCGAAGTTGCTGTATGCTGCTGTGAGGAGCCGCCAGATACCTGTATTACAAGTTCGCACTCTGGCCTAAGTGGGAAAGGGATACTAACATCACATTTGTCATAAAAGCAGAGGCTTCAAAAATCCCTTACTTGAGTAGTTTCTCTCTCTTTTCCTTTCAAAAGCACAAGTCTCCTCCTTCCAATTTCAATGCTCCCACATGTTGTGTGTGTGTTTCCATTTGAGGCAGTTACTGGAAATCAAGCAAACACCAGTACATATCAATCAACCATAAAAAGTTAGGGAAACAATAAAGTGAATCTAGGTGGCATGAAAGCAATAATGACACAATTCTAATCCCAGCTCTAGCTCTATGAGTGATTCCATCTGTTGGAAGATCAGTATTTGACAACATGAGATGTCTGAGCTAAAAAATATTACGGAAGAGAGAAAAAAGGAAAAAAGAAAAGAAAAGAAAAAAAAAAGTGACATGAAACAGTAGTTGCAGCCGACATCAAAATAAAGTGTCTACACTTTTCTATAATGTCTTTATATATTAGCATTTTATACATGAAATCTTCCAGGCCACAATTTGTAGGATTAGTGTCAGGTGAAAGTGTTGGTAAGACGATGGCAGATCATGTTGACTGAATGGCAAGCCCATATTAAAATTGCACGATACTATCTGAAGGAAGTTTGGATGGTTTTCCTTGTGAAGGTATCTAATGTTTTTGTGATTTCAACAACTAAAGAAAACCAACTTATGTGATTATGTTATTTGTTTGGCTATGGATGGAGTTGAATCATAAAATCTGACAATAATAAAATCATGATAGATTGCAATAATAGAATCATAAAATATGAAAGTTATACTCTAAAAAATCCTTGAAATACCTGATTTTAGGACTTTAGAGTATCGGATATTTGCTCAAACCCTATGGTGCAACTTGCAACTATGTTGCAGGGCCACCAATATGATAGGGACACAAAACTGATTTTGGAGTGTCATAAATGTTTGTAATTTGCACATAAGCCACCTTATGCTTTTAAGTGTAATGATCATTACACCATATGATGTTAAACCACATCTACATCAACTACTAAAATGTTCATATTTATAGGAATATCCAAATTGGGTGATGGATATTCATTCCATCAATACAAGTGATGTGGTTGATAAGATAGATAGCTTGCATTTGCAGAGATGATATATCAAGTTGGTAGATGCTGATAAGAGAATGAGTTCATTGAACATACTCATCCGAAAAACATAGATAAGAGTATTTAATTGTAGCAAAATATATATTATAGTGTTACAGTAATGTATAAGCTCCTTTTTTGATGCACCTTAGCTACCTTTTACACTTGAGAATCTATAATAGTTCCTTTAATCGATATTGGATATAGTGACGTGTGTATGGAGGTATGTGTGGAACGCAATAAAGGAATTGTCACTTTTATAGTAAAGAATGTGTGTGTGTGTGTGTGTGTGTGTGTGTGTTGTCACTTTTATAGTAAATGTGTGTGTGTGTGAAAATAAGGGTAGAAAATGAGACCTACACTAAAGCAGCAACATATACATGTAACTAAAAACTTACCTAGATCAATTGTCATCCTTTTCCACTCGTCAACATAGTTGTTAGAGGCACCAGAGGAGGAACAGAGGGGATTCAAATGCAAAAGATATAGAGAGAGAGAGGAGCCTACAAATTTCAACTTATACTGGGTTGGGTTGCCAGGTCAAAATAGGGTGGGAAATGGTTTTTTTTTTCCTTGGTGTCGTAGCCGGACCATATCCAGGCTTGTGGAGCCTTACCGGAGCTCAAAGCTGGTACTTAGTGTTGTATCTAAGGCGTATCGGAGCTATAAGTTGGTATTTCGCAAGCGTACCAAATTAAAAAAAAAACTATATACGAGAAATTGGGTACGTACCCATGGCGTACCAGCATCATGTACTTACCGGGTACACATACGCCGGACTTTTTGACTCAGCCGGGCTTCATAGCTTCTAGTAGTTTCACCAGACTAAGTTGAAAGTATTTACCAAGACAATATAAAAGTTAAAATTAGCTTTAGTTTTCATAATATTACCTCAGTGAATCTGAGTGAAAAGGATGGATTCTTCAAGATCGGCAATATCACACAACTCGATTGATAATTGATTAGGGAGAACATATTACATGGTTATTATAAAATATTTCACTTGACATGTTCTAATGTTCAAGTTGATTAGGGGGTCATGATATGCAGCTATGTGACTCATGATTTACCGACGACTAAATTCATTCTTGAAGGAGTACTATATGAAAGACTAACTTGGGTAATCGAATAGGTCCAAATTTTGTGTTATACAAACCTAATAGTCGGACATATAAGTAGTACTAGTGTCATTTGGAATTCTATAGAATTTTGTTTACATATTCATCAAATTGAACACACACACGCACGCACACGCACATGCACCCGCGTAGTAGTGCAACACATGGGCGACGCTCGAGGACTTGCTAATAATCTTAGGATATAAAGTTAGGATAATTATAAGTCATCACTTGTAATATTCTAATTTTATTTGTTCTCCCAATTAATTTTTACCTTTGGATAGGATGATGTCCTATAAGCAGTACATAAATGTTCTTAGGAAGGAAAGTTGGAGATCTAAGAGACAAAGAAGATTCTGGATGGGTGAAATTACTACTTACTACATGGACAGATGCAAAAAGGAAGGGATAAAGAGGACAAAGGCGAAAGTATATTGTTCCTTCCCTCTTCTTTAATATCTAGGCTAAAAAAATCCATAACTTCAAGTTATTGGGCTGTGCCACGTTCCAATTTCCCAAAAAAAGGCCCAATTTGGATCATATTTAAGGTAGGTCAAGACGGACGCCTAAGGAGACAAAGCGACAGAACACCTGCAAAGTCTAGGAGGATGCCTAAGACGATGAGGCGGGCGCCTTTAATAACCTTGCAATATTGTATTAATCCCTAATATTCCATTGTATTTAGATCTATGATTGCATTTACGAATGGCTTTTGGAATGCTTCTATCTGTTTCGATGCGATCAGATCTATGATTACATTTTATTAATGGCTTTTGGAGTGCTTGTATATGTTTCGATGTGATCATGTCCGGTGCCTATCCAACACGATCACGATACTATACAGCACCAGTTTTGGAGTATTTTTGCTTCCTAGTTCAACCGTCTTAACTCAGAAAAAATATATTTATGTTAGGAGAAACCATTACACAGTATATTGTGATCTACTTGTGGGTATAAAAGCATCCTTAAGAGAATTCAACAAATACAAACCTCAGGTGCCTCTTTTTATTAGGGCTTAATGGAGGTACACTACCTACGTTGGTACCCTATATATCCCGATAAAAGGTAGTGGTGTTGATGTTGCTGCTTGAACATGAAACATATTTATGAGCGATTTTAATAAGCCATGTGGTCTTGCATATACTTCTACATAACCTTTATGAGTGATTCTACTAAGTAATGGTCTTACATATATCTGATAATGACCGTGAACAACTCGGTAGATAGTACCATGATAAACCAATGTACATAAGACTAGCAGACATGACAAGAAACAGCAGAGAAGAAGACAAGAATACAATCAGGATGCTGCTCTAAACAAGGTGAAATTTGAATGGGAACAGCAAATTGGTCATCAGTTTGCGAAGTGTTCCATCACTAGAATATAAAACGTTAAAGTCCAATATTAGTAAATAGAAACATTGAACTTAAACCAATTAAATTGCTCTCTTTAATTCGCTATCCACATCATACTGGCTTCTGCTTTTGAAATAAGCTTCTTAGTCTGCTTCTATGGAGAATGGAATTCTAAATTAGTAAATTATCAATCTCCAAATGGAGTGGTTAGGGTTCTAATTATTTGACTCATGAACTTAAACATCCTATTCGGTCATCCATAATGGGCACAAAATTTGACGCATGAACTCTGCAAGATTGAGACCTTTACTATGGTGCGTCCCCCATTTAGAGTGCGAGTGGTTAGGGAAGTAGACCCTACATTATTGAGACCTTTACGTAGACCCTACTCTATTGAAAAGTAGAAAGTATCGAGATATTTCTGGTTGCCAAACGGAGGGAGTAGATGCCTTCGATCTCATCCTTGAACAGGATCTTGGTCCATGGACAAATTATTTAATTTACTACGGTACAAAATTGATGTCATACATCAGATTAGAAAGCAAAAAATCGAATACTTCCTTACAAGTTATTTAAAATAATAATGTCATCTGATATGCCTAAATGTAGCCGACGTGTGGCTTAAATATCATTTGTCATTTCATGGTCAATCTCGTGGCTATATTGGGTCAAACACAAATATAATATTCCTTTATCCGATATGCTTATACATCAGCCTATATGTTAAATTTATGTTAACTCGGATTCAGGTTATGTATATAGGCAGGAGAAATTCATAACACAGTCCATGTTGACGTAGTTCAACAAAATGCTCATCTATCTCCTCGTCTCACTAGGGAACTCACCACTTGACACTAGAAAATAATCAACAACCGCAGGGATTACTCGCAGCTAACCAGGACACTAGCAATGATGAAATAAGTTTTCTGTTCCTTAATCACAGTCTGGAATACAAAAAATTATTCTTCTTTGTCTACAAACCATCTAGTCAACAACTGCAACAATAATAACCATCAGGTTTTTCCCAAAAATAGAAGCCAATATTACCCCCCCCCCCCCCCCCCCCCTTCTTTCTCTAATTCTTTCTCCCTCTGCAAATCGTCAATTCATGATACCTAGGCCATGTGTATGGTCATGGGCATGATTGGTAAAATGAGTTGATACTATATTTTTATTATCTTGGTGTGTGATCTCTTTATTGCAGTATAATATTCAGATATAAGTTATGCAGTTAAAAACGGTTTTTTTCATGATAACAGTCCAGTAGAGTTATTGATATATCACTGATATATCGGAATTATAACGGTAAATATCGGTTTGCATTTTTAACACAATTTTTATATATAAACAACACACTTAATAGTTATCTATTATAAAATATGCAAGAAGAATTTTTTAAAGCATTAAAACTAAAAGGTTCATACCCAAACCAACATTACAATATAAAAAGTACCCCTTCAAAACGGTTCAACTAATATGAAAACAAAAATGATCCCAATTCAACTTTCAAGTTTCAACATCTAATAATCTTCATTAGCCTCAACTTCGACTTCATTTTCTTCGTTTTCACCATCACCATCTTCTCCACCTTCTTTCCTAGTTTGTTCTTTTTCATCCTCTATATATTCATCATTGTGGACAAGTGAGGAGAGTGAACCTATAACACCTCGTGACCTTGTTCTTCTCTCTCCCCGACTTTTGGTATTAACAAAACATAACCATTATATATCGGGTTTTTTCAAAACCGATACATACTGATATATCGGTCATATCGGCCGATAATATCGGTACCGATATTTTTACCGATTTTTCTAAAAAAATCAGTGCCGGACCGATACCGTTATATATCGGTTATATAACCGATATATAACGGTTTTTAACTACTTAGGATATAAGCACACTTCTTTGTATGATAAGATCACTTGATAACATAGATGCCTTATAATTTTTTTTATTAGATATGATACCAATTACAATTTGAGATATGTGTGTGTTCTCGTTTTGTGTATATACGGTGCCTAATAACCACATATATTGCCAATATATCATCTGATTAATGCTATGCCAAACCTCAATTTGATATGAAATTTTGATATTTAGAACCAAGAGCCTATATACCAAAACCAATTATGTGCCCCCCTCCCACAAGAAAAAACAGTGCATTCCAGTTTTGTAGCATCCATAGCTATCATCAGATGAACCAAATTTATATATAACCAAAGCACCTCAAGCTTATATATATATATATATATATATATATATATAAACTCACAAATTATAGCCTGCTATTAAGTGTTGGCATTTATTCCTTATTTTAGGTCTAAATAGAAACAAAAAACCATAGAATGCATGCAT
Source organism: Iris pallida (assembly GCA_029216955.1). NCBI lineage: Eukaryota > Viridiplantae > Streptophyta > Magnoliopsida > Asparagales > Iridaceae > Iris > Iris pallida. Next base: position 10,367,120 of record JANAVB010040220.1, read on the forward strand.
CTTCAGAGGTAAATTACAGATGGCAATCTTCTTTCTCCCAAAGTGCCCCCTCACCCACAAAGATAAGAGAACTTCCCAAGATTCCCAACCCTCTTCAGTTGGTTCTCAATGTCATCTCCCTGCTTTTATGATGGTTCTGTTATACACCAGCCCCACACTATATGACATGTTGGGGGGAAATATTTCTTTCTAAAGTTCTCATAATTCTTTTACAAAAACTCAATTAACTGCATTTGAGAAGGTTTTTAATTAATTGATGTTGAAGTTGGAAATTGACTTGGAGTGATGGGTGGAACTTGGACGACTTTGACATCTTAGCTTTAAAAACCAATACGATAATGTCCAATTCCACATTTGTAGTTGTCCAGATATGACCAATGGGTACACATGTGTATCTATATCCAACTGCCGTCTTTCTCAACATATTATCTGCATCCAAGTGAATGGGGACTAGTAATATATCATTTGAAGCATGCTAAATATAATAATGACAAAGAAAAGAATGTTGCAGCTATCAAACAGACGTAATCCAAATTTCTGCGCATAGGAAGTGAATCAGCGAGACATGCTAAAGTAATAAATAAAGTATGATCAAAAGCTACGATGATAAAGAGGAGAAGGGCCAGTTGTGCAGGCATACCAGTTTCATTTTCTGGCACTTCTCCACTAATAGATGGCAATTTCTTCTCTTCCTTCCTTGGAACTAACATATATGTCGATCTGTCTTTCCCACTACTACTCTTTGTACTATCCCTTAAAACATACTGCAGATGAAAATAAAAATTAAACCTAATGCAGAGATTAATATTCAGATCTCTGAATCATCAAATGTTCCACAGGTATGATGTACCATTGAAGTGGAGCCTCTTCGTTTCTCAGAACCCCGCTTGGAAGATGGACCGGGGCTGCTAGACACAGCAGTCCCAGCTCTTCTGCTGAGTTTCCCATTGATAGATGATCTCTGTGATAAATCATTAGAAATAAATCACAAAGGCGAAAATCAACCTAAGAACGAAAATTGACACCTTAAATTTATACTGGAAACTGGGGAAGGATTCAATTAACTAACATTGAGCACCAGATATAGCCAGAGTAATAAGTGATAACTAAAAGCTAGTAAAAAAACATTATCTTGCACGAGGATTCTGTGACGCTTGGTAAAACAGATTTCTGTACAGAACTTCCTAGATTTTTCATGCAAAATGTCCTGCACTGTGTAACAAATAAATATGCCACAAAATGAAGAAAGTAGCAAGTGAGAATGATCAGGTGCAAGGAGCAAATAGAACAAATATGGTCAGCTAATTTATCCTTAACAATTTCAAGCTACATATGAGGCTTTAGGACGTTCTTCACTGCGAAGTACTTGTAGATAAGCAGAGTAAACAGGAGCGACTTGACATATGATACTGATAACACAATTCGCTGTGAAGTACTAATTGGAACATGACTAATACATAATCATGTGGTGTGCAAGAACAACATCAACAAATACTTTATCAAAGTTTTGGGGTCATCTACATGAATCTATGTCATTAAATTAAGCCCTGTTAAGGAAAATCTTCTTAATTTCATTAACGATCCTCATATCTATTTAACAAAGTGAAACCATGTCTTCTTGGCCTAACCTCCCTCCCCCTTTTTTCTCTCTCTTATTAGCCTCTACAACTATAATCATATCACTTAATGCTCAACATTGTCTTAAATAGCTTCTAATTGCATATTTCATTTTAATATTGTTGAAAAGTAGGTTTGTTACATAACCTATGGGATAAACATGTAGGGCTCGCAATATTTGGCCCAAAAAAAAACAAAAGAGAGATGTTCCTCTATGCACGATCAGTACAAAGTCTCCATCTCTCCCTATTCCTTTAATTTCTCTTTCCCAAATTAAAAGTTTCTAGCTATTGCATATAAGCACACGTCTAATTCAATTACTGATTGGAGCATCAACAGCAACAAGTCCTCAACCATGAATTGGGTAATTCTTTTCATATTTCCTGCAGTTGTCTTGTTGCATAAGCATGAACCTCATGGAAACAACAAGATGAGTAACAATTAGTGCTGGAGAAGCCAGCAGATCAATGGGCAATTAGACCCCATAGCCATGGGCCGGTTTCTTTGCCTACTCGTCTTCTCATCTCCTCCTAGTTATGTTGATCAAGAATTTATCACTGTTTCCTACCTTCTCTCAATTCTCTCCAATCTTTTATTTCCCTCATTCTAAAGCTTAAAAACTTTAGAATGAATAACCATCAAAAAGAAAACGTCCAGCATAGCCATTAAGAAGGCCCTTGCATAGTCTCCTCATATTGTACTACATTGATAAAAAAAAAATCTGTAACTCAAATCTCCTACGTTCTCAGTTTTCTACAATTTTTTCCTCATTCTTCTTAAAAGCTTGGTTTTGACTTTTGAGAGCTACATGGCATTATACCAAACTGCTAGCCTTATATTCCTCTTCCGGCTTTAAATAAAATTGCTCACATTCACAATATATCATGGCAAAACTACTTGGGACGACTTCAAGAGGCAACATAATCTAGTTCAGATTCAGTTGACACAATTGCATTACATAAGACTTGTAATCTTGAAGCCTGATTCAGAATTTCCACCCAACTTAAGGGAAATGGAGACAATTACAAGTTTTGGCCTTTTTTAACACTGAATTTTTCTGAACTTATGTCGTCTAGACCTAAACCTTCAAACTGTCAGTAGGAATTAGACATTCTCACTCCTTGGATTTTGACATATAGATGAATGCAAAATCCTACAGCAATCACATTGAAGTAACTTTTCAGATAAGACTCTTCCCTGTTCTACTTCTAAGGTGGATTAGTCAACCTGGATTTCAAAATCCAAATTAATGGATTTGAATTGGAGTGCAACTCGATTGATACTTACGAAGAGTATTTGAAAGTTGTGCAGTAGTCGAAAATCAAGAATTTGGATTTGAAAAAAGCTTAATCAGTGCTATAACCTATTGATTATTAGTATAAATGACATAAAAGAGACTTCTTAAAATATTTCCCAACCCATCCTTCATTTTAAAATCTACATCAAGTTTCAACATATTGATTATAACCATAAAAAGTGTAATGTGATATGTAGGGATGTTATTTGGACCCGAGATCTGGACACAACCTTATTTTACCCAAACCGGATCCAAGCCCGGGTTTAGTCTTTTAGACACGTAAGGTTCAGAACTCAAAAAGTACACTGATATTTACGGGTATGGTTTGAATCATACCAAACCCGACTCCAACAAGCTTCCAAGTTCCAACTATGCAAAAAACTAATAAGAATATAATTGTAGTGTTCTGGTTTTTTTTAGTAAATTATAGAAAAACACGAATATCTAGTGAATGTGTAGGGTAGTGGTACTTTGTCGAGGACTCGTCTGAAGATTATATAAATAGAGTCTCGGTCCAAAACTTTGACCTCCAAGACTAATGGATCTAAATCTGCGTCTGTGACATGTCTATATGGACTCGACACGACCCAATAAAAACCATGGTGATATACATGTTTGTCTTTGTTGTGATATGCATAAACTTTTATTTTCTTTAGCAGGATCAAATGTACCAATATATTTGCTTTATTAGTTCAATATAATTTATGAACCATTAAATTTACAATATCAATAAAGCCATAATCTGTAAAATAATTATAAATGTGCATAATTATTATTTTATAAATAAATAAATAATATAATATTCACTTAATATGTCAAGTTACAAAAGTCTGAAATTTGAGTTGTCTAGTGGCAACAAGATTTTAGATCCTACATGGAATGGATTTCATAAGAAATGACATTGAAGACTATAGAATTAGAAAATTTTGCTAAAATGACAGTCATTTGGATTTTGGACGAATCCAGAGTACATTCTGAATTGCACATGAACTAACCCCCCTTAAGGGAACTTCAAGGGTACTCCTCGGTCTCATAGGCTAAGGCTTAGATGGTGATAATGGGACATTCATATACACAGAGAAGTTGAAGTTTCAGGTCCATAAAGATCGAATGGGGTCAAATTAGGAATTTGTTAGAATAGATGCTATAAGATTTAGTCTGCATCGATTCCATTTAGGAATAGAATCATGGGAGATAGTTTGTTACTCATTTATAAAAGCGTTACTTATTCCAGAATTCATGTAAAACCTCATCATTTAATGGCGAATACGCATGAGAAAAGACTATTCGATTTAGTTTAGAGTTGATGTTGATATCATTGAGAATGTCTCTTCTCTTGTTTAGAAGCCATTAGGATTGTATTGAAGAAGAGACCTTTTTTTTTATATATTATATTCTCCAACTGCGTTGTTGTATGATCTATGTATTGTTGAGTGATAATCGGTCTCGGTTGGTATCAGGATCAAGGCTTGCCTTGTTTTGATCACCAACATCAAAGTGAGATTCTTCTGTAAGATGATGAATACTGAATATCCATATTGCAAATTAATCATGTGATGATGAGATCAATGATCCAAGGAGATAGATACAACAATTGAAGCAACAACTTAGATGGTTCCAACCTCGAGATCAAGATGATGAACATCTTGGTTCAAGGTCGATATCTTTGTTCATTGTAGCACACTACAATGTCGATGTGGGTCAAGTGAGAGTGCAGTTATCAAAGTGGTGCAATGAAGACATTGTGTACTAAACATGAACAAAATATGGTTGTTATTTGTTGGGAGACTCGTCGAAATTCCAATACATTATCAACAAGTGTCTATTAGGTAATTTTACGGAATTTGATTTCATATAGGATGGATATCCGAGTGGTGAAATTTTTTTTGAAAAATATATGGTAGCATTGAAGAATCAGAAAGGGAAGCTTCAACTAATATTCTTATAGCGGATAGGCAAAAATACTATTGGTTGTTGATTTGTTATAGTTGAGTACCATATATTAGGTCCTTGCATTGGTGATATACTTCCTGTTTAACAGTTGAAGAGTACCTCTAATTTGTTTGGCAGGAGAATAATGATGAGGTTTTATTGATTCATATAATGTTAAGGAATTTTTGTAGATCACAAACTTTGTTGACAGGGAATTCGGAAGCTTAAATTTTTTATAGAATCTTAACTGCAATAAGATTGAAAAAAGCTAGGAACGTCATATGCCTAGCCGATTGCTCGAGGAAGAAGATGTATCAAAAGAGTCTTGAAGATCGATTGCAGAAATTTGTGTGGACATCCTGTCAAGCTAGAAACAGTAAAAAAAAAATCAAGAACAATTTCTTTCCAACTAGGGCTCTCTCATGGCAGGCATATGGACCATACTTTGGACTGTTTTAGGTTCAATCTAATCTGGCTTCAGATTCAGCTCATGGAGTCGCACTATATCAAACTTAACTTTCAGTCTAAAAGCCCAATTTAGGATCTCCACTGAAATACTGTAAAGATAATAACATAACAACAAGATTGATGTGTTGTTGACATAGGAACTTGTTGAACTACGTTGTCTAGACCTTCAACTCTGCAGTGGAAGTTTTGGGTACATATTATATTAGCATCACAAAGGAAATGGAATTAACAGGGCAAATGGAAGAAGAGGCAGCCAACCCCAAAATATGGGATAAAGGCTTTGTTGCTGTCGTTGTATTATATTGGGAAACATAGTCGAGGAAGCATTGAAATAAATCTTTTAGAATTTGATTTAGGATTTGTTTCTAATTTGATTATGTGTTCTCCCATAATATCAAATTTGTAATTCTCTGAGAAAATCTATAGTTCTCTCTCCAAATCAATATAGAATCAGTTATATAAATGTAAACTTGGTACATATCTTTGATATTGAGAGAGATCAAGAATTCTCGATATTTCTTAGATTCATGGAGCAAACTCAATTCAGCGAACCTGTTTTTTCCACCAATAACATTTTATGAAACTTGTTGAACCTCGGATTTTGAGACCTACTTTCATGTGATTCACATGGTTTAACCAGCAACCAATATTTCACGATCAAAAGTGTAGTGTGGTTTGAGGTAGCAAATAAGCAATCCTTAACCGTATTAACTAACGAAAGATGATTCAAATAAGAAAAAATCTCTATTTGATGGGGCTACTTCCTATACACGTACGAATTCCATTGAAACCAAACATGAAATATCAGAATAAAAATTTTGGCCCGATATCAATAGGTTGAGTGTTTCACTCATCACTCATGTATAACCTATAAAATATGTTTATAAATGCACACCTAAAAAGTAGTAAAAGGATCAAAATAGGGTATGACTGACCACACAACAAGATTGCTTGAAACTGAAGACGCTATTCAGTTTCAGTGCCAGTTCTTCGTAATATAACAATATAGTTGATGTGTTAGAGCTTGTTACCATAAACATCTTAGTTGCTTCTATAGATTGTGTAGTGTTTTAAACATACTTCATTTTTTGATATATTGTTTCTGTAAATATGTCTTGCATAAACAGCATTTAGTTTTACAATTCAAATTTCTATAGTAGGAAAATATGCCTTTTATTTGACTACTGTGCATCAGTTTCATCAAATATCAAGAAAATTTTAGTGTAGACTTAAATCTTCGCCTCCAACGGGTATACCCAGGAACAGAGCATACCCATTGTGCTCAAATATTGTCCCCAAATGTGTCACCCTTCCATGCAATACCTGCATGACATATCTTATATTCTATAACTCCCCCACCCCACTCCACATCCACCCAAAAAAGCAGAAGCACGTTTGTATGGTTAGTAACTTATCTTTTAAACAATTTGTTGAGAAAAAGGGAGAGGAGGGGCAGTAGCAGTAGAAAACAAAGAAGTGACCGCAACAGCAGCAGGAAAAAAAAAAAGGGGCAACAGCAGCAGGAAAAAAAAAAAAAAGGTTAGGAGCAGAGGCAGCAACAGAAAACTAAAAGGGAATGGAGTACCAAGAGCACAAGAGTAGAAGATATTTAGAGAAGATGACTAAGAGGAGAGGTGGAGGAAAAAAAAGATAAGGAAGAAGACTAAGTTAAACTCACCTCTTGAAAGTAGTAGTTCCATATAAATTTTGAAAACATAAACTAATTTAAATAACATCTAGGCATAAATTGGAGTCAAATTAGATCCAATGTCTCTCTGTCTCTACTTTACCTCCAGGACTCGTAAAAGCTTAAAGATGATTCATAAAATGTTGGCTGAAAACTGGATCCAACATCCCTATATCTCCTATATTAGCATCTCCATGACTCAATGCATGACTCGCTATCGACAAATTTCTCAGCCAAACTCAAAAAGCAGGCAGAAGTGCTTCATTCAGGGCTGGGCTATGTCGAAGTGACAAAAAACAGCATGACAAAATGCGGGCACTTTGGTGGTGGGTGTGTCGTACGTACTTATTCTTAAGTGTCCAACATGATGCAACACAGAACCAATTTTTTGAGGGTTCGCGCTTCTAATGTTCTGAGACAATGTTAGAACTTTATAGTTCCTTAAGAAGGCATTTCATAAAAGCAAAAGCGACGAAAAATAGGCACCAGATATCACTTGGTATAAGACAATACATAGAAAAAGCGAATAGGTTCTTCTGTTCGAAATTAACACAATAAAAAGAGTCACAAGTCATAAAACATCATGGTACCTGAGATCCGCTCTTAATTGCTCGTTTCTGGCGAACAAAATCCATCAAAGGTGTCACTATGAGTGTCTCCTTTGATCCTCCTGAAGAGAAATCAAACAAAGGAATTTTGGCACTATAATTAAGGTATCAACGAGCATTTTTTACTTAATATTTAGAAACTTCTATATGTTATCTTTACAAGCCTCTATGTTAAAACTAACCAGATCTTTGTGCTTCTTTTCTTTCCAACTGAATCTCAGCACTAGGAAGATTCTCAGAAGGCTTTGCAAGAAGCTCGAGGAATTCCAGATACTCGGGATCTATAAAATTCATCAAAAAATACTTTGTGAATAAAAAATAGCAGGTTGTTGTACAAGTTAATTTTAGACTAAAGTGAAAAGTAAGAAAGGAAAAGAAGAAAAGTACCCACCCCTTAAGATGGTGCCTTCCCGACCATCCTTCTTAGACCACACCTTTGGAACACGTTGGGATGGTGCATATTCTACGAGAGCCTTTAACTGAGCTCCTGGAAAGTATTGTTGTTATATTATGTTAAGAACTTTCCTGCCGGTGCGAAAAGGGAACAGGAAAAAAGAGGAAGAGGAAATCGTGTGGAGAGAAAGCAACACAAATTCACAATTCCTAAGGCGGACTTAACTGCATTAAACCCTCCTACTCGGCAACGCATAAGCAGGATAACAAAAGAAGAAGCTTGTAGCACAATGGTCAATAAGCAAAGTCCCAATTCTGTGGTTCGAATTACCCAAACACACCACCCACTCACACACCTCAAGCAGACTGTTTAACCTTTAATAAACTTCAAAATTAAATGTCTGTACCAAAAAAACATATCTAGCAAAAGTTACCTTTTCATTGACAAAGATATGTCCATAAAAAAACTCAGCAAACTCTATTACGTCTTCAGTGCTCTGGAAATCAATGTAAGCTCGTGAATAGCGCTGATTTTTCTGGCTGCAGAAGTCATATAAAAATACTTGATTATGGAATAAACAAATATATAATATAACAGAAAACCTATAAAGTATGGACACTCCTAAAATAATCAGTCAGTGTCCGTGTCGCTTCTTGTCGGACACATCGACGGAGCCAGGTTAAGACCAAAGGCGGCCGTGCCCCCGCCCCCTTCTGAAATTGATAAGTCTAGATTTATACCTAAAATTATCAAACTTAGATGTGGCCATGTGGGCTAATGCCATTGCTTCAGGCCCAATTAGGTCATTGACTCATAAAAAATCATCAAGCTTAGATATGGCCTGAGTTTGGTGTGAAGTTAGTTAGTTACCTTCGATGTAATTTTTTTCTTCTCACTTCTTTGACTACTTGTGTAGTTGTGTTTGTCTCTAGTAACGGTTTGCAGACTCGATATTTATTTCTCAACTTCTGTAGTGGATGTGTTGTTCTCTACTTGAGCTTGTTGAAAAACAAACTTTTATGACTTGATTTTTTTTATTTACTTGGGTGCTCGGTCCCTGTCCAACGTGAGTCCTAGCTCTGTCCCTGGTTGGACATGCATCAGATATGACACAGACACAGACACACACTCCAAAATACACAAAGATGCGCCAAAATGAACGTTGTATCCATGTCACAGTGTAGTGTCGTGTCCGTGCAGCATAGATTACACTATGAGTGTCGAATCCATATGAATGCTAAACTTTACAGCTTCAAAACAACTAAAACGAATCTTAACAATATATAATTCGACCGTTGTGTTTATGTTTATCAAGTAAGATTAATCTCAGTTCTTAGATTCAAAAAAAAAAAAAAATAGAAAGCATAAGAACAAATAAAGACAATAAAGGCCCAAAATATTCACTACTAAATGACAGATTCCATAATTGAAAACTGTAATTTAAGGACGCTAATGACAAAAGGAAAAGGGGGAAAAAAACAAAAAAAACAGCACCGCTGAAGTTCCAATACATGCAAGCAAGATAAATCCACTCCAGTTGCAAAAATTTCACCAATTCCAGAACTAAAATTGATAGTTTGATACTCCTACTAGAAAAAGATTGAGCATTGAACTAAAACCCCAAATTAGTCAGAGTTTGAGACTCAAAACCGACCTGTTCTTCCCGGGACGGAACGAGAACCACTTGTAGCGGCCGGAGAACCTCCCGTCGATCTGGTCCCTCAGCGCCGCCTCGGAGATCGACGGCGGTAGGTGGCGGAGCACCACCTTAGTCTTATTCAACGGATCCTTCATGGAGAAAAAGAGGGGGAAAACCTATTTCTTTCAGAAGAAGAACACTGAGATCTCTGTGAGATCACATCTCTTTCTCCGCGGATCGCGCGGCTGGAGGAGAAATTAAGGTTAGGGTTTGAGGGACGATCAATTTAGGGTTTCGATCGGAGAACATTAGAGAGCGAAGCGTGAGAGAGAGGGAGAGAGAGAGAGAGAGAATAGGAGGAACAACAATGTGGAGAATTTCACATTAATCCGGTTCAAGTTTGATTTTGTGGTTCTACACTTGTACTAGATTTGCAACTATTTATTTATTGAAAATTTTTGACTTGCCCCCCCCCCCCCCCCCCCCCCCCCCCCCCCACATTATTTATTATAGGCTTAATTGCTAATTGCTACCCTCAACTATCACACTTTTTCAAGTTGATACCCTAAACTTTTTTTCGTAACAGATTGATACCTCAACTATAATTATATGTTCAAGTTGGTACCCTCCGTCGCCCAGGGGTTAGTTTTTCCGTCTGTGCTCGAAAAAGTTGTTTTTTTGGACGAAAATAGCCCTTAGCAATTGTTTTAAAAGCTCATTGTCTTTGAACAAAGAAATTTTTTGTCAAAGTTGAAAAAAATTTCCCCATCCGCCCGGTGATGCCCTAGCCTCCGCTCTGTCAAATTTTTCTCCTAATTTCTGTAGTCAATCTACTCTCGATTTCTATATGCCCTATTCCATTTTCTTTCAGTTTTTTCTTCTAATTTTTTTGTAGTCTATTTTCTTTCTACATATTCTCTCATCTAATCTCAATTCCTATATGCAGCTTACAGTTTTGCGATGTCAGTGATCTCAAGAGAGTCCAGCAGCACCTACTCTTCCAAGAAGGTCGAAGAGGAATGGAGGAGTTGTTTTTGCCAAATTGAGACTCATCTCACAACGTGTGTGAAGACACAAAATGCTGGACGTCGATTTTGGGGATGTGGTAACTACAAATCTTCTAGAAGATGTAATTTTTTTGAGTGGAAAGATGAGGAGTTTCCCGTTCAAGCTCGAAAATTCATCCTAAAATTACAAAGAGAGAAGATGGAGATGAAGGAGAAAGTATTAGATCTGGAGGCACAAATTCGTATGAAAGAAATGCCCAGTTCCAGGCCTTTCATTCTCCTGACTTTTGTTGTTGTTATACTTGTATTTGTTGTTATACTTGCAGTGACGGTTGTTTAGCTGATTAGGACGGTTATTTTTGAAAAGTTCATGAGAACTGTTGTAGTTATTCTGATGTGGATTGGGTTTATGTATGAATCCCTAACTAGGACATGATTCTAATGAAAACGATGTGTTGCTGATATTTGTTCTGATGTGTATTGTGCTTTAAAAATGTAGCTTTACTAAGTGAGAAACTGGTATCATTAGACCATTCAAATCATTGGCTTTTCATTCAAAGAACTGACATCCAAAGTTTGATACAAATAAGAAACATCATACAGATGTTTGATACAAATAAGAAACGTACAAAAGTTTGGTATGCACATTACAGTTTGGTATGCACATTACAGTTTGATACAAATAAGAAACATCATACAGCAGTTTGATACTAATAAGAAACATACAAAAGTTTTGTATGCACTAAAGACTGAACTGTAATGTTTGCAGTAAACTGACATCCAAAGAAACATCCCTCCTGCAGGCCTTAATAGCACAAACTGATATCCCAAGATTGATACAAATAAGAAACATACAGAAGTTTGATACAAATGAACTGATATCCAATGTTTGATACAAATAACACCATACTTTGCATTTAACTGATATCCAAAGAAACATACAAATAAGACCTTCATAGCATAAACGGATATCGAAAGTTTGATACAAATAAGAAACATACATAAGTTTGATATCCAAAGTTTGTTACAAATAAGACCATTCTTTGCAGTTAACTGATATCATCCAAAGTTTCATACAAAGTGTGATACAAAAAAAGGCTAAATTGATATCATCCACAATTTGTCATCCATACAACTTATCAACAAAATGTTATCATCCACATTTTCTGCAGTTAGCAAAAAATTGTTATCATCCATACAACTTATCAACAAAATGTTATCATCCAACTTGTTGTGGGCACCATCAAAAAACTGTTATCATCCAACCTGTTAGCAAAGTCCTGCCACCATCAAAAGTCATGGCATCCACCTGACTTTCCTGGGAAAAAAAGAAGAAAATAGGTTAGTGCAATGTAATTTACAAACTCCTATTTGATGTAAAATAGGTTTGGGGATTTAACAAAATAGGTTAGTGCTATACATAACAGTACAGGGATTCTTTGATGCAGTGGGTAGAACTCCAGACTGCTGCCCCGCTTGTGATTGGGTGAACATTGTGGGTTGAACTCCATGTGTTTCCTATATATTGATACCCATACATTAGTAGCTATACATGACATTCACATATTATAGTAGCTATATATTGATGGCTATATTGATACCCATACCTAACTTGAAGCAGCTATTACATTAACCCCTCTTCTTGGCACATATTGTGGTAACATTCTCTTTCCAGGTGGTGACCTATTAACCAACCTCTTTATTTTCCCCCTTCCTCTAGTTGTTGATGATGATTCTCTACTTGTTTGTTGTTGAACTTCATGTTCATTTCCACCCTCCCTAACTACATTTCCACCCTCCCTAACTTCTTGGCACGTATTGTGGCCTGTTTGCTGCCATTTAGAACATATAATTACAACTCCAGAAGAATGAACTCTAATGTACATATAGGACTGAACTGTAATGTACATATAGGACTGAACATAAATGTATCTAAATGTACCTAAAGACTGAACATAAATGTACCTTCTTTACAGGATCAACAGGTGCATTCTGACACTTCCTCTTGTTGTGGCCTGTTTGCTGGCATTTAGAACATTTCATTACAACTCCAGTTCTCCTCATTGCATACCTACTTTGGACGTCCTGGTCTTTTTTAGTGGGAGGTTCATCATTCTTCTTGTTTCTTGCCTTCTTTGGACGTCCTGGTCTTTTTTTAACAAATAGTGGTGCACATATAGGATCACCTACGCCAGGAGGCCAGAATCTGCTATCTGGTATTGGAAAAATCATCTCTTTATAGCACTTCTTCCAAGTACTAATGTGATAGCATTCATCAACATAACTTTCTGCTTCCTTCCTGAGATGGTGTATTGCTGCTATTGCATGTAAACAAGGGATTCCAGAAAGTTGCCATACTTTGCAGTCACATATCCTACTGTTTGTGTTCAAAGTGTAAATTCCACTCTCATGTGAAACTTCAAAACTTGACTCATTTCCTGCATATGTTACTGTACATCCTCTAGATTTGGCCTTCCTCTCATCCAACTTCTTCTGTATGTTTGGAAGCCTCAATAAGGCCCTGCAATGTACAGAAGTAAACATAGGTTTGCAGAAGTAGTTAAACAAACAGAAGTAGATTAAATTCTGCTAATACAAGGTTTATACATAGGTTTGCAGAAGTGGATTAAACAAACAGAAGTAGTTAAACAAACAGAAGTAGATTAAACAAGCAGAAGTAGTTAAACAAACATAGGTTTGCAGAAGTAAACATAGGTTTACATGTCATAAAGGGCTGTAACGCAATATAAAGAAGTAGATTAAACAAGCAGAAGTAGATTAAACAAGCAGAAGTAGTTAAACAAACATAGGTTTGCAGACTGATACATATAAAGCTACTGTACCCAGGTGGACTGACACCCAAATGTAAACAAGGTTAGAACATGAATGCAATTGACTGATACATAATGGTGTTCAATGCAAAGATACTGCACATATAACTAAAATAGAATGTAGAAGTATACCTTTTGCCTATCACTTATGAAATGCCAATTGTTCTCCGACTGGCTTCCAATAGCATCAAGCAAATATTGGAGAAACCAACTCCATGTATCATGGCATTCTTGGGCTACTACTGCCATGGCTATAGGAAACATTTGGTTGTTGGGATCTCTAGCAACAGCAGTTAGTAGAATCCCTCCTGCAGGCCCCTTCAAATGAGTTCCATCAACCCCAATAACCTTTCTACAACCACTCTTGAAACCTTTTATTTGTGCATCGTAGGCAATAAAAATCCCATCGAAGATGTTGGGTTCTTCCAATGAAGTCCTTTGTGTCCTTATCTTCACAACACTACCTGGATTCTTTTGGAATATGGCTGTCGCATAGTCTCTCAACAATCCATATTGTTGCTTGTAACATCCCTCTATGATATTCATTGCTTTTCTCTTTGCTCTGTAGGCTTTAGCTCTAGTGATTTCAACTGAGAACTTCCTATTTACATCACTTCTGAACTCTTCAACATTCCATGTAGGACTACTTCTGAAGACCTCCAAATATTTGTTCGCCAACCAAAATGCAGTCATCTGGGTATTCACCAACACCCTTGAGCAATTGTGGCTTGCTTGCAAACTTTTCAGCTGCCACCTGGTGCCATCAGAATTCATTGAGCCATAGAGTCTAAAGCCACACTTTTTTTTGCACTCTACACATATTCTTCTTCCCTCATTCTTCTTCCATGAGATGTCATACCCTCTCTTAATTGCATCTTCCCTCACTAATCTTCTAAAGTCACTTGAACTTTGAAACTCCATTCCCACGATAAATGCTGGCTCTTTCAAGTCCCTTACTTCGTTGAACTCTGGAAACTTGGGCCTAGACTGTCCAAATTCATCGTCTTCATGAATGCTTCTGTTATCATCGGAGTCCTCATACTCACTTTCAACAAATTCTGCTATCTCCCAATTCTCTATATTTTCTCTAATGTGTGCATCATCTTCATCTTCCGCATCGGATCTTTTATCACTTTCTTCACTCTCTTCAGTTTCTTCACTTCCTTCATCATTCACATAGTCACCATCACCCACATCTTCAGCTTCACCACCCTCTTCTTCACCACCCTCTTCTTCATTCACATACTCATCATCCCCATCTTCATTCTCTTCCTTATTCCCTGAGATAGAAAATAGTTAAATCAACAACAACTTCATTCAATTTAAAACAACACACAAATAAATAATAGCAATGTATATTCATACCACTTTCACCAACAGCTTCATTTTCTGTGCACATGACTCTTGACCCTTGTGTGGCAATGTATCCGTCAACCTGGTCAATCTGACTTGGGTCCGTCGTTTCAGGGACCTCATTGTTTTGCCCGTCAAGATGTTCAACAAATATATCCACAATCGCTTCAGTTTTGTTGCCAGTGTTCCTACTGTTGAACAGCTCCAACACTTTCTCATCTGTGTCCAAAAGCCTAAGACATTTCTTGGACTTGCTTATATGGAATATTCTGCAAGGACCATTGTACCCTAATTCTCTCAACCAACCGAATATTTCTTGAAGAGACATTCTATCCAAGTCAACGTTACTAGTGTTCTCCGTACCACCAATATATCCCCAACCTGCACCTGTAGAAAAATGACCACCATGGTGTAGTCTTATAGACCATATCATCTGCACAGTAAACAGAGGTAAGAATCATACTTCATGTATTGCTTACTATGTGTATTGTTTACACAAATTAAAGAGCACCATGGTCCCCCACACAATGAAGAAATATTGTATCATGTGCCCACCACATACAGTGCGCACATGTTATGTGGTCCCGACAACCTTTCTATACATTACAACAAACAACACACGTGCATTATGGGTTACTCTGAAAAATCATAAGAAAATCCATAGTCAGAGGATCAAAAAATTGACTTCATGTCAAAAATTAGACTTCATACTTTGCAGACACACACGTGCATTATGGATTACTCAATATAAACCCTAAATTGACTTCATATGTCGAAAAAAACCCTAACTCAGAGAATCAAAAATCAAAACCCTAAAAATCGAAAGTCATGCATCAAAATATTAACACAAAAAGTGTGGATTACAAACGTACAAAGCTCGGAAAAACATAATTTATAAAAAACGTCAAAAATCCTAAATCAAAAATCAAAACCCTAAGATCAAATGCTTAGAGATGGCTTATGCATGAGGATGTGTAGAGATTTCACCTTATTTGGGATCGGACGGAGATCAAATGGGAGAGAGATCAAATGAGGAAGAGAGAGAGACTTTCTTTCTTTCGAAATATCTAATTAATCCGGCCCTAACTATTCGTACAGGATCTATAAGAGAGGAAGGGCTTTTTCGTCTTTTTATGTTCGCTGTTAACGTCGTTAGGGTACTAAGTCGTCTAATTATAGTTGAGGTATCAATCTGTTACGAAAAAAAGTTTAGGGTATCAACTTGAAAAAGTGTGATAGTTGAGGGTAGCAATTAGCAATTAAGCCTTTATTATATTCCACAGTGCACTCCACTATTTTACAATAAGTAAGACACCTCCCACTTTTGACAAAAATCGTCTAGAACTAGCGGTAAACTGCTTTGGCCCAAAATTTTGGACGAAAATACCCCCATTAACTTCTTCCCTGCCCCCCCCACCCCTCACCCGATGCCCCGTCGCTGCCGCTGCTTGCCGCGCTACTACTGCTGCGTCGTTCCCCCTTCGATGCCGGCACCGGATAAGAGGGAACGGTGCTATCGGGGGCGGAAGGGGGTGGGCGCTGGCCGCCGCTGCACTCACCACCGCTGTTGCATGCCGCCGCCGGTGCCGGTGTGTAATGACCATTGTTCGTATTACGTATTTTGGTATACGTGTACGTATTTAGACCCGTATTGCATGTCTCCTTGTTTGGTTCGGCCCGACTTGACTTGGTTCAGCTTGGTTTTGCATGGTTCGATTTTGCTAGAATTTATGTGAACCAAACCACTCCCACCTACCACCACCTTCATTAAATATCCCACCACACAATTCTCTCTCCTCATTAACTCTTCTTCTTCCCTACCATTACTTCTCCACCAACCTGAGAGTGGAAGGTTTAGGCAAGTGCATCTTGCTTCATGGAGGAATCCCACTTTTATCGTTCCATTGTCTTTTTCATGTGTTTCTAACCCACTTTAGTACATAGCATTTTTCATTTCCATGGTTAAATTCTTTTAAATCTAGCTTTGTGGTATTTTCGGTTTCCAGGAGTTTTGATCTATCAAACTTACATATTTTTGCTAGTTGATGGTTCCTATTGTGGTTTGGGGGAGCATGGAAGCCATGGTATTTTCATGGACATGTTCTCTGTGGGAGCCATTTTTAGCTCTGAGCTGCATGAACATTAATTATTGCATTGCCACTAAATTAAAGTTGAGTCGCATATGGCCAATGCATTAATTAAATATTTGCTTACGTATGTTGGCCGCATATGGAATCCTCAGTTGGCCGCATGGAAGTAATTAGTGCAGGGAAGTAATTAGTGCATGGAAGTACTTACATGTGGCCGCATGGCCTTTTATGACATTATTTAAATTGTCCTTGGCCTATGCAAGCTGTAGCTTGCATGTATTTCTATATATGGCCGCATGGACCCTTATCGAATTTCCTTGGCCGCATATGCTAAAGTCCTTGGTCCATGGCAGCATATGCATCCCCCCCCCCATTTTAATTGCATGGCATGCAATTGCCTTTAGGCTTGCTTGCATTTTGCATGCAAGGTTACATGCTGCATGCAACGTGGGCCTTTAGTAGCATACTTTAATTTAGTTGCATGCTTTAATTGATTAATTTAGTTGCATGCTTTAATTGATTAATTTAGTTGCATGCTTTAATTAATTACCTTTGGCCTCTACCTTAGTTGCAAGAGGCATGCATTTGTTAAATGAGGCCGCATGCATTTGTTTATTTGATGGCCGCATGGGCCATCAGTACATGGCTGGCCGCATAGGCCATTATGGCTGGCCGCATAAGTCAGTTATAAATGCATTAATACTTGCAAGCTTTAATTTGCATGGCCTAAAGCTTGGCCTGCATGCAAGCTATTCAATTCCTGGCCGCATGAATATTTAATATTTTGGCCGCATGAAATTTTCTCGAGCCGCATGAGTCCCCCACAGCTCTTGTCCCTTCTAATATTTAATTACTAAATGTGTGCTTGTGCCAAATTAATTGTTCCCTGACACGAGGGTGACCCGTTGTGGTGCACTTTTGACATGACGTGATAGTGGCCCGACGTGGCGCACTCTGACAAGTGGACATGACATGATATGTATGTATATATATATATATATATATATATATATATATATATATATATATTGAAGGCTGTTGCGATGGCTAGCATGTCATGACAAAATTGGATGACCTGGACACCGTGGATGATTGTGTTTGTATAATTGAACCGAAAATGTTTGCATCATGTTTAGGACAGGGATCCCTGAGTACCACGGTCAGGGGTACCTACTGTAAATGGCTAAGGCTAATAAGTATAATAATTCAGTAGTCGTGAGAGATTTCCCCAGTTACAGGCGATCCCGTTATCCCGGCCACCATTGTGGGACTTGCAGCCTGCCGACGAGTAGGGCCCAAGTCTAAATTCACTGATATATGGAAAGAACGATGCACTGCTTAATGAACCCAAGTCGCCTGGATAACCTAGATTAGCTGCAGGGCTTGTGGCTGGAGGAACATCTCACTGTATGTTGTGATAACCCTAGTTAGCTAATGTAGAAAGCCGTAGTCACTGATTGGCCGGGAGCGATTGTATGGTATGGTTTTCAGTGCTCGATTATTGCAGGCTTGATCGCATGATTGTCACTTTTAATAATAAAGATCAGAGGCTAAGTTCTGTTCAGGCGAAGGGTTACAACCCCGGTCCTTGTTTGGTTTAAGGGTTGTAACCTGGCTCCCGGAGCAGTTCTGAGTCCTCTCTTCGTTTATTGTCTTATTGTACCCCACGGCATGCTTGTTATGTTTTACCTTACCAACAAGATTTGGAGACGGAGTTCTATTCAGGTGAAGGGTTACAACCCCGGTCCTTATTTGGTTTAAGGGTTGTGACCTGGCTACTTGAATGGTTCACTCGTTCTCCATTATGACCGTTGTTATTCTTTTACTTCAAGTTCTTTTAACTGCTTTAAAATATTTTCTGATGTGCTGGTTTTAGTTCTTAAGTAAAGCCTCTTTTATGGCACTTGCTCTTCTGGGATCTGACCCAGCTGGTTTTGTATGGCCAGATTTTGGAGCAGCTTCAGAGGATCTACCGACCTTCCAGTCCGATTGTGACCACCAGGCGTAACCAGGGCAACGAGTGGGTTTATTTTTGCTCTCCCACTCTATTGTAAAAATTTTATTTTGAGGCGTTTAGCCGGCGAGCACTTGTTGGCTCGTATTGCATACCTTATTATTGTCTGCCTGCGGGCTGTAACATGATTGACAGATCCTAGGGTTGATCATGTATGACTAAACTCTTGCTAGTTCTCATATTTTGTAACGACTAGCTTCATGATCAGTTAGATATGTAATGTTTGGGACGCCTTACTATTGTATATTTGGCAATCTTACATCTTATAACTTTACTTGCTTGCGTTGAGATTGAGACAATTAGGCTTGTTATTGACCATAGGAGGCTGTTGGATTGTAGTTAAACCCTCATACATCTAGACAGCCGTGACCGTGTAGTGGGGTGGATTCCATTTCATTATACGTAGCTGGCTATGTATGCCCCCGCTCTCCAATATTCTGGTTCTGGGGCGTTACATGGTTTAAGTGGTGGCCCATGCAGGTCTTGTAAATCAAGATATGTTAGGGTTTACCGAATAGATGTCTCAATCAGCACTCGCCCTTGATCTCTGCCCGTACTTTCTAATCCTTGAGATTCTCGACCTGATCACATGCTTGTATCATTGATCTGTCTTGGTCCTTCCTTATTGTTCCCTATGTCGTCTTCTTCAGCGGCATTATTCCTGGACCTGTCGATCAGCAAGGCGAAGCACCTCCCGTGGACCAGCAGCAACAAGAAGACCAGGTCCAGCACTCAGGAGCAGCCTCTCGGGCCATGCCTTCCAGAGATCCAGAACCCCCGGTGCAGTCAGCCCAGCCCGCGAGGCAGGACGATGGAGCCTTGGTTAGACTTATCAGGGAGTTACTTGCATCGCAGGATCGTCGAGGAGATGCCTTGCATCAGGCAGTGGCAGATGCTCTGGACAGAGGTGGAAATCATGGGAACAGTGCAGTAAACAGTTTCAAGCGCCTGAACCCTCTATTCTTCGATGGCAGCGAAGATGCTATCGCTGCTGATGCGTGGCTTCAGGACACAGAGGTGATATTGGAAGCAGCGAAGACCCCAGAAGATGAGAAGGTGGCGGTGGTACGTCTGCAGTTATTGGATCTAGCCCGCAGCTGGTGGACAGCGCAGGCCATTGGACTAGCGGTGCCTATTGCTTGGATAGTATTCCATGAGAGGTTCCGGACCAAGTACTTCGATGCGGTGGCTCGGTACGATTTACAGACCAAGTTCACCAATTTGAAGCAGATGGGCAGGACGGTCGATGGATATGCGACCGAGTTCTCCAGGCTTAGTCGAGTTGCTCCCACCTTGGTGGCGACCGAGTTCGATAGAGCCCAACGATTTCAGTAGGGACTCTACCTAGAAATTTTGCTAGCGGTGGAGCAGTTTGAGCATCAGACTTTTGATGCGGTATTGAGGGCAGCTAGGAGGCATGAGTATACCTCCCAGAGGATTGTGGATAGGACCGGAGGTCGGAAGCGATCTCACGGCCAGATGAATCAGTCATCAGCACCAGCCCCGGCAGCTAGAGCTTTGACCATTGGAGCTCCGAGAAGGGCAGCTTCAGTTACATCGATTCAGCATTCAACCCCGACGTATCCTCAGCAGCAGAAGCAGAAGCAGTCTTCCCCCATGGGTTGCTCTTATTGTGGGAAGCCTGGACATGTTGTATCAGAGTGTCGCAAGGCTCGAGGATTGTATTTGCTTTGTGGACCGTCGGACCACAAAGTAGAGTCCTACCCGTTCAGGACTGACTCATCACTAGCCAGGACCAGTTTATCAGTTAGGGGACCAGCCCCAGTACCAGTCCAGCAGTAGTTTCCATCCCCGAGGCCGTTGCCGACACAGACCCAGGTTTTTCAGCAGCAAAGGCCTCAGCAGTTTGCCCAGGCGTAAGTCCAGAATCGGCAGAGAGGATTCCAGCAAAGAGAGCCGGCACCCAGAGGACATGGTCAAGTATTAGCTTTAACCATGGGAGAAGAAGGAGTGGCACCAGGTGAGGTAGTGGCAGGTACTATTCTCGTCAACACTTTTCCGGCTTCAGTGTTATTTGATTCTGGTGCATCGTATTCATTTATGTCTGCACGATTCGCGACACGGATAGGACTGGAGCCCGAGTCCTTATCAGTAAGGCTCAATATACTTACTGGTATAATGCCCATATTTCGTATTACGTATTTAGAATACGTGTACGTATTTTGACCCGTATTGCATGTCTCCCTGCTTGATTTATTTTGGCATTTTATTGATTGGTTTATCTTGGTTCGATTCGGTTTGTTTGGCTTGTTTCGGTTTTGCTTGATTTTATGTGAACCAAACCACTCCCACCTACCACCACCTTCATTAAATATTCTACCACACATTTCTCTCTCCACATTAACTCTTCTTCTTCTCCACCATTTACTTCTCCACCAACCTGAGAGAGTGGAGAGCTTAGGCAAGTGCACCTTGCTTCATGGAGGAAGTCCATTTTTATTGTTCTATTGTCTTCCTCATGTGTTTCTAACCCACTTTAGTACTTAGCATTTTTTTTTTATTTTTATGGTTAATTTCTTGTAAATCTAGCTTTGTGGTGTAGAAGCATGAAATTTCAGGACCAGAAATCCTATGCGCCTAACATCACATGCGCCAGGGAGCTCAGACGAAGTACCTGGCACAGCAAAGCATAGATATTAAAAGAAGATTTTTATTTCATATAAAAGTTTGTTACATGTCTTAAAAAGAGCTGTACAAAGGAGAATTTCTACAAAGAAAAGACCCTAAGTCTACAGCTAGGCGCATCTTGCCATGCGCTCTCAAAACAAGCGCATCTCGCCATGCGCCCTCAAACAGGCGCATCTCTTCAGCAGCTCAGTTATGTGCATCCCTTCAGCAGCTCAGTTAGGCGCATCTCTTCAGCAGCTCAGTTATGTGCATCCCTTCAGCAGCTAAGTTATGTGCCGCCCTTCAGTGCCCCACAAGCGTATCGTGAAGTCTCAGCATATGCACCATCAAATGCTTCGACTAATGAAGCATTTATTGAGCAGAACAAGGGTGGACAATCAACCCTCTAGCTGGAGGAAGAGCTCTCCGCAATTGATCCGTGGCAAAAGAAGGCTTTCAACACAACCAGAGTGGGCAACACCCACTCTGACAGAAGGAAGAGCCTCCAAAGCCGCAGCACCGCAATTTAGATCTGTGGCTCTTCCAGCATAACGAAGACGAGGCTCGAGCATCCCGATCTTTGGATGCAACAGGCACCTTCCGCCGGCCTCAGAAGCCCTTGACTCCGACTTTTGGATGTAACAGTTGTCACCCCCAGTTTTTTCAAATTAGGGGTATTTTCGTCATTTTCAAGTTTTATAATATTTTAGGAATTTTATTTGATTTTATATGATTTTTAGGAATTTATTTGAGTCGGTTTGAATTTTATCCAATTCGGACCCAATTTGGAGACCCGGGTAGCCTGGACCCTAGTGGGACCCCCATACTAGCTGGGCTTAGCCCACATACCATCATGATTAGGTTAGAAACCATAAACCCTATTTTCCATGGCTTAATTAGTCAATTTAGAGACTTAATTAATCGTTTAGAATCAAACCGAGTTGAACCGAACCAACCCGAATTCAATTAAAACCAAACTTGGATTAATGGGTTGTGGGCTATTGGATCCCAACCCAATAGCCCAAGGGGAAGTGGCCGGCCATGACTTGGAGGTCCCCCCCTTTGTCTTCTCCACCTAGCTCTCTCTCTCTTTCTCACATTTCTTTTTCTCTCCAAGTTCTCTCTCCAACCAACTCCATTAGGTTTGTCTTTAAACCTTCATTTATAACTCCCTTTCATTTAAGTTCTTTACATTAAGTGTAGAGAATTGAATTCTCTACACTTTGCCCCCACTATTTGTAGGTTTCTCTCTAGAATTTAGTTAGTGTTAATTTAGGGGTTTTTATATATGTATATATATATATATATATATATATATATATATATATATATATATATATATATATATATATATATATATATATATGTATATATATGGGTATGTATAGATATATATATATGTAGGGTGTTATATGTATGTATGTATTTGTGTGTGTGTGTGTGTAGAGAGTGGTGGGAAGAGGATGAGAGTGGTGGTGTGGTTGTGAGTGGTGGTGTGGTTGTGTGTGGTGGTGTGTGTGTGGTTGTGTATGTATATATATATATAGGTATATGTGTATTTGTATATGTATATATATATGTATGTATATATAATATGTATACGTGTGTGTGTGTATATATGTAGAGGTGTATGTGTATATATATATAGATGGGAGGAGAGGATTAGATATAAGGTTATATATGTATATATATAGATAAATAGATATATAGATAGGTATATATATAGGTATATATATATAAGAGAGATGGGAGGAGTGAAGGGAAGAAGTAGGAGTTAGAGGGAGGAGAGAGCAGCAGCTGCAGGAGCTAAGCAGCAGCAGCAGCAGAGCTAAGCAGCAGCAGCAGCAGCAGGCTAGCTGCAGCAGCAGCTAGCAGTAGCATAGGCAGCAGCAGGAGCTGCCTTGGCAGCTCCTTTCCCCCCCCAATTCAGCCCCATTTTGCCCAATAACCCCCCTAGTACCCTAAGTATAGGTGTATATGTAGGTATATACATATAGATATATATATGTTTATATATATAGAGAATTAGAGTTAGAAGAGAAAGGAAATTAGAGTTTAGGAAATTAGAAGGAAAGAGGTAAGAATTAGAGTTTAGGAATTTGAAAAAGGAAAGATATGGAAGTTAGGAAATAAAGTTAGAATAGGAAGTGGAGAAGGAAATGAGGAGAACAAGATTAGAAGAAGAAGATTAGAGAAGTTGAGAAGAAGAAGAACAAAAATCGAGAATCGAAGAAGAGATTGAGAATGAGACTAAAAGAGGGGTTTTTGATAGAAATCGAGTTAGAGGGCGAAATTGAGCCCGGAGCATCGGATCGCGATGAAACTTGACATAGGCCTAAGTTACGTGATTTAGATTTTGCGGGTAAGCTCCCGGGTGAAAATCGGGGTCATAGGGCGCCGGCATCGCGCCGTGTCAGTGCGTATCTCGAAATCTTCGAGATATCTGCAACGGGCCGTAAGGTGGACTAGACGTCTACTTTACTTAGGTATTATGGTAGATAACGAACCTATAGGATAGTACCCTACTACCCTAGGGAGATCGGGTCATAATAACTAGCGTAGGTAGGCTAACGGGATTATCGCCGAGGGTAGAATTTTACCCTTAAAAAGGGTAAAATAGGGATTTGGCCCACGGCCAAGATTCGAGTTTCCAAGTCCAAGATGGACTTGGATATGGATTGTATAGGTTGGTAATAAGCAGATTTAGCCGTCTAAACCTAGTCTTGGACCCGGTTGACCACGGTTGACTTTTTGGACTAAAAGTCAACTATGAGTCAACTCTTTACCCAAATTAGTTCCAAATTCAATTTAACTTGGACAGTTGACTAAAAGTCAACTATTAGTCACCAGTGACCTAGGGTTGACCTAGAGTTGACCAGAGTTGACCCGTTGACCAAAAGTCAACGGTAAGTCAGTTTTTGACCTAGATTGATCCGGTTTAACTTCTAATGTTCTCCCATGACCAAGATTGACCCGACTAGACATGTCTTGACCTAGAATGACTAAATAGGGTTTATTTTGATTTAACTTTACTTCCTAAACTTAGTATTGATACGTCTTGTTCTCTATAGGTCCTCGAGATACTGCAGTTGATCCAGTCGACGTATATTATCATCTTACAGGCGAGTACATTCTCTGATACTTATTCCCAATTTATGATAACTGTTATGATTCATGTACTTAGTGTTGATATGCTTATTTCCGACACATGGTTCTCACGGATTGGTATTCTTGGATCCCGACGAGAGATGTTTTCTCCTTCTTAGGTTGGGATATATTGTGCAAGCACCCTTGTAGCTCTTGCTCGATATATGGTCACTGATTCTAGAGAAGGCTAGCTACCTTCTCATTAGAATCCCGTGCAGTGACGTGTCCTGTTTGGATCCATTCTACCAGTTGGGGTAGGGGGAGTAGTAGCGTAGGCCTGTGATCAGATCCATCCCGCATTCCCGAACAGTGTGAGTCATATACCGCACATATGACTTGCCAGGCCGATTCTTGACAGGTACCCAAGCCGATCACAAGCCGAAACTACTACTCACACACATTGGATATATAGCTTGCCTTGATTTGTGTATATGCCATGATCCCGTTCTATTCTTCTTGTTCTAGCTCTAGCTTTACAGCTTACCATGCCATGATATATACATGTACACTCCATGATTCATTGTATATGCTCTATTTACAGTCTTATAGCTTTTATTCTATCTTGAGATCTGTTATGAGATATATGTACTCGTTCCATCCTGACTGGACTGTTGATAAAATATTACAGATTTCGACGAGGGAGATTGCAGTACCTACTACGGTCCGGACGACGTAGTGGGCCTAGACTTGGTCCCGCAGGGCGTAGCTTCGCCTGACGAGACCATACCACTTGTATAGTTTAGAGTAGGTCTTTGTACTGGACTTAGTTTCCAGTTACTTTTGAGTCTGTATTATATTTGGACTGTATTTAGAGACCGGACATTGTATATTATTTGTTTCTGGACTTGACAGGTTATATATTATTGTCTTGTTGTCTTTATCTTTCAGTCTTTACTTTTCGTCTTAGAGTTGTGATTGAGCATTATATATATTTATTGCTTGTCCTCCGTTCGGAGTTGACTATATTCTCGACAGGTTTTGTTATATATATAAACTGTTGTCAGACTAGAAAATACACAGCATTCCACGTCGTTTTTCCGGTGAGGGCTGGGCGTTGTCGCGTCACGTGTCCTTGTAGAGGGTGCGGGTCGTGACACGTTTTAGTGGTGGCCCACGCAGGTCCTGAAGTCGCAATTAGTGCGATGTCGTGGCGGCACTCGTCTTAGAGTGTTGACTACGAGCCTGTGTTACCCATAGGAAGTAGTAGGCTAAGGGTGCTCAATCACAGTTGGATCTTTCCTTGCTTATCTTGCTTACCGTCTTTGATATTGATTTACTGCTTTCTAGCTGTCCTCCTTTGATATTGCCTTCATGTGCCATATTGATATCTTCTTCTCAATTTGTCTCCAGGATATTGATGACTCATTCTCCTGGCGAGGAGCACGGGGAGACGGAGAGGTCTGCCACCTCTGGCAGACAGGCTCCGGTCAGTTCCCCGGCTGATGGGACTTCTGTTGGGGCTCTCAGAGGTACTCCTCCAGCTACCTCGATGACCGTCCCTGGGGCCATTACGGGTGCTCTTCCCGTAGTGCCAGGGGCTACAGTGGGAGCTACCGAGGGTATTCTTCCTCCTCAGCAGGGGACTCCTCCGGTGATGATGGGAGCTATTCCTCCATTGCCTCCTCTGCCCACAGACATGGGGCAGATGCTAGCGTTCTTCCACCAGGTGCTTGAGTCCCAGCGGGCTCAGCACGAGGCTCAGTTGAGGCAGACAGAGGCCATGCGCCAGGGCATGGAGGATGCACACAGATTGGCTATGGCGGCAGTGGAGCGTCAGGCTCCACAGAGGGAGGTTCAGCAGCAGCAACCGAAGATCGGGGATATCCAGGCTTTCAAGAAGCTTGGTCCGAGGGATTTCAAGGGGACTGAGGGCATTATCTATGCTGATGACTGGCTCGAGGATATCGAGCGCCAGATGGGGGCCTGCCGCCTGGCAGCCGACCTGAGGGTCGAGGCGGTTGGGTTGCAGTTGTTAGATATTGCCCGGATATGGTTCCGGAATGAGCCGGCTCTTGCAGGAGAGGGCCATACTTGGGCCGAGTTCAGGGCCCTGTTCAGAGAGAAGTTCTTTTCCCCTACGGACAAGATTGGCTTGGTGCGGCAGTTCCAGAATCTGCAGCAGGGCAGCATGACCGTAGAGGAGTATGCGGCGGAGTTCGGCCGGCTGGGCCGATACGCCGAGTACATGGTGAGTAACCCGGTGATCCGAGCTGAGCGTTTTCGGGAGGGATTGGCATGGGATATCAAGATCCTGATCCCTTCCTTCTACGCGACATATGCGGAGGTTTACGCAGAGGCTCGGAAGGTGGAGAGGGAGTTGGGCTTGAAGCCGAAGAGGGATCGAGATGTATTTTCTGGGGCCAGTAGCAGCGCAGGGCCTGCTAAGCGCCCTCAGCTTCAGCACCAGTCGTTCCAGCATCACCAGCAGCAGGGGCAGGCCAGAGCGTCTGTCCAGAGGAGTCAGCAGCGTCCAGGGCAGGATGATCCACCGTGCCACTTCTGCAAGAAGCCCGGTCATCTCTTCGAGTTCTGTAGGAGGAGACTGGGGCTGTGTCTCTTTTGTGGTGCCGCTGGGCATCAGATGCGGGAGTGTCCCAAGAACTCCCGTGCAGCTAGAGCAGCTCAGAGGGCACCCGTTCAGAGGGCACCAGCTAGTGTGCCGGTAGTTCAGCAGAGAGGTCCGCTTCCGACTCAGCAGCAGCAGTTTGTTCAGCACCGCCAGCAGAGGGGTGGTCAGGGTAGAGCCTTTACTCTTGCAGCCGAGGAGGTGGAGCCTATTGCGGATGTTGTCGCAGGTTCTATTCTGCTCGATTCTTTTCCAGCTTTGGCCTTATTTGATTCTGGTGCTATGCACAGTTTTGTGTCTGTTTCTTTTGCTCTTAGGCACAACATCATTGCTGAATATCTGGGTAGGACTTACAAGATTATGACTGGGAATGGCATCATCCTAGTCAATAATGTTTGCAAGGGGCGGAGAGTTTCTTTGAGAGGCCGGGAGCTGAGTGCGTGTCTGCTCGTAATGCCACTTCCGAGTTACGATGTGGTACTCGGTATGGATTGGTTGAGCATGCACCACACTAGCATCGACTGCAGAGGGGGCAGGATTCTATTTAGGCCGCCGGGAGAGCCGGAGTATGAGTTCACTAGGGGTGCAGTGGAGCAGGGAGATGGTTTCTGTGGAGCGTTATTGGCGGGGCCGGTGTTGCCACATCCACTTATTGCTGAGTACTTGGATGTTTTTCCCGAGGAGTTGCCCGGGATGCCGCCAGATCGTGATGTTGAGTTTTCTATAGATCTAGTGCCGGATGCTGAGCCTATCTCCCAGCACGTCTATAGAATCAACAACAGCGAGTTAGCAGAGCTGAAGAAGCAGGTCGACGAGCTGGAGGACAAGGGCTTTATTCGATCTAGTTCTTCACCTTGGGGCACGCCAGTTCTTTTCGTCCCCAAGAAGGATGGTACGGTACGTCTGTGTATTGATTACAGGGCGCTCAACAACCTTACCATCAAGAACAAGTATCCTCTGCCGAGGATTGATGACTTGTTCGACCAGTTGAGCGGCGCGAGGGTGTTCTCGAAGATTGACTTGCGTACCGGGTACCATCAGCTGAAGGTGAAGCGGGATGACATTCCGAAGACTGCCTTTCGGACTCGCTATGGCCAGTATGAGTATACCGTCATGCCGTTTGGGTTGACCAACGCCCCGGCGGTATTCATGAACTTGATGAACAAGGTATTTCACCAGTACCTTGACAAGTTTGTGGTGGTCTTCATTGATGACATCCTCATCTATTCGAAGACGCCAGAGGAGCACGAGGAGCACCTGAGGATTGTGTTGGACACTCTCAGGAGGGAGCAGCTGTATGGGAAGCTGTCCAAGTGCGAGTTCTTCTTGGATCGCGTGGAGTTCCTAGGCCATGTTGTCTCTGGCGAGGGGATTTCAGTAGATCCGAAGAAGATTTCTGCGGTGGAGTCCTGGTCTACGCCGAGCTCAGTAACAGAGGTTCAGAGTTTTCTGGGTCTGGCAGGTTACTACCGGAGGTTCGTGCAGGACTTTTCCAGGATTGCCCAGTCGATGACCCGCCTTACCAGGAAGGACGAGGAGTTTGTTTGGTCCGATGAGTGCCAGGCCGCCTTCGAGGAGTTGAAGGCGAGGTTGACTACGGCTCCTATCTTGACGCTGCTATCTGGATCTGGTGGTTATACGATCTACAGTGATGCTTCAGGACGGAGTTTGGGTTGTGTGCTTCAGCAGCACGGGAAGGTAATTGCCTATGCATCTAGGCAGTTACGTCCTCATGAGAGGAATTACCCTACCCATGATCTGGAGCTGGCAGCGGTCATCTTTGCTTTGAAGCTGTGGAAACACTATCTGTAAGGAGAGCGAGTTGAGATCTATACAGATCACAAGAGCTTGAAGTACATGTTTACCTAGAAGGAGCTGAATATGAGGCAGAGGCGATGGTTAGAGCTGATAAAGGATTTTGATATATCCTTGCAGTACCATCCGGGGAAGGCCAACGTGGTCGCGGATGCTTTGAGCAGGTATCCCGTGGCTATGTGTTTGACGATGGATCGTCACCTTCTGGCAGATCTGGAGAGCTTGGGCATAGAGGTGATAGTTCCTGGGTTCGAGGCGCAGATGTGGGGTCTGCAGGTGCAGTCAGAGCTGATGGATAGAGTCAGGGCAGCTCAGTTTGAGGATGAGGCTCTGAGGGTCATCAGGGAGCAGGTCCAGATAGGACTGTTGGAGGAGTTCTCTTTAGCAGGGGATGGGTCGTTGAGGCATGGTACCAGATTGTGCGTGCCGAGCGGAGGACTTCGGGAGGAGGTTCTTCAGAAGGCGCACCGTTCTCAGTACTCTATGCATCCCGGAGCCAACAAGATGTATAGAGACTTGAGATAACATGTTTGGTGGTATGGCATGAAACGTGAGGTGGCTCAGTTCGTGTCGAGATGTTTGGTGTGCCAGCAGGTGAAGGCCGGGAGGCAGAGACCCGGTGGATTGCTCCAGCCACTCCCCATTCCTGAGTGAAAGTGGGAGCATATCACTATGGACTTTGTATCTGGGCTTCCGCGCTCTCCAGGAGGGAAGGATGCGATTTGGGTCATTGTTGATCGATTGACCAAATCGGCCTACTTTTTGCCTTTCAAAGTGGGTTTGTCGACGGAGAGGTTGGCCGAGATGTATGTGCGGCAGATAGTCCGATTGCACGGGGTGCCAGTGAGTATAGTCTCGGATCGGGACAGCCGATTCACTTTCCACTTCTGGCGGAGTTTGCAGCTTAGCTTGGGCACATCGCTCAAGTTCAGTACAGCATATCACCCCCAGACAGACGGGCAGTGGGAGAGGACGATTCAGACCCTCGAGGATATGCTGCGTACCTGTGTCTTGGACTTCGGGGGATCTTGGGAGGACCACCTTCACTTGGTAGAGTTTGCTTACAATAACAGCTACCAATCCAGTATAGAGATGTCACCTTTCGAGGCTCTATATGGACGGAGGTGCCGTACTCCCTTGTCTTGGGATGATGTCGGTGAGAGGGTTTTGCTTGGCCCTGAGATGGTGGTAGATGCTGCAGAGAAGGTCAGGGTTATCAGAGATAGACTTCGGGTGGCGCAGGATAGGCAGCGGCATTGGGCCGATAGCCACCGGAGGCCATTGGAGTTTGAGGTATAATTTAGTTTAGATTTTTCTAGTATTTGAGTCTGATTGTGATTGTTTTAGATAAAGCTCTAAGTCTTGTTTTTGTTCTAGGTTGATGATCTTGTCTTTCTGCGGATTTCTCTGACGCGTGGCACGATTCGTTTTGGTGGCGGCGGGAAGCTTAGTCCACGATACATCGGACCATTCCGTATCCTGGGCAGGGTCGGTGCAGTGGCTTACCGACTGGAGTTACCGCCTGCACTAGAGGGAGTGCACAGTGTGTTCCACGTGTCGCAGCTGAGACGGTACGTGGCAGATCCCAGTCACGTCTTAGACCACTCAGAGATCGTAGTGGGACCGACACTCAGCTACCCAGAGAAGCCGGTCGAGATCTTGGACCGAAGAGAGAAGGTGCTCCGGAACCAGGTCATTCCCTTGGTTCGAGTTGCATGGAGACACCACTCTCCAGGTGAGTCCACCTAGGAGAGGGAGGACGACATGCGGGAGCGATTCCCATATCTCTTCGAGCCTTGAGGTAAAATTCTTTCTTTTTCTTCCTTGTTTTGTTCATGATTGCAGTGTTAGCCCTCATTCAATTTCGAGGACGAAATTTTTTTAAGGAGGGTAGATTTGTCACCCCCAGTTTTTTCAAATTAGGAGTATTTTCATCATTTTCAAGTTTTATAATATTTTAGGAATTTTATTTTATTTTATATGATTTTTAGGAATTTATTTGAGTCGGTTTGAATTTTATCCAATTCGGACCCAATTTGGAGACCCGGGTAGCCTGGACCCTAGTGGGACCCCCATACTAGCTGGGCTTAGCCCACATACCATCATGATTAGGTTAGAAACCATAAACCCTATTTTCTATGGCTTAATTAGTCAATTTAGAGACTTAATTAATCGTTTAGAATCAAACCGAGTTGAACCGAACCAACCCGAATTCAATTAAAACCAAACTTGGATTAATGGGTTGTGGGCTATTGGATCCCAACCCAATAGCCCAAGGGGAAGTGGCCGGCCATGACTTGGAGGTCCCCCCCCTTTGTCTTCTTCACCTAGCTCTCTCTCTCTTTCTCACATTTCTTTTTCTCTCCAAGTTCTCTCTCCAACCAACTCCATTAGGTTTGTCTTTAAACCTTCATTTATAACTCCCTTTCATTTAAGTTCTTTACATTAAGTGTAGAGAATTGAATTCTCTACACTTTGCCCCCACTATTTGTAGGTTTCTCTCTAGAATTTAGTTAGTGTTAATTTAGGGGTTTTTATATATGTATATATATATATATATATATATATATATATATATATATATATATATATATATATATATATATATATATATATATATGTAGGGTGTTATATGTATGTATGTATATATAATATGTATACGTGTGTGTGTGTGTGTATATATGTAGAGGTGTATGTGTATATATATATATATAGATGGGAGGAGAGGATTAGATATAAGGTTATATATGTATATATAGATAGATAGATATATAGATAGGTATATATATAGGTATATATATATAAGAGAGATGGGAGGAGTGAAGGGAAGAAGTAGGAGTTAGAGGGAGGAGAGAGCAGCAGCTGCAGGAGCTAAGCAGCAGCAGCAGCAGCAGCAGAGCTAAGCAGCAGCAGCAGCAGCAGGCTAGCTGCAGCAGCAGCTAGCAGTAGCATAGGCAGCAGCAGGAGCTGCCTTGGCAGCTCCTCCCCCCCCCCAATTCAGCCCCATTTTGCCCAATAAACCCCCCCTAGTACCCTAAGTATAGGTGTATATGTAGGTATATACATATAGATATATATATGTTTATATATATAGAGAATTAGAGTTAGAAGAGAAAGGAAATTAGAGTTTAGGAAATTAGAAGGAAAGAGGTAAGAATTAGAGTTTAGGAATTTGAAAAAGGAAAGATATGGAAGTTAGGAAATAAAGTTAGAATAGGGAGTGGAGAAGGAAATGAGGAGAACAAGATTAGAAGAAGAAGATTAGAGAAGTTGAGAAGAAGAAGAACAAAAATCGAGAATCGAAGAAGAGATTGAGAATGAGACTAAAAGAGGGGTTTTTGATAGAAATCGAGTTAGAGGGCGAAATTGAGCCCGGAGCATCGGATCGCGATGAAACTTGACATAGGCCTAAGTTACGTGATTTAGATTTTGCGGGTAAGCTCCCGGGTGGAAATCGGGGTCATAGGGCGCCGGTATCGCGCCGTGTCAGTGCGTATCTCGAAATCTTCGAGATATCTGCAACGGGCCGTAAGGTGGACTAGACGTCTACTTTACTTAGGTATTATGGTAGATAACGAACCTATAGGATAGTACCCTACTATCCTAGGGAGATCGGGTCATAATAACTAGCGTAGGTAGGCTAACGGGATTATCGCCGAGGGTAGAATTTTACCCTTAAAAAGGGTAAAATAGGGATTTGGCCCACGGCCAAGATTCGAGTTTCCAAGTCCAAGATGGACTTGGATATGGATTGTATAGGTTGGTAATAAGCAGATTTAGCCGTCTAAACCTAGTCTTGGACCCGATTCACCACGGTTGACTTTTTGGACTAAAAGTCAACTATGAGTCAACTCTTTACCCAAATTAGTTCCAAATTCAATTTAACTTGGACAGTTGACTAAAAGTCAACTATTAGTCACCAGTGACCTAGGGTTGACCTAGAGTTGACCAGAGTTGACCCGTTGACCAAAAGTCAACGGTAAGTCAGTTTTTGACCTAGATTGATCCGGTTTAACTTCTAATGTTCTCTTATGACCAAGATTGACCCGACTAGACATGTCTTGACCTAGAATGACTAAATAGGGTTTATTTTGATTTAACTTTACTTCCTAAACTTAGTATTTATTTTGACTAAATAGCTCTTGCTCGATATATGGTCACTGATTCTAGAGAAGGCTAGCTACCTTCTCATTAGAATCCCATGCAGTGACGTGTCCTGTTTGGATCCATTCTACCAGTTGGGGTAGGGGGAGTAGTAGCGTAGGCCTGTGATCAGATCCATCCCGCATTTTCGAACAGTGTGAGTCATATACCGCACATATGACTTGCCAGGCCGATTCTTGACAGGTACCCAAGCCGATCACAAGCCGAAACTACTACTCACACACATTGGATATATAGCTTGCCTTGATTTGTGTACATGCCATGATCCCGTTCTATTCTTCTTGTTCTAGCTCTAGCTTTACAGCTTACCATGCCATGATACATACATGTACACTCCATGATTCATTGTATATGCTCTATTTACAGTCTTATAGCTTTTATTCTATCTTGAGATCTGTTATGAGATATATGTACTCGTTCCATCCTGACTGGACTGTTGATAAAATATTACAGATTTCGACGAGGGAGATTGCAGTACCTACTACGGTCCGGACGACGTAGTGGGCCTAGACTTGGTCCCGCAGGGCGTAGCTCCGCCTGACGAGACCATACCACTTGTATAGTTTAGAGTAGGTCTTTGTACTGGACTTAGTTTCCAGTTACTTTTGAGTCTGTATTATATTTGGACTGTATTTAGAGACCGGACATTGTATATTATTTGTTTCTGGACTTGACAGGTTATATATTATTGTCTTGTTGTCTTTATCTTTCAGTCTTTACTTTTCGTCTTAGAGTTGTGATTGAGCATTATATATATTCATTGCTTGTCCTCCGTTCGGAGTTGACTATATTCTCGACAGGTTTTGTTATATATATAAACTGTTGTCAGACT
Organism: Iris pallida; assembly: GCA_029216955.1. Taxonomy (NCBI): domain Eukaryota; kingdom Viridiplantae; phylum Streptophyta; class Magnoliopsida; order Asparagales; family Iridaceae; genus Iris; species Iris pallida. The sequence goes on from JANAVB010040220.1 coordinate 10,401,209, forward strand.
AGAAAATACACAGCGTTCCACGCCGTTTTTCCGGTGAGGGCTGGGCGTTGTCGCGTCACGTGTCCTTGTAGAGGGTGCGGGTCGTGACAACAGTCACCTTCAAGTGCATCAATGAAGACCATGCGTCGCATCTTCACCCTCGGGAGCATCTCATCAATAGAATGTGCTCGAGTAAACAAGTTCATTTCGGGAGGACGTGAGAGAACGAGAAGCAAACCCTCTCCATGCCACTATTTATAGGCCGGACAAATCAAACCCATGCGCCAAGTGGCTGGCTCTACGAATCTCGTACAATGAATTTGCATTAATGGTGATGAACCTGACGCTTCGAATTCAGCCGAGTCAAGAACGGCTATTTAAAGCACTCGAAGAACGTAACAGTCGGGCCCATAAAGACGTGTCATGAAAAGTGGATGCGCCGGCCAGACCGCGCATCGTACTGACGCGCCCAGCTTCCATCAGCCTCATAAGGATGCGCCCCCATGCGTCCCCATGCGCCTAGTGGAACGCCGATCGATGCGCCCACTCAACAGCCCATCACCTGTCAAGAACATTAAATGTGGAAGTCTGACAAAGTTGGCAGCACGTCCCCCGAGGACTGAACAGTTGACAGCTTTTTCAGAAGACGAAGCGTCGCCAACGTCAGCACCATCATTACTCCCCTCCGGCGGTTACAAGCCACGTGGCCGTCCAACCATCTCGCATGTGCCTCCGCAGCCATGCGCCTAAATCTCTGCATATGCCTCAAAAGTCGTGCGTCTCAGACTTTTTCTCTGATCCCTAAAGACAGAAGTAAAGTCACTACTGAAGCCCCGCATGCGCCTCAAAAGCCATGCGCCCCGACTGGTTCGTGACTCTTAAAGGTTACGAGCCAAAGCCTCCTTATGCGCCCAATCCCAGGCGCATCCTATCAGATCACTCCCCACCAAATCCGAGATCTTCGAGCCATGGACCTACGACACGCATCCTTTGACTTAATTCAGCCTATGAAGGGGTGCTAATCACCCAAGATCTCAGCAACTGAAAGATCTTCTCCATTGCTACGTGTCAGCTCCGCCGCAGCCCACGACAGCAACAAGAAGGGTTCAACTCCTCAATCAGAGCGCATCGTCCATGCGCCTCCATCAGCAACCACCACGTGGCGTCTCCGCGTACAGGCGTATCCTACATGTGCGCATGAGCAGCCAGCCTGCAAAGCTATAAATAGAGGGATCATCTCCTTCTGACACACACACAGACAGAGACATATCGTACAACCACCAACAACATATAGAGAGAGGCAGATACAGACACTCAACGTCTTCTTCCTCTCCGCAAGCTCCTGCACCTAGAGCAACCCAGATCTTCAGAGAACCGAGAACCGTCGTCAGATCGTCAACGGAGTCAACGTATTACCACTCGCTCCATCGGCACAAGGGACCCAGATAAACAAAAGTGTACTCCTAGGACTACATCTAAGTCCTACATTGTAATACTGTTCTGTTTGTATTGAAATTACACCAAAAGATTTTAATGGCAAACAAGCTGGCGACTCTGCTGGGGACCTCTTTCTCCTCCATCGAAAAAGCTATGTCGCAATCCGACGACGTGAAGGTGGGCTCCTCCCACAAGACGTTGGTCGTACGCCTCAATCAATAGGCGTATGAGGAGTTCATCTCTGAAGGCAGTGCGAGTCCTTCGAAGCGGCTGCCGAAGCCGAAGAAGACTCGCCAAATCTGGGTACGCAAGGTCGACGCCTCTGGCACCACCACCGAAGGGGATACGCCAATGCAGCCTTTCCTTCCTGCTGACGTCTTCAGCAACCAAGATGCGCCCACCGGTGCAGCGCATCTCTCGAGGAAACGTGCGGCTGACCACATTCTCCAACCATCTCCCTCTCAGGCGAGGAAGATGCGTCGACGGAGCAGGGGCGCAGCTAATGCCCCGCGCATCACCTCTGATGCGCCACAGAAGGCCTCTGTCTTTGACAGACTCACTCGCTGTAGTGGCAAGGAGAATTTGGACTCTGAGTACTATGCGCCCCAGCGGGCTAGTACAAAGAAGTCCAAGGCAGCACGGGCCATGCGCCTCAAACGTGCTATGCCGGCAGCAAACCAGAAGCATGCGCTCACAATCATGCGTGCTGCTGATGGTAAGCTGTACAAGGTCGACTCGGGTGCTTCTGCACCGGAAATGAATCGACCTTCAAAGTCCTTGTCTCACTTGGGCGCATCTGTTGCGTTCGCAACCGAGTCGAGCAAGGCAAACCCTGTGGTCTTGAACTCCCGTGCCTCCTCTGGTTGTGCGTTTAAGGTTCGTTCAAGTCACTGTAAATGTTGTTCCCCCACTACTGATCTGAGCACCTGTTTGGTGTTGGATCAGGGGGCGCATCATTCACTTGACCACCCCGGCGCTTGGCCTTGCCATGCGCCTGATGGGGGTCCGAAGGTGGCACTCTCCTCCAACGATCTGCGTAATGTGATCACTCATAAACGCCGATCAGGAGAGTCGACTGACAAGCATAATGCGTCCTTTACAGGGCACACTTGTGTTGTAGTCACCATCAACTGCTGTTGCAAGGCAGCAGTTCTACCAAGACAGTCGGTGTTCCAGCGGCTGCAATCATCAACACCCCTCCGACGTCGCCTCGGGAAGAAGGTGTCAATTGAAGAGGAACCAGAACTAAAGGTTGCTTCATGCAACATAATCTCTAACTCCTCCTCAATCCGAAAAGCGACTGGTCATTCCTCGTCCTCGTCCAAAAGCCAGCCGAGGAGAACCAAGACAATTGTTCCATCCTCTGGAGTGTTCGAAGGCACTCGGGGGAGGAAGAAGATCTTGGAGAAAACTGGGGGTAGTCAGGCCCTTGTTGATCCTCCTTCTGAAGACGAAGATGTCCTCCAGAGCATAGCTGGGGTGGATCTTCATCGTGGAGACGAAGTCAGCCTCCCGGACACAGCTGGGGGTAATCAGGCCCTCGCGGATACTTCTCTCGAAGACGAAGAAGTCCTCTAAGACAGAACTGGGGGTAATCAGGCCCTCGCGGATACTTTTCCCGAAGACGAGGGTGTCCTCAAAAACATAGCTGGAGGTAGCCAGGACGAAGCTCCAGGAGAGGCAACTTCCCTACAAGAGAGCGAGCCCGAAAGCGAAGCCTCAACTGATCCATCCGACTCCAGCCGTGTCATGACAGTATACATGACTGGGGGTGATACCGAACCGGATGCGCCGCCAGCAGACCTTGTCCAGCGCATGGATACCCTGGAGGGAGGACTCAAAACCCTCTTCGCCTCCATGCAAACACTGACTCAAGCGGTGTTTGAGATACGGTCAGCTTTGGCCAGGGCACCGTCTATTGGTCCTGACCCAGGGGCCAATGGAGAATCAAGTGTACCCCTTCAACGGGTATCCTTGGATACGGATCGCCGCGAAGCGCCTCGGACGTCGGAGCCATCAAATGCTCAACTCCAGGCTGTACCACCTTCCTCGACTCCCAGCTCCACGGAAGACCTGGTGGAGATGATCAGGGACTTGCGCGAGCGCTTTGAGTCCAAGAACAGGCAAGAGGAGCGCCGGAAGATGGGGATCCCCCGACCCTATCCCCTCGAATGGAACAAAGTGGTTTATCCTCCTAAATATAAACCACAAACTCTGACGCCGTACGATGGGAAGGACTCTCCGTGTCGCTATCTGGCGTACTTTCAGTCCCAAATGGGACATCTTCCGAAAGAGGACGCACTACTTACCAGCATATTTGTCGGGGCACTGAAAGGAGTGGCGTACGACTGGTACTGCAGCCTCCCCGATAACTCTATATCTTCCTTCGATGACTTGACGCGCCTCTTCCTCGACCGTTTCTACGACGGCGGGAAGGACATGACAATGGCGTCCCTCATAGAGATACGCCAGAAGGAGAAGGAAACAGTTCGAGTATTCATCGAACGCTTCCGACAGGCCTGCTTCAGACTGCCCCCGGGCATGCCAGAACACGCACTCCTCTCCTCCTGCAGTATGAACATGCTGCCTGCAGTCAAACTCTGGCTCAACTCCACTCCTCCCGACTGGAGTTCCTTGATCATCGAAGCCGAAGCAGCAGAAAAGAAGGCGTCCAATGCTCGCCTTCTGGGAGTTAGTCTCCCTGCCTTTGAGGACAAGGGGAAACGGCCTGCAGCCAACAACCCTGGACGAGAGACGAAGGGGAAACAGGCGTTGACTGTCAATGCCTCCAAAGGTGCATCAGCACCCACTCAAAAGCCTCCACTTGCACCAAGGCCAAAGGAGGTTTATTCTTTCAACGATGAAGACACCCTGCAACTCTTTGAGATACTGAAGCAGGATGACAAGATCAAATTGCCGGACCCGAAGCGTCCCGACGTGTCATGCCCCAGTTCCGAAATACGGGGACGGACGTAGGCCAGCTACACCGTATAAGGTACGAATACGCTATACGGCGATGACGGCTGTCAAGTCTTGCTGGGTATCCTAGCATGTAATCAATCTATGGCCTAAATCCGATCTCATGTCCACAGGCAAATCACAATAAAACAACATCAAGAGAGATAATCATATGGAAAGCAGGGAATACTCATATGATAATCAGAAAATCCACAGTACAGAATAATAATGTAGACTAGTATACCTTCCCACAGTTCCTAGCATGGTCGGGAACTGAAGCACATCCTCCAAATCGAGTCTGGAAGATCCACAGGGTCAGTCTCAGGCAATTTGGAAACAATCCAGGGTTGGTCAGGCCAACCGCAGCAAGTACCAGAAAGGAAGGCTCAAGGACGGGCGAAGAAAACTAGCATGATAAAATGTGACAGAAATAGCATCTAAAAAACAGTAAATAAGGTAAGGGATCGTGCGGTACCAACGCACGATTACAGAATATAAGGCAGCAATCCAACTACTAATACGTAAGTAACCAACAATCATCACAGTCATCCTAACATCCACTAATGCTTGCATCGCCAACTGGAACTCGTGTTCTGTCATCGGAACAGTAACTCACCCCTAAATCAAACAAGAACAAGAGAATGAATTACCGCACCGGGACAGCGTTACGTACCAGCCAGCCTAGCAAGCAACAAGCCATACAATTTAGGAGAATAAGCGGCCACTCAAAATGCCTACGGCTCTCTATGTGGAGGTTGGGTTACCCCAACAATGCAAGTATGGGAATCCTCAGATCGTGCCGTCCCAGCAGGGTTAGCGAGGCCAAGTATAGCATATAAGAAAAGCACCGATCCCTCGTAAGGCCACCGGGCTTTGCATGTCACCACCGGTCCCTCGTAAGGCTACCGTGCCGAGCATGCCATGTATATAATGTATAGTACATAAGTAGCCGAATATTGCCATCCACTAGTACGAATGGTAACAATATCCGTGGCGGCCAGCCTGCAGATCATGACTAATGTCTGGGATAAGGCTGGTAATGCACGATCTCGGGATTCCGTCCCCCCCAATGCTTCTACCAGTTTAAGTTGCCTAGATTAAACATACATTTATCCGGAATCACATGCCGTGGTCACATGATCATGCTCCTAGATGTCGCACCTCAGTACGAGAACGCTAAGTAAGAATCAACCTCGGCACCTATAGTCCCAGTTGTGATCCATCCTTAGTGTTATGCAACAAGCAAGCAAGCAATCCTAACCACGCTAAGACTATAGGCCAACTACCAGATACCCGTGCAGGTAATCATATAATATAGCTAGAATATCAAGATGGCGTCGCAATGCCATATAATCATGGAAGTAGCACCTCAAAGTGCCAATAGACAAAGGGCACCGCAGTACAAGGTCAGGGCCAGTACCTCAAAGGGTAAGCTGGACTTATAACACGGATACAGGTAGTCATGTCTGGGACAAGGACAAATCTGTCAGTCACAAAAAGTCATCTGCCCACATCGTGACATGGATATCAGGTCAAGTACAAGACCAGAACCTCTACTATAATAATATCTCAAGCATATATGGGAGCCTACAGCTCCAATCATCAAGTCGGTCCATCCACCAGATCAATCTAGCAAGAGTCTCCCATCCATGATGGAGTGAATATCACGTCAATAAAGACAACCACCAAATACCAAGCTCATCCCCCTAACAATGCTAGGCCCTCTGACTCACAAGAATCCTCCAAGTCAATGATCATAAGCTACTAGAAAACAAGACCCTCAACTACCAAGACACAGCAATCAAACCAGGTTCTCCAACTACCGGAATACACAAAGGTACCAGGTTTTGGGCGTTTGGGAAGTCGAGTAAAAATTATATAATAATACCCTCGATATTCTCCTCGTTCCGTGAGACACTCGCACCAATATCCAAAATCCAAAAGTCCTCGAAGACATATCTGATCAAATTAGAACATCACCAAAGAACTAGCAACACTATCTAAGAATCCACTTAGTCTACCATTATCACTATCTCAATATCATATCCCCTCATAGTTAATCCTCGAATCAGATCATAATCCCAACACATGGGTCAACACTAATCAACGCCGTCGGAAGATGGCAAAGATTGTGTGAACCACTCTGGATCAGATCCACAACCCTTAAACCAAACAAGGATCAGGGTTGCAGACCTTCACCTGAGTAGAACCGCTCTCCTTACACAATCCGGCGGACAGGACAGATAATGGGATAACAACTAAACTAGAACACCATCTAAAAAGAAGGGTCACAGGTCAAGAGTCCAATGGGTGATACCGTCGAAAAGGCAAGGATTGTGTGAACCACTCTGGATCAGATCCACAACCCTTAAACCAAACAAGGACCAGGGTTGCAGACCTTCACCCGAGTAGAACCGCTCTCCTTACACAATCCCACAGACAAGACAGGTCAAGACGCTAGGCGACTAATCTAGTCGGGAGTCTACCTAGCAGGCAATGAGATCAGGGATGCTATACCAAGAAGAACATGCATGAGTTCAGTCCCGCAAACCAAAGGAATGGTTCTGTCCAATCCTTTGAACCAAATTCCCAACCGGAAATTCTGGAAAAATTTGGTAGAGTCTCCTTTGTAATCTGGATGGGAGCACCCTACGAATAGGAGCTAAAACCACTCGGCGCAACCCGTCGCAGAATCGCAGAATCGCAGGCTGAGAACACTAAGTCTCAGCTACCAGCAGCACTACGATGCGTACTGGAAACAAATCGATAGCCGAGAACACTAAGTCTCGGCCTCCAGTAGCACTACGATGCGTACTGGAAACCACTCGAACCCGAGACCACTAAGTTCCGGCCTCCAGCAGCGCTACAATACGTACTGGGCGCCAAGCCAACATACATAATAATAAAATAACCGTCTCGCAGGGCGCACCACAACACATGTTCATAAATCCCTAACCCAAGCACAATCACCGCCACAAGTAAAGTTAGCCAAAGCCGTTACCCGACCGCGAGTCGGACACGGGGCATATGGGGACAATCCGTACAAGTGAGTCGTGCTCGTGTCCTCGGAGGTGTGGATGACCCATCCGAGTCGTCCGATACGGTCTATCCCAGTATCGGACCAAGCTAATCTAGGTTATCATGGCAGTTCTACTGCTAAGTTACACTACTCATGGTTATACAATTTACAATAAATTAAATACAATAAAATCCAGGAGAGATGGCAAGAGACGCCGATGAGCAAGGGATACTTGCCTAGGGGACTCGGCTAGGTAAGCAAGTCTTCGGCAGTCGCGATCCAAGCTAGCACGCCAATCGAGATCCTCAGAACACACAATAAATAGTCATCAGCACCAAATAATAAAATAATAGAATAATCATAAGAGATGGCAGAAGGCAATACCGTGTGGGTCCCGCAAGCAGTATAGGGATCGGGCACGGAAATCGAGGTACGCGGATCGATACGGAGACGTAAACCGAGACGTACACGCATATCGAGACGCGCACGAGAATCGAGATAGCATGAATATCGAGAAGAACGGGAAACACGTGCACGTAAATCGAGACATACACATAGATCAAGAAAATCATGAATATCAGAATGGTCCACGAATTACGCGATATGCAAATCGAGGCGAGCACGTAAATCGAAACGACCCAAAGTCCAAGGAGCACGTAAATCGATTCGGCACACAAATCGAGGTACACACGCAAATCGATGCGGTGCAGAGTCCAATGCGGCACACAAACCGAGATAGCACGTTGCCCGAGGCAGTACGGGGTTCGAGGCGTCCTACTGCCCTAGGGAGCACGTAGACCGAGATACACGCAAAACGAGGCAATACGTACACCGAGGTGCACACGACCCGAAAATACGAGGAACGAGGAAGCGCACCAACCGAGGGTGCGCTGCCCGAGGTGACACGCTGCATAAGGCAGCGCACTGCTCGAGGCAGCACGCTGCCCGAGGTGCGCCGATCGAGGGGCTCGCTCCCCGAGGAGCTTACAGCCCGAAGAGGGGAGAGAGGAGGGTGGCGGAGCTCACCGGGAAAGCTCGGCCAGGCGGGGCTGGCTTACCGACGGAGGAGGGAGGATGGCAGCAGCAGGGGCTGCGGCTCCCGAAGGCGAAGGCTGCGACGGCAGACTGTGCGACCGCGAGAGAAGACCGGGAGAGAGGGAAGTCGGAGATGGCGAAGATGATGGTGGTCGCGGTGGCTGAAGGGGGCGGCCACGGGGTGGCGCCGGAGATGGAGGCGGTGGCGGCGGCCAAGGGTGGAGGTGACCACGGTTAAAGTGGGGGCAGTGGCGGAGGCGATGGTGGCGATGATGGAGGTGGTCGCTGGGGTGACGGGCGGCCGAGCTGGAGGTCGGTGGCGGAGGTGATGAAGTCGTGGTGGTTGAGGTGCCGGCCGATGGCGGTGGCAGCGGTGGGAGATGGTGGCGCAGGCGGTGGCAGTGGTGGGAGAGAGGGAGCTCGGGTGAGGGGGCTGCTCTCCAGGGAGGGGAAGAGAGCAGTGAGGGGAAGAGGGAACTGGTGGTGAGGGTGGTGGCCGGAGCTGGCGGTGAGGTTGGCGGCCGGAGCTAGGGGAGAGGGAGATCGGGCTGGAGGAGAGAGAGAGTATAGGTGAGAGGAGGAGGAGAAGCTTCTCCTGGAAGGAGAGTGAGGAAGAGAGAGAATGAGAGAGGGTTAGGTAGATATTTATGAAAAGGGGTAGATTAAAATCAAGAAATTAATTAATAACAAATAATTAATGAGGATAAAATCACCTCCAATAAAATAATAAAAATTTCAAATATACCCCAAAATTAAAATCCTCCAAAATACGAAATACAGTCGAAATACAGTCATATACCTATTTTCAAAAATAGGGATCTGACACGACGAGGTTGGAAAAGTGGACAATCCGAGGTACTATCACTACCATCGGTTTGTCGGACATCCAACTAAGGACTGCTACGTCCTCAAAAACTACATCCAACGCATGATCAATACAGATGTTATCTCCGTCTACTACGAGGAGAAAATGGTCTCGGCCAACCTGGTGTCACTCCAATTTGGCACCTTGCCGCCAACCACAACGCAAGATGGCGTCGTCCCATCCCAAAGGCAATAATAGAGGTGGTCAATCTACCACCTACTCGTGACAACGTGAGTGGACTCATCCCACTCACCACATCTCGGGGAGAGGTCTTATGGGTTCACCCTGATCTCGTCTCCGAGGTTACTCAACCGGAGGTACACTCTGTCTCCAAAACCAAAGGCAGGAAGATCAAGTCTTGCCGCATGGTCTCTTCCTCCGTAGAAGAGGCACTTCCTGTACAGACGCGTTCGCATCAGAATGCCCAACCTGACGAAGCTGTCGTCGAGGTGGTGCCTACTTGCACCGTCCCTGCTGTCCAGGAAGAGGGCCCGTCCAAGCCTCCAGCAGCCAATAAGCAGAAGCATGTAGAGGCCCGTTTCGACAAGCCTCTACGAAAGGAGAATGCTTCGGGGCTAGCCAAGCCCCACAACTTCGACATACTGGCACAACTTGCCAGTACTCCTGCCCGTCTATCTCTGTTTGAGCTTCTTCGCCTTTCCAAGGACACTCATGAAGCTTTCTGTGAAGCTCTGAAGGATGCTGAGTCCTTCATCAGTCAGGTCAAGCAGCCTGAAGATCTCCCACCTACATGTGCACACTGTCATTGTGCGGATGAAGTTATCCCCAACATAACCTTCACCCAATAAGACATGTTGTTCAAGCACAACCGACACAACAGGCCTCTGTATTATACAGGGTATATCAGTTCTGTCAAGGTGAAGCGGATTCAGATCGATCCGGGGTCTTCCCTCAGTATCATTCCGAAGATGCTACTCTCAACACTGGGGATCCCAATGTACCGACTGGCGCCTTCCAACACAACAATCAGTGGCTTCAATGCTAGCAAAAGCGAGCCGCTGGGCAAAATACGGCTAAAGTGTCATATTGGTAACCTCAGAACTGAGGTCACTTGCTATGTCGTGGACGCCGATGTCAACTACAACCTCCTGCTGGGTCGTCCGTAGCTGCATGAGTACATGGTGGTGCCATCTACACTCCACCAATGTATGAAATATGTGTCCACCAACGACATCATCCAGACGGAGTTCGCAAACATCGACCCTTTCAAGGGTGTTAAAGCCTACTTCACTGATTCCAACCTGTACAAGACACCTGACGAGGAGGAAGCCAATGATGCTGACGATGAAGCAGAAGCGGCAGCAGAGCCGGACATGGAGCCAGAGGTGATTCCCGACGCTCCTTTAAAAATTTGACTCAAAGGAAAGCCACCTCAGACGTTGCCTCCCATGAACATCAAGCTACCTGGAAAGGCACCAACTGCTCCAAGTAGAACACCCACTGAAGCTCCCTTGAAGATACGGCTCAAGGAAAAGCCGCCTCAAACATCGGCTCCCCTTATGGCAAAACTACAGGGGAAGGCACCAATCACTGAAGGCGCAGTTGAGGCACCTCTAAAGGTGCGTCTTAAGGGCAAGCCGCCGCAATCATCTGCCTTATCCAAAATGCCGGAGAAGGCCCACATAGCCCTCTCGGACCCCAAGATCAAAGCTGTGGTGGACTCTCCTGATCCAATCCCACTACTCATAGATGAAGAGTTAGGGGAATATATCTCTGCCGATGTAGATGCACCCTCTCTGGACAATGTAATCCCGCGGGACAAAATCTTGTATTTCGTCAATAATAGAGTATCTTTTAATTATTCTAGTCTTCCACATTGGAATGCCATATATACATTAGATAATGCTCTACGGTCGTTACAAACATAAATAACGACCATCCATCATGTAAATCGAGTAGTCCCGTCCCAAGGGGTCTGTTTTGTAGTCCCACCACGGAATCGAGACGAAGAATCCATCATCTTCGGCAAAGTCGAGCATCATCAAGACCTTCCGCCACTCGAGCCAGAACCAGATACCGGCAGGATGCAAGTCTATCGGTACACGGACAAGATACCTCATCCAAAAGATGGATTACGACCTAAAAAGCAACAAAGGCCTAAACTACGGCAAGGGTCGACGTCTTCCTCTCCGGCTTCCAACACCTAAAGAAAAGCCGCAGGACTACTACCATCGAACTCGACGGGGGGGTGGGCTATGTCACGCCGCCGTCAACTCCGAAGAGTTCGGAGGCAGAAGAAGCAGGACATTCTCATTCTTCCGAAGCATCAACTTGGGATTTCGATACCAGTATCGGATCAGTCTTCAAGAAAGTGCTGTCAGCCAACATGACATCTGCATAATCTCAAGAAGATGAGGGCGAAGACCAAACGCCAGAATTCTTCGAAGAAGAACCCTGTGCTCAACGCCTAGGAGAACAGTGGGAGTCTCATTTTGAATTACGCGAACCCCCTACCGAAGACGAAGTCGAGCAGATCGACCTTGGGGATGGATCTTCTTCCAAACCCATCTTCATCAGCAAAAGCCTAAAAGGGGAAGATCGAGAATCTTTAATCCAGTTGGCTAAAGAATATATCGATGTCTTCGCCTGGAGCCACGAAGATATGCCGGGACTTGATCCCCAGATCGCGATGCATAGGCTTAACATCTTACCCGATGCCAAGCCTATAAAACAACAACAACGACGTTTTCGTCCTGACATCATGAACGCTATCGATCAGGAAGTAGACAAGCTCCTGACCAGTGGATTTATTCGTAAAAAACAAGACCCGGATTAGGTGGCCAACGTCGTCCATGTCACCAAGAAGAATGGGAAGATACGAGTCTGTATCGACTTCAGGGATCTCAACACTGCTTGCCCGAAGGATGAATTCCCAGTACCAATCACCGACGTGATGATCGACAACACATGTGTCTTCGAACGCATGTCTTTCATGGACGGGTATTCGGGCTACAACCAGATCAAGATGTTCCCCGATGACGCAAAACACACGTCATTCAGGACTCCGAAGGGGGTCTTCTGCTACACAGTGATGCCCTTCGGCTTGAAGAACGCCGGTGCGACATAGCAACGAGCTATGAGCAACATCTTCCGTCAGCATCTTCGCAAGGCAGTCGAATGCTATGTTGATGACATTGCAGTCAAAAGCCGTCTCAAAGGAGATCACCTACAAGACCTTAAGACAGTCTTCGATCTCATGCGAGCGCATCAACTCAAGATGAACCCCGCTAAATCCTTCATTGGGGTTTCTAGTGGAAAGTTCTTGGGCTTCATTATCACGACGAAAGGCATTCATATCGATCCCGAGAAGACCAAAGCCATCCTTGACATGGACCCTCCGAAGAACCTCTGAGAACTTCGAGGCCTGCAAGGGCGTCTGGCATACATCCGGAGGTTTATAGCAAACCTTTCTGAAAAATGCCAACCCTTCATCCTGCTCATGAAGAAGGGAGTCTCTTACGTCTGGACAGAGGAATGCCAAAAAGCTTTCGACGACATCAAGGCTTACTTGACGAGCCCGCCAGTCCTGGTGGCACCCATCGCCGGCAAACCATTTCTCCTCTACATCCGTGCCATGGATCATTCCCTCGGCGCTTTGCTTGCTCAGAACAGCGATACAGGCTATGAGTAAGCTATCTACTACCTCAGTAGAATACTGATCGGGGTCGAACACCGGTACAACCCCGTCGAAAAAGAGTGTTTGGCTTTGGTATTTGCCATCCAGAAGACTCGCCATTATGTCTCGGGTCAGACAATTCATGTCATCTTCCGAGTCAATCCACTCAGAGTTCTCATGACGAAGCCAGGGTCATTAAACTCCCGGCTAGCTACATGGGCAATCCTGCTAACGCCATAAAACATGGTGTTCGTGCCACGAAAAGCCGTCAAGGGTCAGGCTCTGGCCGACTTTTTAGCTGCACACCCCATCCCAGAGTCCTCCAGACTCTATGAAGACATCCCGGATGAGGTCCAAGAATCAAACGTCATCGAAGAAAGCTCCGTCTGGCGAATGTTTTTCGATGGCGCTTCAAGAACAGGCCCCAAAGGCCAAATCATTGCAGGAGTGGGGGTAGTCCTAGTCTCCCCCGATCAGCTGGTCATACAGCGTACCTACTCTCTTTCAAAGCCGTGCTCCAACAACGTTTCCGAGTACAACGCTCTCATCATGGGACTCCAGCTGGCACAACAGCTGGGGGTGGATCATCTGGAAGCCTACGGCGACTCAAAACTCGTCGTTAACCAGGTCAGAGGGCAATACGAAGTTCGCCATGAAGATCTGATTCCTTACCATGAAGTTGTATTGAACATCATTTCAACCTTCACGAAGTTCTTCATCGAACATGTACCTCGTTTACAAAATCTCGAGGCTGACGCTCTGGCTGGCCTCGCAGCCTTATTGGCAGCACCCCTCGGGACTCAACACTACGTAACGGTAGTTGGTCGAGACTTGGTCTGTCCTAAGAACAACCTATGCTCACAAATGGCCTATGCCATGTCAACGAGTGCTGGTGTTAATGTCCGAGACTGGAGATTTCCGTTCATCGACTTCGCTGTCTACGAAATTCTTTCGGAGGACCCGAAAGAAGTCGTCTCAGTCAGGAGGCGCTCCCTTCGATTCTATTACGATACAGCTACTAAAATGCTGTACCGACGCTTCTACGATGGACTTCTCCTTCGATGTTTGTCCAACGAAGAAGCAGCCGAAGCCCTTCGAGAAGCTCACGATGGAACCTGTGGGGCCCATCAACCTGGCCCTAAGTTGCAGGATCGACTGCGACGCATGGGCTACTATTGGCCAACCATGGTAGCCGACGCTGTCGACTATGCTAAAAAGTGCCATGCGTGCCAGCTTCACGCTGACTTCATCTATACACCGTCAGAACCATTACATCCTACGGTCGCCTCCTGGCCCTTTGAAGCCTGGGGCATGGATATTGTAGGACCAATCACCCCTCCTTCATCAAGGGGACACCGCTTCATCTTAGCTATCACCGACTACTTCTCCAAATGGGCAGAAGCAGTTCCACTTGTGGAAGTGAAGATCTCTAGGGTGATCAGCTTCATCAAGCACCATGTCATCTACCGTTTCGGGGTACCTCGGAGGATTATCCACGATAACGGTCCTCAGTTCATCAGCCATATTTTCAGCAGATTCTGTGAGAAGAATCGCATTCAAAATGTGGCATCAATCGCCTATAATTCGGCAGCAAACGGATTGGCCGAGGTGTTTAACAAGACTATCGTCATGTTACTCAAAAAGTTCGTGTCATCCAACAAGCGCGACTGGGACGAAAAGCTCGGCGAATTCCTTTGGGCCTACCGCACAACGGTACGGACCCCGACAAGCAATACACCATTCTCTCTGGTCTACGAAAGCAAAACGGTACTGCCTCTCGAAATCTAGATACTCTCACTCCGTGTAGCGATCACAAATCAACTCACAGAAGAAGACAATCAACGTCGCCGTCTGCGAGAATTGGAGGCACTTGACAAAAAACGTCTCCTAGCTCAACAGCGTATCGAACTCTATCAAGCCCGTATATCACAGACTTTCAACAAGAAGGTCAAGCAGAGGACTTTTCAAGTAGGCGACCTGGTTCTGGCAGTCTGGAGGCCGATGGTGTTGACTCACAAGACACTAGAAAAGTTCGAGCCCAAGTGGGAGGGGCCTTTCATCATAGAGACGGTATACTCAAACGGTGCCTACCGTCTCGCCAAATCCAATGGAAACTTGTTCATGTTGCCCATCAACGGCAAGTTTCTAAAGAAGTACTACTCTTGACATCCTTCAGACTTGTACTTCTATCTCTACCCAACAAAGGAGTCTGTGGACCCAATCATCAGGGCTCACGTACACCTCCCGCAAAATCTTACGCTTCTGGAACCCAGCTGTTCCATGGCGTTCTATCTTCCAGTAGAAGGACAACCACGTCCATATTACCTCTGAGTTGTTCCCCTACACCCTACAAAGCAGAATCTTACGCTCCGTAAGACTACGCTACCCATCATGTTTACCATGTCCATATTACCTCTGAGTAAATATCCTGTACAGACAACCCCTGCGTTGTCGTACATTGATCGCAGAACTTCCACGTCTACATTACCTCTGAGTAGTTCTGCGTATTCCCCCAGAGTCATTCCTACCACGTCCATAACACCTCTGAGTAGGAAGATTCTATCATTTGAATCCCATATTTGCCACGTCCATATCACCTCTGAGCAAACATGTCGGTTCTCTCGAACTTATTATCTGTACCTAAAAACCAAGGTGCGCAAAAGATAATAGGTCCACACAAAATCATCAAGTTCATGACAGCAAAAATAGACACCACAAAAGAAAAAAACTCTGTATTCTTTATTCAAAAATAAATGATTACACCCCCAGCGAGAGTTGCAAATTACGCAAAAAAGAAGAGGCTACAATCCCTAAATATCCCCGGGGTTGGCCGAAAGCTCTTCAATCCGACGCTTCAAGTCTGCCGTCCGAGTCTCTACAGTCGCCAGGACCCGACGTTCGGCTTCTTGACGCATCATTTCTATGGCCACAGGAGAAGTGTCGTCCTCGTGCTTCTCGTCCAACTGTTGCCGCTGCTGAGCCAGGGAAAGAGCCTGGTGGGTGAAAGCTGCTTCCTCCTCCTTAGATGCTACATGTTCAGCCTGGAATCGCTCAGCATCTAATAAGAGTTGGGCCCGCTGGTCTTCAAGGAGGCAAATTTTGGCATCAACCTCCGCTATACTAGCGTCCAACGCGGCCCGCAACTCTACCTTCTCCTGCGTAGACTGAGATAGCCTCTCCACTGCAGCCTCAGTTTCAGCCACCTCGTGTTCCCAGACACCCACGGTGGCCTGATAAGATGACTCAGTCTCAGCGATCAACTTCTCCTTTTCTGCGTCTATCAGGACGGAGAGATCATTTCGCTGAATACACTGAAACTCGAAAAGCAGCTGGTCCAGCTCGGCCATCGAGGCCTCCAGAATCTCAGCCATATGATCATGGCCCTGGTGGAGGCGTATCAGACCGATGTGGGGAAGCGCCATAGATTTTGCCATTGCAAAACTCCCATTGGCGTTCATCACTGTCGATACACCCTTCTGCAGCATCTTGTACACTGCCTCAACGATGAATTTCACATACTCATCCGCATCCGCCAGCACTTGTGGTGTCATGGCAGGAGTTGGAGGAGCTGCCCTAGATGGCGGACCTACACTACACCAAAAGAAGCAATTTGTAACACTTTATTTTTTTCAATTAGTAACGATTATTACCGTTACGAATTGTAACAGTAATTACCGTGACAATAATTAAATAACCGTTACTAAAATAATTTATTTATATTTCTATATCTAATTTATTTATTATAACACTATTAAACGTGACATTAGACCAAAAACTAAACCAAAATTTTATTTCCCTCTCTTTATTTCACATCCCTCCCAAAATACATCACGGTTCTCTCTTCCTCTCCTTATATTCCTCGAGAAATCTAACATTTCAATTCTTCTTCTTCTTCATTCTACCGACTCCTCGAAGCCTAACCTTAGAAATTACTCATCTCTTTCCACGGCGGGAAGAGAGAAGACGATTGGGTGGCGACAGCAAAGAAGTCATCGCCGAGGGGCAGCAAGGCCGGGCTGCAGTTCCTGGTCTGGACGATCGCTCCGTTCCTAAAGCCGACAAGTATGCTAAGAGGGTCATCGCCGGAGCTCCGGTCTACCTCGTCGCGGTCCTCGAGTACTTAGCCACCGAGGTGTATCTTACATATCCATCCTCCTCTCATACATCCAATTTGGGAATAAAAAACTAGGGTTAGTTCTAGAAAAGATTTTGATTTTGAGAAAAAATACTATTTTTTGTACAAATTGTAGGTTAAATTAGATGTTTATTCGGATGTGTTAAATTCTGAGTCATTTGTTGGAACTGAATAAGCATTTTGATGGTTTCTAAATTCATATATCTGGAGTTACAATGTATAAATTTTATGCCCAATCTAAACCTATGTTATCTTTCCAGATATATAGATTTTAGTTGGCGCATGCTATTATAATATTTTGCATTTTGTATACTAAGATCTTTGAGGCGATGATTTACATGTGGCAGTGTAAGATTTTGCATTTTTGTTATGTAAAGATTCTGTTAGGGGTTTAAAAAAAATAAAACATAAAGTCTTAGATCACCAGTTGCTTTATATTTGAAATGGTTGATTCTCTTCTAAGATGATTCTTTTCTAACACATGATTAACATCCTTGTAGAGGTTTCGGAAACATGAGTAATACAAAGACAAAACAAGACATACAAAAGCATTAGAGAATGCAAGGAAAATGCCCATGACATTCTTGGAGCTGATATTGTAAGTTCATCTTTTCTTTGTGTCATATGATCTCTACATTTTTTTTTGCTAACAGGGTCAATACCTATTTCTCTTGGAAACCTTACGAACCTTCGTATATTGTAAGTATATGATTGACTATTTTGATCCTTTTAAATATTGATACATCTTTACTTTTCTAATGTTTGTTGCATTTGTTTAACACTAATCAGGATATTGAGTCAAAATAATCTCACATAAAGTATTCATGATTCCTTTTTGGAACTCTCAAGTTTATAATTTATGGTACCATACATTCTTAGATACGAATTAAACAAGATTCTAAGAAAAGGCGTATAAACTAGGTATTAATCTATTTAATGATCTCAAAATTTTATGCAAAATTACTGATGTACCAGCAAACTAAAGTGAAGACATATTAAAGTTTCAGACACCTGAAATTTTTGCAGTCGCAAAAAAGGTCAAAAACAGTGCTGATGGGGTAGTCGAGCACTTGATAATGTAGGGTTTAAGAATATTAATGTTCTTCTTTGAACCCTCCAAAGACACACTATGAATCCGATAATGTAGGGGCAACTGAAGCCATACTATGGATCTGGACCTATGAAAACAAACTTCTCCTTCAATCCTTTGATGGAGGTAGAGTTAGCCATGAGGAAGGTCACTGTCAGCTTTCCCCTCTTTTACCAAAGATATAACAGACACAGTCTTTGTGTCTGGACCAACCATCAACAAAGAAAAGAACACTCGAGACATGTTGACCGAGGGGGCTACTTTCTTCTCTGTGCACGATCCCACAGATGCCATCATGTACCTGACATCATCGGGTTCTAATTAACTCGGCATCACAAGGTAGAACTCCAAGATGGTTCGGATAGTAGGGTGCAAAGGAAAATGAAGTCACGATTCAAAATGATCATGGTTCCTTTTTGGAACTCTCAAGTTTATAATTTATGGTACCATACACTAAGTAAATGTATGCAGTTTGACTACCTTACAATGAAATCTCAACTTTATAATTTATGGTACCATTCCTTTTCTACTTTATGGTACCATACACTAAGTAGACCATTATGCACACTTTACTAGGATGTACTGTGGTTCCCTATTTTCGTCAGTTTATCTGGTTATGCAGACATGCATGCAAATATATCTGTGCGTCTCTAATTGTATAAATATTGTGTTAACAGTTTTCTTCATACAAACCTTTTTTGGTAGATGTGCACATTTTGCAATTTACGATGGACATGGTGGTCGTTTGGCTTCCGAATGTGCACAGGCACATTTACATGCCAATGTTCTTTCAGCAGGGCTACCACGTGAGTTGGTGTGTTTACTTTTGTCAATTATCCTTGTTCCTAACAGGCATTGATCATCTTTTTTGTACACTGCGAATCACTTAAATATCTATGGTGGGTGCAATCTGTAATCACTGTCACTGGGTTAACAATCTAGTTTCACATAACAAAATGACTTGACGTTTGCATCACAACACCAACAGCAACATGCATCACAAATTGCACTTTTGCCTTCGGACGCCTTGAGAAGTACTTCTGTTCAGTCCGAGATAGAGCCAATCTGAACATTCTCAAAGCAATCATTAAAAAAAGATACAAAATTTGAGTCACTTTAGAGTCGAGAGACGAACAAAATGGAGAAAAAAAAGATACTAATTTTGAGTCACTTAAGAGTTGATAAGAGTCGAACTTGATTTTGAATATAATTTCAATTTCCTTGAATGAAACCAGTAACTTTTGTGGACTAATCCAGTTTCACTTGATCAATCGAAAATATACTATTCTTAAAAAGACAATTAGATTGTTTACAAGTTTCTGTTTAATGTCCTATGATGATAAATATGTAACTAAGCTTTGTAGATATGTACTAAGCTTCTAGTTTCAAATGGCTGGATGTTGGAGGATATAACTTTGTATTTGGATGAGATCTGAGTGTTTTCTAGTTTATATATTGTTCTCTTATGCACCTATTCTCTCTTCTTCCTACAGATGGACTTAAAAGCTGCCAAAAAGGCTGTCCTGGAAGGTACTCTGATCTTATCTTATTTATAGTAATATTTCCTTAAGTTCTGCTCTAGTACCTGGGGTACTTGAAAATTTTTTAGAAGCTAGTATTGCTTGGTATAGAATGATCCAATACTGTGTCTTTTTGTAGAATTGTGTTTCTTCTAGTTATTACTAGATTACATTTAGATAAAAGTACACATTTCCTTATAGAAGTTTGACGCTCTGATAACCATGTTTTAGAGGGAATCAGTGCAGTAGTTTATAGGGCTTTAAAAGGAATGATAATCCACCTATATGTTGGGGCATACATTTGGTTTGAATCTTAATTACTGGATTTAGACCTTTCTGGACAGGCAGTTTCTAGACAAAACATAGATTACCTCTTGAAAAGGTTCTTTTAGTATCCAAACTGATGTTTTGAAACCCCTACCCAAAAAAGTGAGGAGTATTGTTTAAGTGATGAGGTGACTTACTGATGGCACTTGGTTAAATGAACTTTTGGGGTCCTTATGGGAGAGCATTCCTCTTGTTGAGAATACTGGTTGGTAATTTCGATCTTATCATGGTGTCTGTTTTATGCATGGGTCATCACAGTTGCTGCTTCCATATGAACTCATTCTCATCTTACTGTTTGTATATATTTTTCAAGTTAGGTAATGCTAAATTACTTTCCTGTGATATTTTTTTGCTGTAACCACAGGTTTCAAAAGTTTCATGTGCCCCTCATTGTAGTACTTAAGCAAATGAAGCAGTAATAAACTTTGGAGCCATTATATATTCTCTAGCATTCTATGGCAAAAAATAAACTCTAGTTAACTGATTGTTCCAATTTTGCATTTTGTTTTTTTACATATTAAGCTACTGTGTAACTCAACAGTTTTGAGCTAATTTGTATGTGCTCATTGCATGGTGGGTCATCAAACTGGAAAACCCAACATGATGGACTTTTAGTGTTAAAGTAAGCTGTTCAAAGTATATATTGTAATTTCTGGTTCTGATAGATCATGATTGATCCTCAACAGATCATCCCTTTTTTTCAGGTTCTGATCACTCCTCTCAATTACAAATTAATGTTGAAAACTAAAACTGTTGGACTATTTTGCTGGATTTATCTATTCCTATGATAAAACGCAAAAATATAGGATGTTTTCTTGTATGTCTTTTCCTTATTAGCTTTGGGCTTTACAAAAACGATTATGATTAAAGATAAAATGCATTGAATGGTAAGAAATGGGAGAAATTCAATTGTGAAAAAGTAGCATCGCTTGCCTATGCTAGAATCCAAGGGAAATCAGCACTTATTGCTCATTTCCAAAACTCTAGTTTGATGAATGAGGATAAGCGTTGTCGTCCCATTCTTTTTCATTCAGATGGCCCAAATGCTGGTGATCAGGTACAATTCCAGTCATAACTGCACATCATATTGCGTATGCTATGTTTATTATGTTCAAAATCTTGTTTATCATAATGTAGCCACTGCAAAAAATGCCTTTCATTGGTTAATGCACTTTCCCTGTTGTATTAGCTATTTATTAGTGTTGTATGGGCCTATAACCTTTTTCATTGGAGCTCTCGGTGGGAAAATGGGAGTGACATCGAATTTCAACTTGGTTAATTGATGATTATGGGCCTCATGTTCACGCAGTAACATAAGGTTCACTCTTGAATTTTGTTTATGATAGCTTTCCGTTCTTTCCTACTAGCTTCAATTGTCATATGACCATATATGCCTGCCTATTAGTAGTTAGGATCATCTAACATCAAGGAGATACTCGCATAACACTTTACTCCTAGTTTCTCAGGATTTCAAGTCTTTTCATTTTGCGAAATTGCCTTGTACTCCTAGTTGTGAAATTTTATCTTCCTCTGAAATTTGATGCAACTGTCACACGCACTCCTGTGACTGCTTATTTTATTTTTATGAGTAGTAGGATATGTTTCAGAATATGTTATTATTACAGTATTAAGAAATCCTCCAAACCGTCTCTTTTTTAGGTACAATTCTTGTTACTGATTCTTCATTCATTATCTACCAAAAAGGGGAATACATGGGCTTGGTAACGTGGTAGATGATGATGAAGCAACTTAATACTGGTGTAATACTAAATCTGCTTGTGTAGAACAAGTGCAATCGGATTGCAAACTTTAGTGTCAGCTATTGTTGGTCCAAACAATTGTGATTTTAAATTGCGCTGTCATTTCTAGAGTTTTTAACTTTGTTTAGCGACTCCCTTCTCTGAATCGACAATACCATTGACAGGTGATTGCAGACAATGTTGGGGATAACGTTGGTGATATTGCTGGGATGGGTTCAGATCTTTTCGGCTCTTATGCCGAGTCTTCTTGTGCTGCCCTAGTTGTTGCCTCCATTTCTTCCTTTGGAATCAACCATGAACTGACTCCCATGATGTACCCTCTTCTTGTTAGCTCCATGGGCATTATTGTCTGCTTGATCACTACTCTATTTGCGACTGATATCTTTGAAATCAAGGCCGTGAAGGAGATTGAGCCTGCACTAAAGAAGCAACTCATCATCTCTACTGTTCTTATGACTGTTGGCATTGCGATTGTTAGTTGGGTTGCTCTTCCCTCGACGTTCACCATCTTCAATTTTGGTGTCCAAAAGGAAGTGAAGAACTGGTAAGCAAAATATAGTCTTGAAGTAGGTTAAGTTTCTGTTGTCTGATGTGTTATATTCTAACCATGTGAGATGGAATTGGTAGGGAGCTTTTCTTCTGTGTTGCTATTGGCCTATGGTCTGGCTTGGTTATTGGGTTCGTTACTGAATACTACACAAGCAATGCGTATAGGTAAGTAATTTGTATTTTCTTCATGTGTTACACATGATTGCTTGTTGTCTACTATTTTATGACCCTTGTTTCTTCTCTTTCTCAGCCCTGTGCAAGACGTTGCTGATTCTTGCAGAACAGGAGCAGCCACTAATGTTATCTTTGGTCTTGCTTTGGGATACAAGTCTGTCATTATTCCAATTTTTGCCATCGCAATCAGTATCTTTGTTAGCTTTAGCTTTGCTGCGATGTACGGAATTGCAGTTGCAGCGCTTGGAATGTTGAGCACAATTGCTACGGGTTTGGCCATAGATGCTTATGGTCCCATCAGTGACAATGCTGGTGGTATTGCAGAGATGGCAGGGATGAGCCACAGAATTCGTGAGAGAACTGATGCTCTGGATGCTGCAGGAAACACTACCGCTGCCATTGGAAAGGTAAATTGATTAGTTGTCAAGTGACACAGTTCTCAGTATGATGATATATGAATAAGGTAGCAGATAAAATGTTGTTCCTTTGTTATTGCTGCTACTTTTAGTTGATTAGGCATACCTTCCTATGATGCTAGGTTAGGAGCATGAACATATATGATGTAAGTGCGTTATATTAAGAGCAGTTTTAAAGTTTTAGTTGGAGTAACGTCAGAATTCTGATTATTTGGTTTTGGCACTTCTACTTTCGGACCGCAACAACTCTGGTTCCTTCTTTTGTGCATTGAGTTTCGTTTTTTTCATTTTCTGCTTCTTTCTACTTCCAATTTTTGAGAGTTTTTGTGCTTGCTATCTCTCAAGCCTTTCACGTCCTCACCTATTTTACTAAAACTAATTTCTAATGAAGTCTTCTATACTGATACAAAATGTTTCTTTATTGATTTTTTGTTCACTACCCAGGTCATGATAACTTGAGGCTTGCGGAGCAGTTCCAGAAGCAAGCACCTGGTGCCTCTACATCTCAAAAGGATGACAGATGATGGTCTCTGAGCTTGTTCCTAGAGAGACATTTGAAGCGGTTGTGGGGGAGAAGGGTGATTCTTTAGAGTCTTTTTTGAGTGTAGTATATACACTTTTAAGTAACCAACCAACTTTCTTCATTCCATATCTTTTTATTTTTTTCGGAAGTCTCTATGTTGAGATAACTCGTCCTATTTTTTGAGTGTAGTATATACACTTTTGAATTATGCAATGAAGAGATTATAGCAAAGTATTTTTTCTTGGCTTTGGTTTCACCACAATGTTCTTTTATATATGTTAGATTAGATTGGTAGAATGATATTGTTGCTTAGAGTGCAATTTATTTACTTGTATAATTAATTATTTGTCATTGGAAAGTTAGTATGTATTTTCAAAAAAAAATTTCTTCAATAAATAATTTTTGTAACAGTTATAAGCGTTACAAAGTGGAAAATAAGTAACGGAAGAAAGCATTTTCGTAACGGTTATAACTGTTACAAAGGTAATTTTAGTCACGGTTATAACTGTGACAAAAAAGTGACAAAATTTATTTTCGTCACGGTAATAACCGTGACGAAAACCGTTACAAATATTTGTCACGCCTATTTCGTCACGCTTATTACCGTGACGAAAATAATTTGTCACGGTAATAACCGTTGGCATTTGCCTATTTTGGTGTAGTGCTAAAGAGGACCCGCCGACCTCATTCAGCGAGGCTGGAACGTCGACCTCAGCAGACCCTCCCGCACCAGGAACTTGAATTCCGCTACTAGCTCGAGATGCCAAGAGAGCAGAAGGAGTTGGGTGGGGTGTCGATATCGTCCCCCAAGTCGAAGAAGCAACAGAGGGCTCCTGCACCAGCAAGCCCTTGCCCTTTCCCGTCTCAAAGGGACTATCAACATCCGGAGTTGCCTCCTCCACCACCGAGGTGCGACCTGTAACCAACACAGAGCCTTCCTCTGGCAAGCTAACTGGATCAGCTCCCGTTTCCTGGCGGGGCACGTCCTCTGGGGTTGGGCTCGGCAGACGAGTCTTCCCCTCCTCATTAAATCCCTCTTCGGGGATAGCATCTGTCGCTACCTCCCGGTCGGCAGCCACCTCAGCCTCCACTGCTGAGCCTGGGGTAGGACTCGACAACGCTACAGCCGACCTCCCCTCATCATGACAAGGAGGGGAATCAACCCTCTCCTCTGTTTCAGTCACGTCTGTTACCCCCGCAACAGACTCACGCATCTCTGGAGGAACGTCATCTGAAGACGACGAACTCCACTCCACTTCTTCATCGGGAATCCCCGTGTCTGCTGGACCCTCAACGTCCAAGGCCCCCACAGCGGCTTGTACCACTCCGGGAATTGCTTCAACCTCAGCTTCCCTTCCTACATAATCTGGAGATACTGGAGTCTCCACAACAACGACATCGTCTGGGTTCTCCTCCTCGGAAGACATCACAATCGGCGGAACGCGCTCTTCCGATGAGTCCGCCACCGCCTTTGGTCTGCTGCCACCAGATTTTGGAGTATGGGGTCTCCTTTTTAGCGGCTCCTACAAAAAGAAAGCGTAGGTCACAAGAAATGTTGAATCTAACCAGACTATATGGGACATTCTTACCTCCGTAGGTGCTGAGTCCGATGACACTGTCGGTGACGATGCCTTCTTCTGCCTCTTTGGCGTGGAAGAGCCAGCCTCTGTATCAGCACGTCTTTTCGGTTGATCGACCGAAGGCTCTGCCTAACCCCCTGTGGATACGACAGGGGTACCTCGATAACCCACCTCTGGCGGACGGTACGATCGAGCCTTCGCCAATATGTTCCCGGTCACCGCTAACTGGGTGCCGACAATGAGACTGGTCTCCCTATCATATCCGGGGGGCACGACATTCATGGCACAGTAAAATTTGGCGGTCGAGAAAAGAATCGGCGGCCGCGGATTCTGGACGGGCAGCGTAAAGCGAGCTCCGGTACATCCGGCAATGTAGTAATGCCAAGCTCGTGCACCATCCAACAAACTTCCAGTATACCCCAGGTTAATACTGGGGTTGTCCAATATCAACTGAGCATAGCCGAATTGTCGTACAAAACGGCTTGGCAAATACGGTTCCAGGTAACACTGGTTCCTATTTCGGTACACCAGATGGGACGGCCGGATACTTTGCAACCAGTGGAATCCCTATGGAGGCAGAGTGGTGGCATCTTCACCTAAGTCTTCGTTGGCCTCAAAACCCGAAAAGACAGGACCAACTTTGGTGATCTCCCACCCCTGAAGGTGGGATAAAACTTTCATGCAAACAGGAACACCAGCATGCAACCAGCTCCTCTGGTGGAAACGGCGGAGGAATGCATCCCCGAACCTATGGTCTTCTTCCGAGCCCGGACTCATCACATTGGGATGGTGTAAAATTAACCACCCCATCAGATAATGAAACGGCAGTTCGGCACGGGGGAAGTTGTCATTCCTACCTCGTTCGTGAACCATATTTCCCGTAAATTCTTGTAAACCTCGCAGCAGGTTGCACACTATGGCGGAGAGCAGAGCCAGGCGTCAGCCAAAAACCAACTGTAGGGTGTGAAAATTATGACACGCTGACATGAGACTCAGTCCAAGTCATACGCTCAAAGCCATACGCTCAGTCCAAGCCATACGCTCAAGGCCATACGCTCAGTCAAGGCCACACGCTCATCTAAAGGCCGTACGCTCAGTGAATATTTTATTATTTTCTGAGATGATAGCACAGCATGTATTTAATAAAGAATAAATCTGACACTTCGTCTTTCGTGTAAAGACAGCTGTCCAATGAAGACTAGCCATCGTATAGGTTTTCGAAGAATCAATTTTATCTTTTACGAGGACAGCTCAGCATCTCTCATAAATGTAAAAGCCATCATTACTGTCAGTTTTGACAGTCTGTCAGCCATCATATCCGCAGTCACGACGCTCGAGAAGATTTTGTCAGTTATTGGAAGATATGGCGTATCAAAGAAGATTAATGATGGCCACGTGTCTACTTATTCAAACATGCCACGTGTCTACTTATTCAAACATACGACTCCTTCCCAATTAAGTGAGCGTATGGATATCATACGACTCCTTCCAATCAAGTGAGCGTATGGATCTCATACGACTCCTTCTAATCAAGTGAGCGTATGGATCTCATACGACTCCTTCCCAATTAAGTGAGCGTATGGATCTCATACGACTCCTTCCAACTAAGTGAGCGTATGGATTCCATACGACTCCTTGTCAAGTGAGCGTATAGTTTTCATACGACTCCCTGTCAATAATGTGAGCGTATCAGCTTTATATGGTTCTACGCTGTCCAAGTCAGCGTATGCAAGACATGTGCCTTCAAAAGCTAGCGTATGACTCTTCCTCTAAGGCAGCGTATCACAGCAGTTGTGTCCAGAATGATTTTCAACGTGCAGTTAACACACGTTCTCACGTGTCCTGCACTCAGTTATCCACTTCTTCAGAAGTTATGCAATGTGGCATTCATGCCATCAATCTTTCCGAAATATGCTCCACTACTTTTAACCGCACGCTAATGTGTCTCCATCAGAATTCGCCACGCGTCCCTGCAGTTATGCACACGTCAAGTAACTACCTGAGCGTATGCTTAAGGACAGTTATCCTAAACTCTATAAAAGAGAGTTTCTTCATCTTCATCAGACACTACAGTCAATTTCGGAAAGAACAGAGAGATTGTCCAGTTGCTGTCCAAGTTCTTCGAAGTTCGAGTTTTCTTCATTGCATCGTCCAAGGGATAAAGTAATCATCTTCTAGATTAGATTCCTACAGTTGTAATTTTCTCATATACAAAATAAATAAAGTGAATTTATTTATGGAAAATAAATTGGCGACTCTGCTGGGGAAAGCTGTCTCCTCCAACGATATAGCAACAACTCAATGCGATACTTCGTCAATCGGCTCGACGAAGAAGACGATGGTCGTACAATTCGACCAATCGGCTTATGAAGAAATGCTCAAGGCGAAGGAGGGCCGCACTGCTTCCTCCGCTCTTCCTGTTGCCAAGAAGAAGGGACGCTCTGTCTATGTCCCTAAGTCTTCTTCAACAGCCCGAGACGTTTCTGTCACTTCTCACGCTGACAAGAACACGTCTTCAACTTCAACTAAGCGCACTTCGGCTTCTCTGAACATGGCAACAGTGGCTTCTTCTAGTCACGCTGACAAAGTTTGTTCTTTAACCAAGTCAGCGTGTACAAGGAAAACCATCTCTGGACATGTCAAAGTCCCTTCTCCCTCTACTCTTACGACAGCAGTCGGCTCTTTAGCCATTGATGACTCGGAGCGTATGGCATTTAAAGGGCAGCATACGGCAAAGGCAGCATACAAAAGCCAACATCAGGCAGCATACGCTAAGCCAAAGCCAGCGTATGCTAATAAAAAGGCAGCGTATGACCAGAAGTCCAAACTGAAGTCAGCGTATGCTAACAGATACAGTCCTTTGACTGTTTCTCAAAATCAGGCTGGGGGTTCTCTTCCACAGAACATACAAATGATTCTCCCTCAACTTGCACATCTTGTGCCAACCAAGGAGAAAGACTCTTTAGTCAACTCCTCTACTCCTAAGGTCTTTACCTCTGGAGTTAATTTGACTAGTACTCTTACTAGATCAAACAAAGGAAAACGTCTTTTGGCTAATTCCTCCAAAGATGGATTATTACCGACTCCCAGTCGGAATAATACCCATCTTCCTTCTCTCCAAATTTCTCGATCTGAGAAAGACAAATTACAAGTATCCAAGACTGATATCAAAGTCAGATCTCCTTCGGATCTTCGTAACAAGCTTAATCAGAATCGTCTCGATTCCACTGAGACCAGTATATTAGACCCTGATGCGGAATATGCCAAAAATTATGTGGCTCAAATTAATCAGTCTTTATACACTCAAGAACCGAGAAGACAGAAGAACAAAAGACAAGTTTCTACACAGAAACTATCTTCAAGTACTTCCCAATCTAATCCTACAGATCTCCGGGAGTATTTGCAAAATAAACGGAGAATTGACACTCCATCAGGCTATGATATTGCTCATATTTGCCATGAAAAGCATGGTTGCAACTTCCAACCTCGAGTTGTAATTCAATGTTGTTGTTCACCAAAAAGATAATCTGTTTTCGAATGGATTCAGTATGAACCAATGTTGGATGAAGATGAACCTCTTTATGCTTCTGTCAATATGACCTCCAGAAATATTGGGGGTAGCATACGGTCTGAGGCTATATCAGACTCTGAAGATGGTGTTTATCTCGGCACCCGATCCAGGACCGGAGCCTTGGCCAGGGTCTCTTTTTTTTCTCATCCAAGTGATATTCCGGAGATCACAGAGGACTTCCTTGGAGAATCCAACTTTCCAGTATTGACTCCCGTAAATAGCCCCGGAAAAGATACTGATTCACACAGTGATGATTCAGAACAGACTGTTTCATCATCTATTCCTCGAATGATTACCACTTACATGGCAGAGGGCAATCATGAACCTTCAACTAGCACCGAAGCTCATGAACAAAGGATCTCTTCCTTAGAACAATAGTTGCGAGCTATGGCAGATACATTGAATGCTATGCACACTCTTATGCAAGCTCAGCATCAAACTCAGCAAGTCCAACATACAGCCCCTCCAGTTGTATTAAATACTCCTGTTGTTCCAAACCCGGAACCCTCTACTATTCTGGGGGTACAATCTAATGTTCCTGTACAACCCACTCCAAGTCAGTCTGGAGCTGGGGGTGGTACATATGCTGCAGTCCCTCCTTCCAATTACACTCAACAAGTTACAACTCCCCAATCTTCTGGAATTGTTACTGAAGAGTTAAGGAATCTCCGAACTCAATTTGAGGCATTTAAACAGAAAGATGGTTTGCAAAGGTTAGGTATCAAGCAACCTTATCCAATAGAATGGAAGCAAGTATCATATCCTCTTAAATACAAACCTCCAACCATCTCTTTTTTTGATGGGACAACCTCCCCAAGTCAGTTCATTAATCACTTTGAAGTAATGACTGATCAACTGCAACCAAGTGACGCCCTCCTTACTCGGATGTTTGTTGGGTGTCTCAAAGGAACGGCTTATAAATGGTATAGAAGTCTCCCTGATGGGTGCATTACTTCATTTGCTGGTTTCAAGCAAATGTTTCTTGAACGATTCTATGAAGGGCTTAATGACATGACCATGTCAGCCCTCATAAGAATTAAACAAAAAAATAACGAAACCACCGAGGACTTCATTGAAAGATTCAGAAGAGAAGCCCTCAAAATGCCTCTCGGAACTCCCGATGCTGTTACTATCGACACTTGTAAGTCGAATCTCTTACCAATTATCAGTATGTGGACAGGGTCCACTCAGTTCCAAGATTGGCCTTCTTTTATTGTCAGTGCCAAGGCTGCTGAAGTCAGTGCTGAGACCTTCAAGGGTCTGGGGGTACAAATGGCTCCCAAGGAATCAAATCAGAGTGCTAGCAATAGTACTCGACCCAACAATCGCAAAGGGAAAGAAGCTCTTGAAGTCAATCTCCAAAGCAGTAGTCAAGAGGTAAAAACTACTCAAGCTACCCCAGCCCCAACAAATCAACAACAAAGACCTCCTCGGCCGAAGGAAGAATATTCTTTTGACGATGACGATGTTCAGGGTACCTTTGAATGCTTGCTCAAAGGTAACAAGATTCAATTGCCAGAAATTAAAAAGCCTGATGAAGCCAATAAGACAGATCATCCAAAATATTGTCCATATCATAGAATGCTGGGTCATACAATCCGGTCTTGCTATGTATTGAAAGGGAAGATTCAAGAGATGATTAAATCAGGAGCTGTGATACTGACACCCAAAGATAAGACAGTCACAGCAAATGTAATTTCAATGCAGTTCGGTGACTTCCCTCCCTTAATGGTAGAAAGTGGGATTGTTCCTATCCCCAAAGCAACTCTCGAAGTTGTAAACATCCCACCAGCGCAGAATGACGGACTTGTTCCTGTCACAACTAAGAAAGGAGAGATCATGTGGATTCATCCGGATTTAATGACGGAGTTTGAGACATCTTCCTCTTCTTCTCGGAAGACTCCACCATCTAAAAAGAAGCTCGGGAAGACTAAGTCATGCAATGTGACTTCTAGTTTCACACCCAATTTTTATCTAACCTCTACTTTCATCTTGGCAGAAAATTCACTCCCTACGGAGATAAAATATGTACCTCAATCTGAAGATAGGTACAAGCCTGCTTTTCATCTATACAGTTCACAATCTCGTGAATTGATGGCGAAGATGGGTTATGATCTAGCCACTGCTCCTGGTTTGAACTCAGGCAAGGGACTCCGAGCACCTTTAGCCATCACTATGAGGCATAATCAATCTCGTGTTGGCCTTGGTTTCTGGAATGAAGTTCTCATCAAACATAAAAGAACCAAGAGCAAGATAAAGAATTGTAACATGGTTTCCATAGACCCTGAACCAGAATCTGAAGTTGAAGTTCATGCTGGAACTCGGTCAGAAAAAATATATCTGAAAGATTATGCTGAAATTTCTGAAGAAACTTCTGATGTCCCTCCGGTTACAGCTCCAACACCAGTCTCTACTGAAGAGCCTTCAAATGTTCCTGTTGAGACAGTTCCTTCTAAACCAACAGCAGCTGACAAAGGCAAACAACAAGTCCGCTTCGACAAACCATTGAAGAAGTCATCTCCTACAGGACTTGAAAAGCCTTATAATTTTGATATATTGGCTCAACTAGCCAATACCCCAGCTAAATTATCAATCTTCGAGCTCTTACGCCTCTCTAAAGAGACTCGAGAAACTCTAAGTGAAGCACTGCTGCAAGCAGAAACCTGCCTAACTCTTCTCAAGAAGTTGGAAACAGAACTTGTTTCTCATTGCCATAATGTATTGGAATTTATTCCAAACATTACCTTTACGCAGGACGATATGCTGCTAGAGGATAATCGACATGACCGTCCTTTGTATCATACAGGATATATTGATTCTATGAAGGTTGATCGTCTCCTGATTGATCCAGGATCCGCTCTCAGTATTATGCCAAAAGCTATGCTAGATGCACTGAAGATACCTGTGCATAGTCTTTCCAGCACTATCACTACCATCTTGGGATTCAATCAAGGAAAAAGCGAGCCTTTGGGCAAGATTCGCCTCAAATTTCAAATAGACAATCTTCGCACTAAAGTTACTTTTTACATCATCGACAATCATGGTTGCTCATACAATGCTCTGTTGGGGAGACCATTTTTGCATGAACATAATGTCGTTCCTTCGACTCTTCATCAGTGCTTCAAATATGTTGATGATAATGGAGAAGTTCAAAAGGAGGTTGCAGATCTCTATCCATTCAAAGGAGTTGAAGCTTACTTCGATGACGCTCATATGTACAAAGATGAATACTCAAAAGTCTTACAAGCTATGGATAATGATGATGATATAGCAAAAGTTGGCACTTTTGTTATTCCTGTAAAAGGGCGTATCACTCCTCCGCAATCTGTTAAATCATCTGAACAAGGCTCACTGATAATTTCTGTCAGTGGACGTACTACTTCATCACCTGTACAGGCTCCACAAGGCTCACTGATAATTCCTGTCAGTGGACGTATCACTCCCCCTCCACCTTCTCAGGCTAGACCAGATACTCTAGTTATTCCAGTCAGTGGACGTACTACTTATCCACGATCTTCTTCAAGGGAGCTCACCTCTTCTGAGCCTTTTGTTATCGATCTTAATCGAAACAAAACTTCTGATCGCTCTTCCTCTCCCCCTTTTGTCATTAATTTGACTAAGTGTGATAAGGCACAGCCTTCTGTTGTAAATACAGTATCTAATATTAATGAAGCATCTCCTTTGCAGTATATTGATGTCTGTAATCATGTACAAAGTTATTTATAATTGCTAGATAGCTTAGAGTCACTAACTATAGGGGTTGTTCAAACTCTTCATACAGACGTATCATTGGAATCCATACAAAAATCATACTTCGTGGTCCCTGCTAGAAAGAAGGAAGAAAATCCAATCTTCTTTTATAAAGGACCCCAGAATCCTCCTAACTTGAAAGAAGATGACATAAACGACGATACTGGAAGGTTACAACTACGTCGCTACAGTCAGCAATCCAAAAATATTATCAAGAATATGGGTTATGACTTTAGAACCAGTCTCAATAATGGAAAAGGAAGAAGAATGCCTGTTCGAATTCCTCCATTAAAATACGGAAGGACAAAATGTGGTTTAGGTTACATTGCTCCTACTTCCTTTATCAACATTGTTCATGAAGATTCAAAATCAGATGAAGACGAACGATCTGAGTCTTCTGATTCCCTCTCTTGGGATTCTGACACGAGTATTGGCGATCTCCATCGCTCTATTTTATCCATCAATATGGTCTCCGTTGATGGCCCGCAAGAAAATGATGAAGATGACGATGATTTTGAAATATCACCCGAATCGGAACAATGGGCTCAAAGATTAGATAATCAATGGGAATTCAGGTTCGAGCAGAGGAAACCTCCTACTGAAGATAAACTGATCCAAATTGATGTTGGTGAAGAAGGGTCTCCTAAACCAATATTCATCAGTGAAAGTCTTTCAGAAACAGATAAACAAGACATGATTAAACTTATTCGTGATTATATCGATGTCTTTGCCTGGAGTTATGAGGATATGCCAGGACTAGATCCAAAGATTGCAATACACAAACTCAATATCATGCCAAATGCTAAACCGGTCAAACAACAACAGCGACGATTTCGTCCGGATATCATGGATGCAATTGAAGCTGAAGTCAACAAGCTTATGGCTTCTGGATTTATTCGAGAGGAACAACATCCTGAATGGGTGGCTAACATCGTTCCTGTCCTTAAAAAGGCTGGCAAGATCCGGGTCTGTATAGACTTTCGCGATCTCAATGCGGCTTGTCCTAAAGACGAGTTTCCTCTTCCAATTACTGATGTCATGATCGACAATACATGTGGTTTCGAACGAATGTCATTCATGGATGGGTATTCGGGATACAACCAGATCAAAATATTTCCAGATGATGAAAAACACACTTCCTTCAGAACACCAATCGGTACATACTGTTATACAGTGATGCCGTTTGGTCTCAAGAATGCAGGAGCAACATATCAGCGAGTAATGAGCACTATATTCCGCGAACATCTTCGAAAAATAGTCGAATGCTATGTTGATGATATTGCAGTCAAAAGTCGACGAAAGGAGGATCATATCCAAGATTTGAAGACTATCTTTGATTTAATGCGTCAGCATCAACTTAAAATGAACCCTACTAAGTCCTTCCTGGGCGTCTCTAGTGGTAAATTTCTCGGCTTCGTCATTACCGCTAAAGGTATACACGTGGATCCCGAGAAGATCAAAGCCATTCAAGAGATGCGTCCTCCACGCACCTTAAAAGAGCTACAAGGATTTCAAGGAAGAATTGCTTATATCAGGAGATTCATTTCCAACTTATCAGGACGCTGCAGACCATTCAACAAACTTCTGAAGAAAGGTGTATCTTTCATTTGGAACGAAGAATGTCAAAAAGCATTTGACGATATTAAACAGTATCTCATGAACCCTCCAGTTTTGGTACCTCCCGTCTCGGGAATACCATTCCTTCTATATGTTCGAGCCATGGATCATTCTCTTGGTGCATTACTTGCCCAGAAAAATAAAGATGGCCATGAACAGGCTATTTATTATCTCAGTCGCACAATGACAGGTGCTGAACCGCGTTATTCTCCAATCGAGAAAGAATGCTTAGCATTAATGTTTGCTGTTCAGAAAATACGACATTATATTATCGGTCAAACGATTCACGTCATTTCCAGAGTGAATCTCATCAGGATTATGATGAAGAAACCTGGTATTCTCAACTCCAGACTAGCTAATTGGGGAATCTTGTTAGCTCAATACGATATGCATTATATTCCTCAGAAGTCAGTTAAAGGACAGGCTCTTGCTGATTTTCTGGCTGCTCATGCGATTCCAGAAGATTCTAAATTATATGATGAGATCCCAGATGAAGTCTTGGATTCAAATCTGATTTCTGAAGAAATTCCTACCTGGCGTCTATTCTTTGATGGAGCATCTAGAATAGGTCCTAACGACGATATTGTCGCTGGAGTTGGGATTGTTCTTGTATCCCCAGAAGGTCTAACTATTCAGAGGGCTTATTCTCTGGATCAATCATGTTCAAACAATGTAGCCGAATACAATGCATTGCTCATCGTCCTTCAACTTGCTAAACATCTAGATATTCAATATTTGGAAGTTTATGGAGACTCCAAGCTTATCATCAATCAGATCAGAGGAACGTATAAAGTTCGTCATCAGGATTTGATACCTTATCATCGAGCAGCACTCTCTATAGCCTCATCTTTTGAAGGTTTCTTTATTGAACATGTTCGACGAGCCTATAATGCAGAAGCTGATGCTTTAGCTAATCTTGCTGCTGTATTAGCTATACCCATCAGACGTCAGCAAGTAATAGTGGTTTATAACCGAGAACTATTCTGTGTTGAGAATAATTTGGCCTTGGCTTTTCCCTATAAACCAGACAAAAATTCTCTCAACCTTAATGCTGGATTAAAGTTTGACAAAATGTCCTCGTCTTCTTCTGATTCTACTATAGAATATGTCTTTTCTACAGAAGCCATAATTGAAGACTGGAGACGCCCTTTTCTAGACTTTGTTTTGTATGACATACTTTCTGATAATCCGAGTGAAGCAGCGTCTATCCGGCGTCGATCTCTCAGATTCTATTATAATCATACGACGAAGACATTATATCGTCGGTCTTACGACGGTCTTCTCCTCAGATGCATTGCTGGTGAAGAAGCACAACAGATAATCCGTGAAGCACATGATGGTGTTTGCGGAGCTCATCAACCAGGTCCTAAACTTCAAGATCGTATCCGACGTATGGATTATTATTGGCCCACGATGGTGGCTGACGCCATTCAATATGCTCGAAAATGTAAAGCCTGTCAAATTCATGCAGACTTTATTCATCAACCGTCAGAATTCTTACACCCAACAGCGGCATCATGGCCCTTTGAAGCTTGGGGCATGGACGTCATTGGTCCCATCAACCCACCATCATCAAGAGGACATCGGTTTATTCTAGCAATAACCGATTACTTTTCCAAATGGGCTGAAGCAATCCCGTTATCTGAAGTTAAAACTTCTAGTGTTATCAACTTCGTCAAACATCATGTTATCTATCGATTTGGTGTTCCTCGACGTATTATCCATGATAACGGACCGCAGTTCGTCAGTCAGAAATTTATTCGATTCTGCGACGATCATCGGATCAATAATTTAGCTTCTACAGCATATAATCCAGCAGCTAATGGATTGGCAGAAGCTTTCAATAAAACAATCATCAAACTCTTGAAAAAGTTTGTTTCTTCCAACAAACGCAACTGGAGCGAGAAGCTTGGTGAATGTTTATGGGCCTACCGCACTACAATTCGTAATGTGACCGGATGTACGCCTTTCTCTTTAGTATATGGGTGTGAAGCTGTTCTTCCCCTCGAGATCCAGATTCCTTCTCTGAGAATTGCAATCTCCAATGAACTTACAACAGAAAACAATGATCGTATTCGACTTCAAGAATTGGAAGCTCTAGATGAAAAACGATTGTATGCTCAACAAAATATCGAGCTTTATCAGGCCCGAATCTCAAAGGCTTTTAACCGAAAAGTCAAAGTCAGAGCATATCAGAAGGGAGAACTGGTCCTTACTGTCAGACATCCTATGACTATGACACATATGAGTAAAGGCAAATTTGATGCGAAATGGGAAGGCCCATTCGTAGTAAACAAAGTCTTCTCTAACGGAGCATACCAGCTTGCCTCTATGGATGGAAAAGTCATGATGATGCCTATCAATGGCAAATTCTTAAAGAAATATTATGTATAATATTTTCATCATTCCCCAGCAAATATAAAATTCTTCTCTACAAAAGTTATTTCGATATCGTTATCCCCAGAGGAAACTGATATTCCACCATGTATCATCTTCCCAGAGAATTTGATATTTTGTTTTATTAGATCCCCAGTGGTTTTAATAAAGATCTTGAATAGAAAATCATGTCCATATTACCTCTGAATTTTCTATCTCAGTATGTATCATATTTTCTATTCTATGAAAATGATATCTCGTCTTTTGATTTCCGAATCCAAAGATCATGGAAAGTAGAATCTAAAGATATCTTTATATCTGTATTCTGTTTTCTCTAAACAGTATTAAACTAAAAATCTTTGGTTTAATATCATGACAGAGTTGCAAAGTTTATTTTTATATTCTATTCTATTGAAATATGTCATGTATTATTTACCTCTGAACATGTTTTCTACAAAAATATCATCCAAAGAATTGAAATCAAGCCAAGATATTCATTTCAATCAAAATCAGAACATTGATTACAAATGGATATCAAAACCTCAATACATGATAAATATAAAAGAACTATTTAGGAGGAGTAATGATCTCCTGAATACGAACAATTACATTATTCATCTTTTCATCATGAGCTTTCTTGATTCGCTCTGCTGTTTCTGCTCCAATCATCCGTTGGTCATATTCTACAATAATAGAGCTACGGCGATTGGTCTCCGCAATCTGATTAGTTTGTATCAATTCTCGCTCCTGCTGTAAAACTTGATAGCGTTCAGCTGCAGATATACGATCAGTAGCAATCTTTGATTGTTCTATTTCCACAGAGGCAATTTGCTCCTGAATACGAGCTAGCTCTTCCCTCAGCTTTCTAAGTTCTTCAGCTTTTGACGCTTCATTTTGCTCTAGGCGTTCCATATTCTGACGAGTACTTATTATTTCTTCGTCTTTCGCCATTAGCTCTTTGGAAGACTGAGCGAGGAATTCTGTCAGAGCAATGTGCTGAGCTTGAGCTTCATTCTCCAATTGAGCAATCTCAGCCGCAGTCAGAGAATTAATATCTTCCTTTTTAATCTCCCAATATTTTTGGATGTTGGCTTCTAAATCATTCAAGAGATGTTCAAAGAAGACACATTGAGCCTCATAACCAGATTGTCTCAAGGCTGAACGTGGGAAACTAGTCGCCTCTCGAAGACTCGAAAAGGGCATAGTCTCATCTTTCATGAGTCGCCTCGAATATGTATCCAGATATGTATAAATAATATCTGAATACATCCCCATGACTTTTGCTATCCCTGTGTCAAAACTGGAAGTCGCTGCAATAGTAGGGGAAGGAGCAGGAGGAGCCTCTATTCTTGGAGCTGAAGTTAGTGCTTTCGGAGAACTCGGCAGATGGGAACTCCCCTCACCCACTTCAGTTTGAATAAGTGGGGCTTGAGTAGAACTCATAGCCGGTGCAGTTCCTACAGCTGTTGGAATGAAAGAAGCATGATCAAAAGACAATAAAGCAGAGACAAGACAAAATTTTGATGAATAAAATATTACCTGGAGTTGGCTCATATTCAGTCTCCTTCGGATCATTCAATCCGGCTCTTAGTCTGTTCAGGGTACTTTCTGACACGGGATTTATTTCACTGCTTCCCGCCCCAGACGTACTAGGAATTTGAACTTCTATTTCCAGATGCCTCTCCGGTTCTGGTGTCAACCCTGAGTGTTAACCAATTGTCTTCAGTGCATCGATTGGTGTTTTTGACGGTGATTCATTGTCTATCTCTATGTCTTCTTCTCCAGAAGGATCAGACGATGGTTCATAGTCAACTTGTTCACTCTCCGAAGCTTCAGCAATTGGATTGAGAGGAGTGGCTTCCTTCACTGATTCTCCCGAAATCAGTAAGTCATTAGCCGTTTCAGTCTGATGCTCGGCCTCTACCGCAGGTTGACTAATTTCCTGCGTATCATCGGCCATTGGTGGAACTGAGCCTATATCAGAAGGCCTAGAAGACCCAGCAGTTTCAGGAATCTTTTCTTCTTTTGTCTTTACAGAAAAATCAAAAGCAGCTTGCTTTTCTGCGGCCAATCGCATAGCACGATCGGTGGGACTCTCTGCATCCAGACAAATTACGGATTTAGTTTTTGAAACTATTACTTTCCTTCCTATTCTTTTGGTTAAAGGAACAGTAGGATAATTGTCTATTGGATCACTACCTGCTTCATCAACATCTCTGACTCGTTCAGAAACAGGAGAATTCTCGAGAATAGTAATTCCTCCGCGACTTCGAGTCTCTGCTCGAGTAGCTCTTTTTGCGGCAGGACCCGCAGCACCTTTACTCCTCTTCCTCTTCGGTGTATTATCAACAGATATACTCTCTTCAGCACTCCCGATAGGCACATGCAATGGTTGATGAAGGTCATCAGAAAAGAAAGTTTCCAAAACATCATCATCAACTTCATCGGTGGCCAGAGGATCTTCTTTGTCGTGACAATCCCTAGGCAAGGCGGATTTGGTTGATTTCTTTTCAATATGAATAAAGCTTTTACCTAAGATGCTAAATTTTTCATCAAAGGTATTAGCTGATACATAAAATCTGGCATAGGACGCCAATATCTTAGCTCCTCTCCGATAGTTGACCGGATCTGGCATAGAAAAGGTAGCCCCTGTACCTTTGGCAATGTAATATAGCCAAGCTCTGGCACCATCAACCAACCCGCCTTGATGAGCAAAACACGTCGTTGCATTGCCCACATGCAACTGATCGTAACCAAATTGACGAGCAAATCTGCTCGGAAGATATGGCTCTAGATATGTGATGTTGTCACGGCGGCAAATTAAATGAGTTGGCCTGATTCTCTTTAGCCATTCATGTTGGACATCATCCAACTCATTAGCACCAACACCGTCAATCAATCTCCCGGGCATGGTCTCATAACCAACATGGGGAGGAACACAGGCGAAGCTCCATAGTTCTCCCCTGTTCAAGATGGTTCTGCAATCGGTTAAAGTGTCATATCTCCATTTCGGTATGTGCTTGTACCTTTCAAGGAAAGTATCATCTGGTCTAGCCATCCCAGCACTCATTAAGGATTCAAAATATAGAAGCAGCCATCCAAACAAGTATGTAAAGGGCATTTCTACCCGAGGAAAGGACGTCAGGCTCTTCCGTGCCAATTCGAACATCCTATCTGTGTATGCCCTTAATCCGGCATTCAGACGGCAGGTCATTGTCGTTAATAGATCCATCTTATACCCCAAAACCAGACGGACTGCTGTGAAGACGACTCCTCTGTGCATCCTGTCTGCCGAACAGGTGCCAGGAACTATGAATTTCCTCAGCCAAAGAGATATGAATCCGGCCAGATGACCTTCAGCGGACAATTCTCGGCCACCCTGCTTAATATAGGTTTCTAACCTATCACCGGCCTTGTAGCTGTCGATGTCTTCTTCGACGACAATGTCGTCATGATTAGTCTTCCGGATTAATCTGTTAATCTCGGCTTGACTCAAGGGCTTGAATTTACCGACATACTGATCGGTCTTTTTCTTCTTCTGTATTTCGTCAGTGCGGCCTTGAAACAAATAAGCCATCCACTTCGAAGAATAGCAGTTGGAGTCCCCCTCTCCACCTTGTCCCTTATAAAAAGCTTTACAGATGCTGTAATGACACATTAATTCTTCAAATACATAAAGAATTAGTGGGTTGGCTGCAGAAATCTTATTCATTTCATCAACAAAAGGGATATATTCTTCATATGGTAAATCTGCTGTTGGTAGCTGAGATATATATGCCATTTCATGAAGGGCGAATCCCATCTCGCCCTTTGGGGTCATGAAGGTGCCGGTCCGATAGTTATATCTCTCTGCTAATGCCAAAAACAGATCCGGGTTTGGTTTGAAACCATAAGCAATACACTTAATGGCATCATATAAACCTATCGCCTTCAACTGTGTACCGAAATTCTGCAAAATCCATCTCACTAGAGCAGTCCATCTAGTGTTCTCTGGATTTACTAGACCAGTCAGCCTCATTGACTGTTTTGGGTAGATGGCATTCTTTAATTGAGCAAATTCGTTGGCAAAAATTGGGACTCTGACTGGCTTCAGCAGTGCCGAGTCCTCAGGAGGAATGGTGGCAGGTAACAGTCCTCGCAGAGATGTGACATGTGGTTCAGTACCACTGCAGAACCTTCCTTGACGATATCCAATCCATCCAGCCTTAGCTTGTCGGGATGGAGTAATATCCCACTTCATCTGTCTTTGCTGGCCCGAATGGAATAAACGGGCTATGTTGATGCTTTTTGTCAAGCCAGTTAGATACATGGGCTGATTCATATTACCATCCCTGTGATAAGAGTATGCTACTTTGTCAAGAGCAGGCTGAGAATTTATGTCAATAGCATCTCCAAAAAGGAATGCTGGCTTCAAATGGGCAACACCATCTACACTCTGTAACGGCAGTCCACTCATCAGGTTCAGCAAAGTATCATCTTCCTGATTGGTCAACAGAGCTATTCTTGTGGAAGGTCCGTCAAATTGGGGAAAACGAACATGCGATAGATCACTTCTATAATTATTTCCCATACTTCCTTCAAATTCTGCTTCCTGAGCCAGAATATCCACTGCAAACGAAGAATAAAGTATTAAAAATCTTCAATATCGAGAGAGGATAAAGCTCAACATACGCTCAGTTTTTACTAAGCGTACAGCTCAACATACGCTCAGTTTTACTAAGCGTATAGCTCAACATACGCTCAGTTTTACTAAGCGTACAGTTCAATTTACGCTCAATTTTTACTAAGCGTATGGCAGACTCAAGGTTCAGCATATGCTCAGTTTTCCTTAAGCGTATGGCAGACTCAAGGTTCAGCATACGCTCAGTTTTCCTTAAGCGTATGGTTGACTCAAGATTCGGTATACGCTCAGTTTTCTTTAAGCGTATAACAGATTTTATCTTAAGTGAATGATTTTTAAAGTTCAGTTTATGATCAGTTTGAGCGTATCAGCGTATGGTTGACAAGATGATCATCAAAAATTACGCTAACACAGGAGTTAGCGTATTTCAATGAGACAATTTGCCATAGCATATTCTTTTAAGATAGCGTATTTTGATATCTCTATCGAAAATACGCGTATCTTACAGATATACGCTCCAAACATATTTTTCGTAAAAACGAAAAATATGGAATACGGCTAAACCCTAAAAAGGGAAGCGTATTTGCTGACGTATTGACCCTAAAGAGGGATACGTTTTCTGAGTTTTGTTCTAACCAGAGCCCTAAAAAGGGAATAGTTATTTGTTCATCATCTTCGTCCTCACCATAAAGAGGTTTCAATGGCCGTTCACTGCGTGAAATACGCTGACTGGCCGTCTTCTTGGTGGTAGCAGTGTCGACGGCAGGATGAGATGATTCTTCAGGGGCTTTCTCCTTTCCTTTCGCAGAAGCATCAGCCTTGGGCGCCATTAATGGAGGTTGAGTCGAAGACGAAGAAGGGGATGAAGGATTTTGAGTTTCTGAAAGCACTTTTCTCTCTCGAAAGCAAAAGCTGTGGTAAAGAAATAAAATAGGTTTTGGAAGACCTATTTATAGAAGAAATGAAGAAGTTCAAACGGCGGATATTCTTTAAACAAAATCCCTAAAGATTTGCACTGATATTGAGGAAGATAACGAACTCATGCCAGCGTGTCAGGACTTATTCTCACTTTAAAGTTCAAAGTAATTTTGAACTTTTGAAATTCATAAAGTTCGAAAACTTTGAAGGGGGTCTTGTAGGGTGTGAAAATTATGACACGCTGATATGAGACTCAGTCCAAGTCATACGCTCAAAGCCATACGCTCAGTCCAAGCCATACGCACAAGGCCATACGCTCAGTCAAGGCCATACGCTCATCTAAAGGCCGTACGCTCAGTGAATATTTTATTATTTTTCTGAGATGACAGCACAACATGTATTTAATAAAGAATGAATCTGACACTTCGTCTTTCGTGCAAAGACAGCTGTCCAATGAAGACTAGCCGTCGTATAGGTTTTTGAAGAATCGGTTTTGTCTTTTACGAGGACAGCTCAGCATCTCTCATAAATGTAAAAGCCATCATTACTGTCAGTTTTGACAGTCTGTCAGCCATCATATCCGCAGTTACGACGCTCGAGAAGATTTTGTCAGTTATTGGAAGATATGGCGTATCAAAGAAGATTAATGATGGCCACGTGTCTACTTATTCAAACATGCCACGTGTCTACTTATTCAAACATACGACTCCTTCCTAATTAAGTGAGCGTATGGATATCATACGACTCCTTCCAATCAAGTGAGCGTATGGATCTCATACGACTCCTTCCAATCAAGTGAGCGTATGGATCTCATACGACTCCTTCCAACTAAGTGAGCGTATGGATTCCATACGAGTCCTTGTCAAGTGAGCGTATAGTTTCCATACGACTCCCTGTCAATAATGTGAGCGTATCAGCTTTATATGGTTCTACGCTGTCCAAGTCAGCGTATGCAAGACATGTGCCTTCAAAAGCTAGCGTATGACTCTTCCTCTAAGGCAGCGTATCACAGCAGTTGTGTCCAGAATGATTTTCAACGTGCAGTTAACACACGTTCTCACGTGTCCTGCACTCAGTTATCCACTTCTTCAGAAGTTATGCAACGTGGCATTCATGCCATCAATCTCTCCGGAATATGCTCCACTACTTTCAACCGCACGCTAATGTGTCTCCATCAGAATTCGCCACGCGTCCCTGCAGTTATGCACACGTCAAGTAACTACCTGAGCGTATGCTTAAGGACAGTTATCCTGAACTCTATAAAAGAGAGTTTCTTTATCTTCATCAGACACTACAGTCAATTTCGGAGAGAACAGAGAGATTGCCCAGTTGCTGTCCAAGTTCTTCGAAGTTCGAGTTTTCTTCATCGCATCGTCCAAGGGATAAAGTAATCATCTTCTAGATTAGATTCCTACAGTTGTTATTTTCTCAGATACAAAATAAATAAAGTGAATTTATTTATGGAAAACACCAACTTCACAGCTGGCAGGATTAGATTCTGGGTCACCCTTTCCACGGAGCCTGACCCGCCCGAGAAGACATAATCCCGAAGCCAAATCATCAGATACGCAGCTAACACTGCTTTTGATGACATCCGATGAGTAAGGTGCCAGAAACAGCTATAGGAGCGCTCATTCGACTGCCGGTCCTCATTTTCCTGGGAATTCTTCTCACCTAACCTGCTCATTTCGGAGAGCACCACGCTACTGGAAAGCGCTGGCAGAGTGGTAAACTGAGAGGGATCCTCCTTGTCTTGCTTAAAGACGTAATCTCTCCAAGCGGTCACATGAGGCTGTGACCCGCCCTTATCCCTCTTCTGCATATAATAATGATGACTCGCCACTTCCTTGAAGACGACCATCATCTCCTCGGCTTTATCCCCCAGGACTTGGAACTCCTCGTTGGTCGGGAAATATTCCTCATAAGGCTCTGATCCCCAAGGGAACTTTGACACTTCGTACATTTCATGAAGTTCGAGCCCCAGCTCCCCCACCGGGGTGAAGAAAGTCCCGGTCTGGGTGTTAAACATCTCCAGAAGCACGAGAAACATATGTCGGTTGATGTCAACACCTGCCTGAGTAGCACGGATTGCGACAGTCAGTCCAATCTCTCGAAGTTCGGTTTGAAACTGTGACAGAATCCAGAGTGTCAGCTTGTCCCATTTGGAAATATAATGACACCAACCCTCTACCCGAAATTCACCTTTCAGATACGATCGCTCCAACAACAGCATACGG
This sequence comes from Iris pallida, assembly GCA_029216955.1. Classification (NCBI taxonomy): domain Eukaryota; kingdom Viridiplantae; phylum Streptophyta; class Magnoliopsida; order Asparagales; family Iridaceae; genus Iris; species Iris pallida. The sequence continues at coordinate 10,445,303 of JANAVB010040220.1, forward strand.
TTCGCAAAAGTCGAAGCGCCAAAAGCAAATATATTGATGGGAACGTCACTGTAAATGCTCCCAGGACGTAGAGTCCGCCAGGTGAAAGAAGGCCCAGACCGCACGGCGGCCAAAGTATCTCTCTGGTTGGAGGTAGTGTCGACCTTGATGGCGTCTGCCACCGCTCCCCCCTGAGACGGGGTTAGCTCCCAAGACATCTTCCTCTTGGAAGCAAGACGACAGAAAGCCATCAAAGGCTATTGACGCTCAAGTTGCTTAACCGTCATATGCACTCCTTTTGCTGTAAAGAACCAATCTTCCTTGACCTTCAACACCTTTGCTTCAATAGAAGCAAGGCGGTCCCCGAACAGGAACTCAGGCTTCAAGAAAGTCACGTTATCAGAAGTGGCAGATTTCAAAACGCCACGCTCCATCATTCGTTTAAGGAACCCATACTGTTGTTCCCGGATTTGAGTCATTCTTTCGGGAGGCTGATCCAGCATAATGGCAGCTTGGGAAGGGTTTATCACCTCTTCATTATAATCCACCCCCATTTGACAGAGGGCAGCGTCCAGAAGCACTTCATTCAAGAGCGGAACAGTCATCGACACTGGTGGTCAACAAAAGAAGGCAAAGATTCAGAGATGTTAGAAACAACAAGAGAATCTGAGCCACGTTCTCATCAAAAGTGCATAAGGCTCAGGCGCATCTGAAAAGAAGCTTCGGCGCATCATCAGGGTCTAAACCCATGCGCGTCAGCAGTGGAGCTTCAGCACATCATCAGGGTTTAAACCCATGCGCGTCAGCAGTGGAGCTTCGGCACATCATCAGGGTTTAAACCCATGTGCGTCAGCAGTAGAGCTTCGGTGCATCATCAGGGTTCAAACCCATGCGCGTCAGCAGTGGAGCTTCGGCGCATCATCAGGGTTTAAACCCATACGCGTCGACAGTGGAGCTTCGGTACATCATCAGGATTTAAACCCATGCGCATCGACGGAAAAACCTCAGCACATCCTCAGGACTCAAGGTCCACGCGCGTCGGCGTACGCGAGTTCTAAAAATGATGGTAAAGAATGATGAAACCTACCAATCACCGCCGACCGAACGTCGACGGGCGGCCGGGGCACATCACCTACGGCAGCCTCTACAGGCTCTTTCCCTTTGCCTCGTCCTCGGCCAGCACCGCCACGAGGAGTCTTGGGAGCCATTTCTTGAAAAAAGAAAGTTAAGGTTTTTCAAAAAAAAACTCTAAAAAAAGAAGGAAGCAAAGAGGGGAAGAATTCTCTCTCTCTCCATCTCACGCCTATTTATAAGCCCAGTCGCACGCGTGAACCGATAAAGTGTGACCTCAGCCGCCGCTTCGGGTTCTGTGAGGAGATAACAGCAAATAAATCCAAAAAGATCATCATTAATCTTCTTGGTTATCAAAGCGTCATCATTCGCATTTACTGAAAGGAGCATGCGCCCCATCACTGATGTGCAGAGTAATCATGCGCCCGAACAGTCATACATCCCGTAGAAGACGCTACCATGCTTCTTATTCAAAGTATTCCAAAACTTGACAAAAAAGTTTTAAAAACTTTGAAGGGGGTCTTGTAGAAGCATGGAATTTCAGGACCAAAAATCCTATGCGCCTAACATCACATGCGCCAGGAAGCTCAGACGAAGTACTTGGCACAGCAAAGCATAGACATTAAAAGAAGATTTTTATTTCATATAAAAGTCTGTTATATGTCTTAAAAAGAGCTGTACAAAGGAGAATTTTTACAAAAAAAAGACCCTAAGTCTACAGCTAGGCGCATCTTGCCATGCGCTCTCAAAACAAGTGCATCTCGCCATGCGCCCTCAAACAGGCGCATCTCTTCAGCAGCTCAGTTATGTGCATCCCTTCAGCAGCTCAGTTAGGCGCATCTCTTCAGCAGCTCAGTTATGTGCATCCCTTCAGCAGCTCAGTTAGGCGCATCTCTTCAGCAGCTCAGTTATGTGCATCCCTTCAGCAGCTCAGTTATGTGCCGCCCTTCATCGCCCCACAGGCGCATCGTAAAGTCTCAGCATATGCGCCATCAAATGCTTCGACTAATGAAGCATTTATTGAGCAGAACGAGGGTGGGCAATCAACCCTCTAGCTGGAGGAAGAGCTCTCCGCAATTGATCCGCGATAAAAGAAGGCTTTCAACACAACCAGAGTGGGCAACACCCACTCTGACAGAAGGAAGAGCCTCCAAAGCCGCAACACCGTAATTTAGATCTGCGACTCTTCCAGCATAACGGAGACGAGGCTCGAGCATCCCGATCTTTGGATGCAACGGCACCTTCTGTCTGTCTCAGAAGCCCTCGACTTCGACTTTTGGATATAACAGTCACCTTCAAGTGCATCAATGAAGACCATGCGTCGCATCTTCACCCTCGGGAGCATCTCATCAACAGAATGTGCTCGAGTAAACAAGTTTATTTCGGAAGGACGTGAGAGAACAAGAAGCAAACCCTCTCCATGTCACTATTTATAGGCCGGGCAAATCAAACCCATGCGCCAAGTGGCTGGCTCTCCGAATCTCGTGCAATGAATTTGCATTAATGGTGATGAACCTGACGCTTCGAATTCAGCCGAGTCAAGAACGGCTATTTAAAGCACTCGAAGAACGTAACAGTCGGGCCCATAAAGACGTGTCATGCAAAGTGGATATGCCGGCCAGACATCGTATCGTACTGACGCGCCCAGCTCCCATCAGCCTCATAAGGATGCGCCCCCATGCGTCTCCATGCACCTAGTGAAACGTCGATCGATGCGCCCACTCAACAGCCCATCACCTGTCAAGAACATTAAATGCCAAAGTCTGACAAAGTTGGCAGCACGTCCCCCGAGGACTGAACAGTTGACAGTTTTTTCAGAAGACGAAGCATCGCCAACGTCAGCACCATCATTACTCCCCTCCGGCGGTTACAAGCCACGTGGCCGCCCAACCATCTCGTATGTGCCTCCGCAGCCATGCGCCTAAATCTCTGCATGCGCCTCAAAAACCGTGCGTCTCAGACTTTTTCTCTGATCCCTAAAGACAGAAGTAAAGTCACTACTGAAGCCCCACATGCGCCTCAAAAGCCATGCGCCTCGACTGGTTCGTGACTCCTAAAGGTTACGAGCCAAAGCCTCCTCATGCGCCCAATCCCAGGCGCATCCTATCAGATCACTGTCCACCAAATCCGAGATCTTCGAGCCATGGACCTACGACACGCGTCCTTTGACTTGATTCAGCCTATGAAGGGATGCTAATCACCCAAGATCTCAGCAACTGAAAGATCTTCTCCATTGCTACGTGTCAGCTCCGCCGCAGCCCACGACAGCAACAAGAAGGGTTCAACTCCTCAATCAGAGCGCATCGCCCATGCGCCTCCATCAGCAACCACCACGTGGCGTCCCCGCGTACAGACGCATCCTACATGCGTGCATGAGCAGCCAGCCTACAAAGCTATAAATAGAGGGATCATCTCCTTCTGACACACAGACAGACAGAGACATATCGTACAACCACCAACAACATATAAAGAGAGGCAGATACAGACACTCAACGTCTTCTTCCTCTCCGCAAGCTCCTGCACCTAGAGCAACCCAGATCTTCAGAGAACCGAGAACCGTCGTCAGATCGTCAACGGAGTCAACACATTACCACTCGCTCCATCGACATAAGGGACCCAGATAAACAAAAGTGTACTCCTAGGACTACGTCTAAGTCCTACATTGTAACACTGTTCTGTTTGTATTGAAATTACATCAAAGAAATTTAATGGCAAACATGTGGTATTTTCGGTTTCCAGGAGTTTTGATCTATCAAACTTGCATATTTTGCTAGTTGATGGTTCCATATTGTAGAGAATTCAATTTTGTCCAAATTTGACCTACGGGAGTTTGGATTTGGGTTCCTAATGTTGTTTGGAGGAGCATGGAGGCCATGGTATTTTTTATGGACATGTTCTCTGTGGAAGCCAATAATTGCACTTTTAATATTTGCTGAGCCGCATGAGCATTTTTAGCTTGGCCGCATGGCCAAACACTTGGGTATTTAATGCATTTAGCATTTTTCTTGAATTGCCCAGTAAGCTAGCCGCATGGATTATGGAAATTAATCCATTTCAGCCGCATGCATTAGCAATGCATGTCAGCCGCATACATTAGAAAGCCTTTGGTACTAATGCATATTTTAATGCATACTTTAAATGCATGTTCAGGCATGCATTAATGCCTTTAGTATTAATGCATATCTTAATGTATATTTTAATGCATGATTCAACCATGTATTCATGCATTTAGTATTAATGCATATTTTGATGCTTACGTTAATGCATGTTCAGCCATGCATTAGCAAGCTCGTTCTGCCGCATGCTCTTAGCAAAGCATTAACAAAAAGCATTAGCATTAAAGCATTATTATTAATGCATTAGCATTTAATGCATTATTTAATTGCATTAATTATTTGCATGCATGACATTAGCATGCTTGACCGTATGAGATAGTTATGAACCGTATAACCATGGGGAAGTATTGTTTGGCTTTGTATTGGCCTTCAGAAAAATTTATAGCCGCATGGCCCTTAGCTTTTAGTTGCATTCAGCAACTTAGATTGGCCGCAGGGTCTTATTTTAATTATTTGCATATAACCATTTTAATTTTAGGCCACATGGCCCCAGTACTTGAGTGGCCACGTGTCCTTTTCTTTTGCTTGAGTGGAAGTTTGCATTTAATGAGGGTCCCACTATCCTTTGTCTTACTTTATGGCTTTGGCTTATTTATTTCTCTTGGCCGCATGAGCTTTGTTGGCCGCATGAGCTTTGTTGGCCGCATGAGCTTTGCTGGCCGCTTAAACTTGCATGCGGCTTGCATATATTATTTAGCTGCTTGGTAGCAGTTTGATTTCCTTGGCCGCATGGGACCCCACCCACTCTTGGTCGCATGGGGTCCACCTTGATTGTTTTCTATTTTATTTGCTTGAATTGTGGTCCGAATTTCTTTCCACTCCCAACATGAAAGTTGTAGAGTTTTTCCTTGGCTTCAAGAATATATATATATATATATATATATATATATATATATATATATATATATATATATATATTAATTAACTGTGCAAGTTTCTTTTATTTTGATATGGAGCTCCTGATTGTACTATACATTTTCTAATCTTGGCCTAAATTGCAACGACCCCACTTAATAGCTTGTTACTTCTTTAATGAATAAAATTGCTTGACACGATGGTGACCTGTCATGGTGCATCTAACCTGTAACCAGTAGCCAGAAACAAGTAACATGACATGATAGTGACCCGTGGTGGTACACTCTTGACATGATAATTCTTGATAGTGGCCCGCCGTGGCGCACTCCTGACATGATAAACCTAACATGATATTTCTCGAAATGCTGTTGCGACGGCTAACCTGACGTGACAAGTATAAATGACCTGGACACCATAGACGATTGTGCTTGTACAAATGAATCCGTCTTGTCTTGCATCATGTCTAGGACATGGACCCCTGAGTACCACGGTCAGGGGTACCTACTGTAAATGGCTAAGGCTAATAACTAGAATAATACAGTAGTTTATGAAGAAACTTTTCCAGTTATCTGTTGCCCCTTTGATCCCGGTCTTATATATATATACATGGGACTTGGAGCTATCTGTCATGATGAGCACATTTCCAGCCTGCCGTCGAGTGGGGCACCTCTTTAGGACACATGTATCTCACTGCAGTGTGTCTGCTATACTTATTTTCTTTTGCTGGGGTCACTCAGGTAGCAGCAGGCGGGTAACTGGACTTAGAAATCTCTTTGCATCTTGCTAGTAATTAGGCCTGTGATAACCCTAGTTAGTTAAAGTATCAAGCCGTACTTATTGCTTGGCCGTGATTGTTGGATGGGGTTCAATCAGTCTAGTCTTGTCTTGATCCTGTACAAGATTGTTACTTGTCCTGATTTCTTATTTTATCTTGTCGGTAAATGGTGGAAGAAACCAAGTTCTGTTCAGACGAAGGGTTACAACCCCGGTCCTTATTTGGTTTACGGGTTGTAACCTGGTTATCTGAATAGTCCCATGGTTATCTCATCGTATATCACCCGTCATGCTTTTCCTTAATTACTGTCTTTTATTATGCAATTATATTCTTATGCTAATTTGATGGTTTTAGTTCCTAAGTGAAGCCTCCTTTGTGGCACTTGCTCTTTCTGGGGTCTGACCCAGCTGGTTTTGTATGACCAGATACCGGAGCAGCTCTCGAGGATCTACCGACTTTTCAGCCACATGGTGACTACTAGACGGAATTCTGGCAACGAGTGGGTTCATTTTGGCTCTCCCACTCTATTGTAAAATTATTCTTTTGAGGCGTTTAGCCGACGAGCAAGTGTTAGCTCGTGTACATTTTACTTACTGTCTGCCTACGGGCTATAGCATAATTGACAGATTCTAGGGTTGATTATGTATGACTAAACTCTTGCTAGTCCTGACATTTTGTACGACTACCTTCATGATCAGCTAAATATGTAATGTTTGGGACGTCTTACTATTGTATATTTGGTGATCTTACATCTTGTAATATTTATTTGCTTTCTTGTGATTGAGACACTAGGCTTGTTATTGACCATAAGAGACTGTTGGCTTATAGATAAACCCTCATATATCTAGACAGTCGTGACCATATAGTGAAGTGGATTCCATTTTATTATACGTAGCTGGCTATGTCTGCCCCCGCTCTCCAGTGTTCTGGTTTTGGGGCGTGACAACTGGTAATGGTCTTGTGGGAGTAGATAGAGTGTTTTTCTCGTGTCGGATCGTGGTTAGCGGTAGAGAGTTTTTCGCTAGGCTGATAGAATTCTCGATGGCCGATTATGATGTGATCTTAGGGATGGATTGGTTGAGGGACCAGTATGCTAGGATAGACTGCCATATTGGCAGAGTTGTTTTTAGCATTCCAGGCGAGCCAGAGTTTTCCTTTTCTCGAGGCGAAGTTGAACCTTCTCCTCCAGTATTGCGGATGGCCGTAGCAGCAGTGCAGTTACCCCGGATAGTCAAAAAATTTCCAGATGTTTTCCCGAAAGAGCTTCCAGGAATGCCGCCAGAGCGAGAGATCGAGTTTACTATCGACTTGATTCCCGGGACAGCACCAGTGTCAGAGAGAGAGTCTACAGGATGGCACCGTCAGAATTGGAGATATTGTACAAGATGATTGAAGAACTCAGAACCAAGAGATTCATTCATGCGAGTGGATCGCCTTGGGGAGCCCCGATGCTTCTTGTGAAAAAGAAGGATGGTACATCCAGATTATGTGTTGACTATCGTACCTTGAACTCAGTAATAATCAAGAACAGATATCCTCTCCCCAGGATAGATGACTTGTTTGATCAACTCAGAGGAGCGGCAGTATTCTCGAAGATTGATTTACGGTCAGGATACCATCAGATCAGAGTCAGAGAGCAGGACATCCGGAAGACAGCTTTCAGATCTAGATATGGGCATTGGGTGTTCCTTGTTATGTCCTTTGGAGCGACCAATGCGCCGACTGTATTCATGGACCTCATGAATCGTATCTTCATACCTTATTTGGATCAGTTCGTGATCGTGTTCATAGATGATATCCTGGTCTACAGCAAGAGTGAAGCGGAGCATGAGAAGCATCTCAGGGTTGTCCTCCAGATTCTTCGAGAGCACCAGTTGTATGCCAAGTTCAGTAAATACGAGTTCTGGCTCGATCGCATTTCATACTTGGATCATATCATCACCAAAGGGGGAGTAGAAGTGGATCCCCAGAAGATCGTGGCTATCGAAACATGGCCAGTACCCCACACAGTTGCAGAAGTTCGCAGTTTTCTTGGATTAGCCGACTACTACCGGCGATTTGTTTCGGACTTTGCTCGGATTTCAGCGCCATTGACACAGTTGACCCGCAAGGATGTGCAGTTTGCTTGGACAGCAGAATATCAAGAATCTTTTGAGAAGCTGAAGCGAGGCTTGATGACGGCACCCGTTCTCACACTTCCAGATGGGACCGGAGGATTTTTAGTGTACTGTGATGCTTCAGGCAGAGGATTATGATATATTTTGATGCAACATGGAAGGTAATAGCTTATGCGTCACGTCAACTTCGTGATCATGAGAGGAATTACCCAATCCATGACTTAGAGCTGGCAGCAGTAGTGTTTGCACTTAAGTTGTGGAGACACTACCTGTATGGAGATAGGGTAGAGATTTTTACCGACCACAAGAGTCTGAAGTATGTGTTCACCCAGAAGGACCTTAACATGCGTCAGAGAAGATGGCTAGAGCTTCTTATGGATTATGATGTCAACCTGCAGTATCATCTTGGGAAGGCCAACGTTATTGCAGATGCATTGAGCAGGAGAGCCGGAGTTTATTTTCTGACAGCGCAACCAGAGTTGTTGGCAGATCTTCAGAAGATGGGTATAGAAGTTGTCCTTTCTACCAATATGGCATTAATAGCCAGCATGCAAGTACAGTCCAGTATAGTTGAGAGGATCAAGATAGCTCAGTCCTCTTATTCTAAGCTTCAGCGACTTAGAGCAGAATGTGAAGCAGGACGCCGACCAGAATTATGTATTCATAAAGATGGTACACTTCGACATAGTAAGCGTCTTTGTGTATCCAGTGGGGATATCAGACATGAGGTCATGGCGGAAGCTCACAGTTCTCAGTATTCGATTCATCCCGGTGGCACGAAGATGTACCGTGATATCCGTCAACACTTTTGGTGGAATGGCTTGAAGAGGAAGATAGCTCAGTTTGTCTCTCGGTGTTTGGTTTGCCAACAAGTCAAGGCTGAATACCAGAGACCAGCTAGACTTCTTCAGCCCTTGCCGATTCCAGAATGGAAGTGGGAGCATATAACCATGGATTTCGTGACTGGATTACCTAGATCCCCAGCTGGTCGAGATGCTATATGGGTTATAGTCGATAGGCTCACAAAGGTGGCTCACTTTCTTCCATTCAGAGTTGGTCAGTCGACAGCTCAGCTAGCAAAGATGTATCTCCGGCAAATTGTCAGATTCTACAGTATACCAGTCAGTATCACCTTGGACCGAGATTCAAGATTCACGTCGCACTTTTGGCATAGTTTGCAAGAGAGTTTGGAAACTCGCCTCCAGTTCAGCTCAGCATATCACCCGCAGACAGATGGTCAGTGGGAACGTACGATCCAGACTCTTGAGAATATGTTGAGATCTTCTACACTCGACTTCGGTGGTTTGTGGGAAGATAACATGCACCTGGTGGAGTTCTCGTACAACAACAGTTTCCAAGCTAGTATCCAGATGGCACCGTTCGAGGCACTGTATGGAAGGAAGTGCAGATCCCCACTAGCCTGGGACGATGTGGGAGAGAGGCAGATGCTTGGTCCAGAGATGATCACTCAGACAATTGAGGAGGTCAGGAAGGTCAGAGATCATCTTCGCGTTGCACAAGATCGTCAGCGCCATTGGGCCGATTCTTATCGGCGTTCCTTTGAATTTTCTGTCGGCGACCATGTATTCCCGAGGATCTCGCCTAACCGTGGCGTCATTCATTTCGGCATACGGAAAAAGCTTAGTCCTAGATATATAGGGCCGTTCGATATTCTGGAGCGAGTAGGAGATGTGTCCTATCGTCTCGCTCTTCCGCCGTCTCTGAGTGAGGTGCATGACGTGTTCCTTGTATCCCAACTACGACGGTATATTTCGAACCCGAGTCATATCCTGGATCATTCAAAATTGGTTGTTGGTACCAACCTTTCGTATAAGGAGAGGCCCGTATCCATAGTGGACCAAAGAGAGAAGATAGTCAAGAATAAGACTATCAAGTTAGTCCGTGTTGCTTGGGGTCATCACTCTTTGGAAGAGTCAACGTGGGAGCGTGAGGATGATATCCGATCGCGATATCCCGACCTGTTTGACTCGTGAGGTATAATATCTTTCTTATGCCTCATGCCTTCGATTCCTTGGTTGCATGAATAATTGTTTTGATTGCTTAACTAGTATAGCTTGCCTGTGAGTAGTATAGCTTGTCCTTGCATCTCTAGCCTTTTGATTTAAATTTCGAGGACGGAATTCTTTTAAGGTGGATAGAGTTGTAATGACCATTGTTCGTATTACGTATTTTGGTATACGTGTACGTATTTAGACCCGTATTGTATGGCTCCTTGTTTGGTTCGGCCCGACTTGACTTGGTTCAGCTTGGTTTTGTATGGTTATGTGAACCAAACCACTCCCACCTACCACCACCTTCATTAAATATCCTACCACACAATTCTCTCTCCTCATTAACTCTTCTTCTTCCCCACCATTACTTCTCCACCAACCTGAGAGTAGAAGGTTTAGACAAGTGCATCTTGCTTCATGGAGGAATCCCACTTTTATCGTTCCATTGTCTTTCTCATGTGTTTCTAACCCACTTTAGTACTTAGCATTTTTCATTTCCATGGTTAAATTCTTGTAAATCTAGCTTTGTGGTATTTTCGATTTTCACGAGTTTTGATCTATCAAACTTGTATATTTTTGCTAGTTGATGGTTCCTATTATGGTTTGGGGGAGCATGGAAGTCATGGTATTTTTATGGACATGTTCTCTGTGGGAGCCATTTTTAGCTCTGAGCCGCATGAGCATTAATTATTGCATGGCCACTAAATTAAAGTTGAGCCGCATATGGCCAATGCATTAATTAAATATTTGCTTATGTATGTTGGCCGCATATGGAATCCTCAGTTGGCCGCATGGAAGTAATTAGTGCAGGGAAGTAATTAGTGCATGGAAGTACTTACATGTGGCCGCATGGCCTTTTATGGCATTATTTAAATTGTCCTTGGCCTATGCAAGCTGTAGCTTGCATGCATTTCTATATATGGCCGCATGGACCCTTATCAAATTTCCTTGGCCGCATATGCTAAAGTCCTTGGTCCATGACAGCATATGCATCCCCCCCATTTTAATTGCATGGCATGCAATTGCCTTTAGGCTTGCTTGCATTTTGCATGCAAGGTTGCATGCTGCATGCAACGTGGGCCTTTAGTAGCATACTTTAATTTAGTTGCATGCTTTAATTGATTAATTTAGTTGCATGCTTTAATTGATTACCTTTGGCCTCTACCTTAGTTGCAAGAGGCATGCATTTGTTAAATGAGGCCGCATGCATTTGTTTATTTGATGGCCGCATGGGCCATCAGTACATGGCTGGCCGTATAGGCCATTATGGCTGGCCGCATAAGTCAGTTATAAATACATTAATACTTGCAAGCTTTAATTTGCATTGCCTAAAGCTTGGCCTGCATGCAAGCTATTCAATTCCTGGCCGCATGAATATTTAATATTTTGGCCGCATAAAATTTTCCCGAGCCGCATGAGTCCCCCACAGCTCTTGTCCCTTCTAATATTTAATTACTAAATGTGTGGTTGTGCCAAATTAATTGTTCCCTGACACGAGGGTGACCCGTTGTGGTATATTTTGGACATGACGTGATAGTGGCCCTGTCACGACCCGATCCCAACTAATTGGGTCGAACCGGATCATGCCCAGCCTGCACCGTTGTTGAGACGGCGGCAGTAAGCTGTTCCAGTAGCAGGTAACCATACAACAACAACTATATTTGTCACAACTCAACATCGGGAAATGAAACTTTATTAAACTTGAAATTTAAATACAAATGGAAAATTGTTCTGAAATAACAGAAATGAAAATAACAACAATGCAGAAAGGAAAACTATCTATCAGCCGGATCATCGGCCTCAGTCCCAACGTCCTCCAATGGGGACTCTGGCAGCACTACTGGGTACAGGACAGGGTCGTAGTAGCTGCTGATTAACAGCTCAACATTCTCATTGTCCCCTAAAAATGTATCTCCAGTCAGGAGGGAGCAAAGTATAATTCATGCTAATTTAACAGTTAAATTAAATAATAGAATCATGCAGTTCTAAACAGTTTAAATATGAACAGTTTTCAGCAGTAAAACAGTGTGATTTGAACAGGCAATGAAATATGACCGGCTTGGGTTTATTACGGTAAAGGATAGGGGATTTGTTACAGTATGGTCATACTCATTACACTATTCCCCCAGTCCCCAGTAGTTACAGTGCTCTCAGAGAGAGTTTCGTGTTTGCATCGTGGTTTAAACTTGCAGTAAAGCGATTAATTAAATAACTGTAAACTAACACAAACTATACTTGCCTCAAATGGATTTGACTGGAGAGGACGAAGACTTCGAGACGGGAATTCAGAATCATCCTCGAATTCCTACATTCGAGAAATTGACTCAGATTCCAGGTTTACCAATCTAGCTACGCTAGTTGAAATCTCTATTTGTGTCCTAATCTAATTTTAATTCTTTATTTAACAAAACACGAAAACACGATTATTGGTGCGTTGAATTTAATATGAGGGAAAAGATCGTTTTAAACTTAGTATTTGGAAAACTCGTCGATACCAGATTAATTTGATTAAAACTTTGTACTTTCATAATTTATGAATATAAAACTAATTTCTTATTTAGTGAGAAATACATGATCTTTAATTAATATTAAAACTTGTAGATTTTAGGTGAGAAAATCTTATTAATTTTTATACGAAAATACTTTTTATTCAATTTATTCGTTTAGTACAAAAACTCGCAAAAACAGAAATAACTAAAATCTACGCTACCAAATACAGTTACAGACCACAGACAGCTGGGCTTATGTCCATTACAATTTATTTACATAAACTGAAATAAGACAAAACTGTCGTTAGTCCTAAACTTTAATTATGAATAAAATATGAAAAAAATTAAATAGTAAAGATAAAAATATAGAGTCTCAGATATGGTCCAATCCTCAACTAGGCTAATGCCTCAACGTCCGGACGAAACCGGTTTCGTTTGCACTTAGCCGGGGCCCATTGACCGATACGGTCGTCGCCCAAATCCAAATATTAAATAAGAATCCGAAATCTATTTTAAATTCATTTTTAAAATAATCTAGAATTTACGAAAAAATCCGGCAGCATCTCGTCTGTTTTTGGTCAACCCAAAAACTGGGAATTGTGCCGATAATTTTCCTGTAAATCCCAAACCAGGGAATCTCCAAAATATATATATAGAAAAACACAACCAATCCACAGAATATTCGGAACGACCCGAAATAATTTCGGAAGTCCGATTCCAACCCAAAAACTCACAGAACGCTACCGGAAAAATCCGGAAAGCCAAAACATACCAAAAACCAATTCCCGAAATATTCCGGAAATCCAAAATAATCCACAGAACCTTCCGAAGGTTCCGAAAAAATACGACGTCGCTAAAACCGAATTCCCAAGGGAAATCGGGGACCATTTCTCATCATAGACTATATGAAAAAGAGACGGGACGGGGGTTATACCTCAGGTTGCTCGGCTAGAGCTCTCAGATGAAAATAATAGAAAGAAAAGGAGATCCGGATAGCAAGGCAACTCGGAACAGCGCTGGTTCGGAGTCCGAGACGCGTCGGGGCGCTGGGACAGCAGCGGACAGCGACAACGCTGCCACGGAACAGCGGATCAGGACGCGGGGGTCGCGGCTAGGGGAGCTGGACAGGCCAAAGGGGCGCGCGGGCTAGGGCACGCGTCGGGACGCTGCTGTGGGATCCGACGAGGGTCGGCCGGAGGGCAGCGGCCAGGGGGTCGACGAGATGGCCAGGGCAAAGGGAGGGCTCGGCCGGAGGGCTGCACCGAAGGAGAGTCGGGCGCGAGTTGGCCGACAGGGGGTCGGGCTCGCGGTGCGCGCTGGTGCGGAGGCCGACCGGGGCTCGGGCGCTGACCGGAGAGGGGCGACAGGGGGCGGCCGGAGCGCGGGGCGTCGGGCCTGGAGGAGGCCGACGGGTCGTCGGGAAGAGGGAGGCCGCACGGCGTCGGGTTGGGCGTGCGTGAGTTTGAGAGGGTGAGGGTTTTGCTCTTTGGGAAGAAAAAGAGGGAGATGGTAAGTTTGTTCTGTGAGAGAGTGAGAGAGAAGTTGTGGAGTAGGTGGTGGTGGGGGTTGAACTAAATATAAGGAGAGAGTGGAGGAGAAGGAGGAGTAGTGGGTGAATGAGTGGAGAGGAGAAGAAGGGGGGTTATTGAACGTGTGACAAGGGGTGTTGTGCTGGTCCTCGTGACCAGCACAAGGAGAACTATTCTTTTTTATTTATTTATTTATTTTATTATCCAAATCAGGATTTGAAATGGGGAATGGGTTCGGGCTCAGGCTCAGGTCTGGGTTCAACCAAAAACCCTTGTTTAATTAATTTTGAAATAATTTTAACACTTGAAAAATATAATAACAATAATAATAATAACCACAGAATACTAATATTAATTTATCACAAAATATGGGTTTCACAGGCCCGACGTGGCGCACTCTGACAAGTGGACATGACATGATATGTATATATATATATTGAAGGCTGTTGCGACGGCTAGCATGTCATGACAAGATTGGATGACCTGGACACCGTGGATGATTGTGTTTGTATAATTGAACCGGAAATGTTTGCATCATATTTAGGATAGGAATTCCTGAGTACCACGGTCAGGGGTACCTACTGTAAATGGCTAAGGCTAATAACTAGAATAATTCAGTAGTCATGAGAGATTTCCCCAGTTACAGGCGATCCCGTTATCCCGGCCACCATTGTGGGACTTGCAGCCTGCCGACGAGTAGGGCCCAAGTCTAAATTCACTGATATATGGAAAGAACGATGCACTGCTTAATGAACCAAGTCGCCTGGATAACCTGGATTAGCTGCAGGACTTGTGGCTGGAGGAACATCTCACTGCATGTTGTGATAACCCTAGTTTATTAATGTAGAAAGCCGTAGTCACTGATTGGCCGGGAACGATTGTATGGTATGGTTTTCAGTGCTCGATTATTGCAGGCTTGATCGCATCATTGTCACTTTTAACAATAAAGATCAGAGACTAAGTTCTGTTCAGGCGAAGGGTTACAACCCCGGTCCTTATTTGGTTTAAAGGTTGTAACCTGGCTCCCGGAGCAGTTCTGAGTCCTCTTTTCGTTTATTGTCTTATTGCACCCCACGTCATGCTTGTTATGTTTTACCTTAACAACATGATTTGGAGACGGAGTTCTATTCAGGTGAAGGGTTACAACCCCGGTCCTTGTTTGGTTTAAGGGTTGTGACCTGGCTACTTGAATGGTTCCCTCGTTCTCCATTATGACTGTTGTTATTCTTTTACTTCAAGTTCTTTTAACTGCTTTAATATATTTTCTGATGGGCTGGTTTTAGTTCTTAAGTGAAGCCTCCTTTGTGGCACTTGCTCTTCTGGGGATCTGACCCAGCTGGTTTTGTGTGGCCAGATTTCGGAGCAACTTTAGAGGATCTACCGACCTTCCAGCCCGATGGTGACCACCAGGCGTAACCAGGGCAACGAGTGGGTTTATTTTTGCTCTCCCACTCTATTGTAATGTGAGACCCAGAATTTTGGAATTTATTAATTATTGGATTTGCAGTGTAATCTTAGCTTTATTATTATTATTATTATTATTATTATTATTTTATTATTATTATTATATATTATTATTATTATTATTATTTATTAGTCGGAATTAGGAAAAATATTATTTTTAAAATTATCGTTGATTTTTAATTGAGGCCCTGCCCCCGATCCCGAGTCTGGACTCCGACCCCGAGTCCGAACACCTGATCCCGGTTTCGAACCCATTCCTTTCCTTCTTTTAATTTCTGAATATATATTTAATTTCTATTAATTAATAATAATAATAATAATAATAATAATAATAATAATAATAAAATCCCCACGGATTGGCCTGGTCATCCCACGACCAGGCCAGCATCTCACTTTACCCCCTACTTATTCTCCACAATTCCCTCCTCTCCTTACAACTTCTTCTCCTCCTTTTATTTAATCACCCACTACCACCAACACTCTCCAGCACTTCCCCATTCTTCCCTCACTCTTCTAACAACTTCTTTTCTTTTTAACACAACACACACCACCACCACTCCTACCAACGTCCAGAACCACCCCCACTTCATTTTCTTCTCATTCCCTTTCCCTTTCCCACTCCCAAGTTCCTCTAGAACCCCACCCGAGCCTCCCGCGTTCGACCCACGCGGCCCCGCCTTTCGCCGACCTTCGGCGAGCTTGCCACCCGCGCCCGTGCGCGACCCGCCGACCCGCTGCCCTGTCGGCCCGTCCGTGCCCAACTCCGCCCGGCGCCACCCCCTCTCGGCCTCGATCTCCGCTCAGCGCCACCTTCCGCCCGCCGGCCAGCAACTCCGGCTAACCGCCAGAGTCCCGGCGCCGCCTTCCTTGGCCAGAGCCCCTCTCGGCCTCGCCTCCAGCACCTCGCCACTAGCAACCCCGGCCGTCCCCTCTTTCCGAGCTCTTTCCCGGCCGATCCTGCGGCTGTCCGCGCCCGGCCCAGCCACGCGCGCCCTCCCGCTTGCGCCCCGCTGTTCCAACAGCGCTGTCCAGCACTGTTCCGATGTTTTTCCGCTGCTGTCCGCGAGTTGGAACTTTCTCGAGTCCGCGGGAACGTGGTTTTCTCTCTATTATTGCATCTGAGAGCTCTAGCCGAGCAACCCAAGGTATATCTCGTGTCCCCATGTCCCTACCTTAGTGTCAATGATGATTCGGTCCCCGATCCCGTTAAGGGATTCGGCTTAGATAATTTCGAATTTTTCGAAATCCATCTCGGAATGGTGCTGGCTTGACGTTTTGTGCTGTGGTTTGGAATATTGGTTTTTGATAAGT
The DNA here is from genome assembly GCA_029216955.1 of Iris pallida. Classification (NCBI taxonomy): domain Eukaryota; kingdom Viridiplantae; phylum Streptophyta; class Magnoliopsida; order Asparagales; family Iridaceae; genus Iris; species Iris pallida. The sequence continues at coordinate 10,462,021 of JANAVB010040220.1, forward strand.
TCTTCTGTTGGTTTTGGTTCTGTGGGTTTTTGGAATTTTCGAGTTTAGATTTCGGGTTTAACAATACTTCGGTTGCGGTTTCGATTTCGGATTTAATATTATTCCTGGGTTGGAATATTTGTAGTTGGATAATTGGAGTCCCTGGTTTGGGACAGTTATTGGTGTTTTTGGCATTTCTTCCAGTATTGGGTTGTCCCAATTACAGAGGGGATGCTGCCCGAATTTTCAGAAAATATTTTAAAAAGAGATTTCTATAAAATTCTAATTTTCAAAACCGACTTTTGCAAAAGATCTGTTGTTTTCGTTTTCGATTACCTTTTTCCGGGTGACGACCAAATTTGGTCTATGGGCCCTAGCGAAATACAAACGAAACCGGCCACTCCGGATGTTGAGGCATTAGCTAGAATGCGAAGTGATATTTTGGACCAAATCTGAGACTCTTTAATATTATATTATATTTTATTTTTGGAACTGGTACTGCTTTTTAGCATTTATGGTGCAGGGTCTCGGCCTGCTGAATGGACCGCTTCCCGGCGTTCAGGATTCACCTGAGTTTTATTATTATTTTTAAATTCGATTTATGTAAAGGTTGTAAGGGCATAAGCCCAGTTTTCTATTTTCTTTGCTGCGACATTGTATTGCGTAGAATAGATTTTATTTATTTTCTGGGATGTTGGTTTGTCGATAAACTCGTAAAATATTAAAAATACATTTTTTTGGATATAGAAAATTATAACATTTTCTCACAATAAATAATTAGTAAAATTACAAGTTTGTATTGTTTAAACAAATTCACATCTTCTCATTTAAGAAAAAAATCTAGTTTTATATATATTATGAAAAATACAAAGTTTTGCCAAATTAACCGATAATTGCCACTTTCCCAATTAATCAATAACCGACTTATTTTATTAAATAACAACGAACGTAGATTGCGACGTTAGACGATTTCCGGTAGATTAATTAATAAACTTAAAACCTGACTATGGTCTACTTCTAGAGATTGTAACTAGCACACTTAGAATGGTTTCGTTATGGTTCTATGCCAAGGTTCTCAACTGTAGGATCTCGGAGACGAACATGACATCCTCCTCGGTACCGACTTTACCGATCCAGTCAACTAAACAGAGGCAAGTTACGGTTATATTTTCTTGTATTTTATTTAGTAATTGTCTAGCTGCATGTTTAAACCACATTGCTACACGGAACCCTCTTCTAGGGTTCAGATATTGATTGATATTGATTGTGGGGATTGGGGGAATAGTGTAACGTTTATGGCCAATACCCCCCTATATTGCAGGATTGTGCGAGCTTACCCCTCTTATACACGGGGATAAGCCGTATTGCGTCGCTAGGACGCTATTGTATAACCCAAGCCGGTCATAGACGATTACACATTCAAATCACATTATTTTTAATCGTAGAACTACTGGAAAATATTGTTTCAACTGTTTAGCCTGCACTTTTCCATTATTATTTAAAATATGATATACGTATTCGTACTTGCTCCCTCCTGACTGGAGACAACATTTTTAGGTGATATTAAGGATGCTGAGCTATTGTACAATAGCTATTATGACCCAGTTTTGTACCCTGTGGTGTTGCCGGAGTTCCCCCTTGGAGGACGCAGGACCTGAGGCCGACGAGCCGACCGCTTAGCTAGTCATTTCCAGTTTTCTAGTTTTGTTGTTTTGGAATTTTGTTAATTTGAATTCAGCTTTTCATTTCAGTTCTTACTTTCCAGTTGTACTTTTCAGATGTTGAATAAAAGTTTTAAAATTTTCGTATATTGAGTTGTGACAAATGTATAGATGTTGTTGTGAACACCTGCTTATAGAACAGCTTACTGCCGTCGTCTCACAACGGTGCAGGCTGGACATGATCCGGTTCGACCCAATTATTTGGGATCGGGTCGTTACATGTTTTTAGTGGTGGCCCATGCAGGTCAGATCAACAAGTTCGGAGAACATACTTAGAAACAATTAGAACAGTATAACATCAATTTGTCATGACATAGGACCGAAATATAAATTATAAGTAAATATTTTTGTTTGCTATAGACTGGTAGGCTACCTTGCTTGTGTTTACAACCAAAACCTTCCAGAGTACGACCAAAGGAAAGACCACTCGTTCCGGCCTTGCTGGCGATGAGGTCCACTATCGGTCATACTTGGACCCATATCCACACCGAGGTTGGTAAATGTCCCATAACTATCTCAGGCCACAAATTCTTAACACCCTTACTTGTGATGCCCTTGCCCAACTATGATGTAGTCCTAGGGATGGACTGGTTAAGTGAACAGCATGCGCTGATAGATTGTCACAGAGGATGTGTAATCTTCAGCCCACCAGGAGAACCGGGGTTTGAAATCTCTCGAGCTCCGGAAGACATGAAGAGTGTTACCTACTCCTCTATCACCGAAGAACCCGGGCCTCCTCACCCTATCATAGCGGAATTCATAAACGTCTTTCCAGATAGTCTTCCAGGATTGTCGCCAGATCGAGGTGTGGAATTCACCATCGACCTAGTACCCGGTTCTTTTTCTATTTCTCGGGGATGCTACAGAGTCAACCCTAAGGAGGCAAAGGAGATGAAGGACCAGATTGGCGAACTGAAGGCACAAGGATTTATCAGAGACGGGGCTTTATCCTGGGGAGCACCAGTTTTGTTCGTGCCTAAGAAGGATGGAATCGTGCGAACGTGTATTGATTACCGGACGCTGAACAACATCACTATCAAGAACAAGTACCCTATGCCCCGGATCGACGACCTGTTTGATCAACTGAGTGAAGCTAAGGTATTTTCGGAGATAGATCTCAGGTCTGGTTACCATCAAATCAAGGTCAGGAAGGAGGATATTCCAAAGACGGCGTTCAACACCAAATATGGACAATATGAATTTTTGGTCATGCCGTTTGGACAGACGAATGCCCCTGCAGTATTCATGAACCTTATGAACAAGGTCTTCCATGAATACTTGGATCAGTTTGTTGTTGTCTTCATCGATGACAATCTAATCTATTCGAAGACTGAAGAAGAGCATGAAGAGCACCTGAGGAAAGTTTCGGGAACTTTAAGGAAGGAGAAGCTCTATGGTAAGCTATCTAAATGTGAATTCTTCTTAGACAAAGTGGATTTTCTTGGCCATGTTGTCACATGAGAAGAAATTTCGGTGGATCCAATGAAGATAGCTGCTATTGAGAAGTGGACTGCACCAAGTTCAGTTGCAGAAATCAAAAGTTTCTTGGGTTTAGCTGGCTACTACCGGAAGTTTGTAAAGGATTTCTCCAGGATTGCTGAACCGATGACGAAGCTCACTAGGAAGAACGAAGAATTTGTTTGGTCGGAAGCTTGCCAGTCAGCATTCGAGGAACTGAAGAAGAGGCTTACCACGGCGCCGATACTTGCGCTACCCGCAGGTACCGGCGGTTTCTCAATATATAGTGATGCTTTCGGTAAGGGATTGGGCTGCGTTCTTCAACAACACGGGAAAGAAATTGCTTACGCATCTAGGCAATTACGGACTCATGAGAAGAACTATCCCACACATGATTTGGAGCTTGCAGCGGTGATATTTGCTTTGAAGCTGTAGAAGTACTACCTTTATGGAGAGAGAGTGGAAATATTTACAGACCACAAAAGTCTTAAATATGTTTTCACTCAGAAGGAGCCAAACATGCGACAGAGACGATGGCTGGAGCTGATGAAAGATTTTGACATCAACCTGCAGTATCATCCGCGTAAGGCTAATGTTGTTGCAGATGCACTTAGTCGATACCCGATGGCAATGTTCTTGACCAAGGAGCGTCATTTGCTGGAGGACATAAAAAAGCTTGGACTGGAGATTGTACTGCCCGAAGAGGAAATGAAGAAACTGGAGAGAGAAGCCATTATGCCAGGAGCTGATTCAACAATGATGCAGTTGCAAGTGCGTTCAAGTCTAATGGACAGAGTCAATGAGGCACAATTCCAAGACGAGATGCTTTGCAAACTCAGAGATCAAGTGCTGGCAGGAACACTTGAAGGATTCTCAATCGCCAGCGACGGAGCACTGAAGCATGGTACGAGACTTTGCGTACCAACTGGCGAACTGAGGAACGAGCTGATGTAAGAAGCACACCAGTTGCAGTATTCCATACATCAAGGAGCCAACAAAATGTATCGGGATATACGTACTATAGTGTGGTGGTACGAAATAAAGAAGGACATATCCAGGTATGTGGCTAGATATTTAATTTGTCAACAAGTGAAAGCTAGCAGACAGAGACCAGCAGGACTGTTGCAGCCGCTAGATATCCCGGAGTGGAAATGGGAACACTTGACGATGGACTTTGTCTCGGGACTGCCTCGAACCAAAGGAGAGAAGGATGCCATTTGGGTTATCGTGGACCGACTGACGAAGTCAGCCCACTTTATTCCTTTCAAGGTGGGTCTATCTACTGAGAAGTTGGCGGCACTGTACATGCGACACATCTACCGGATTAATGGAGTTCCGGTAAGTATCGTGTCTGACAGGGATACCAGGTTCACCTCTCACTTCTGGAAGAGCTTGCACGACAGTTTGGGAACGCAACTGAAGTTCAGTACCGCCTACCATCCCCAGACTGACGGACAATCAGAGAGAACAATCCAGACGCTAGAAGACATGCTGAGATCTTACGTCTTGGAATTTGGAGGGTCTTGGGGAGACCATTTGCACTTTGTGGAGTTCTCTTACAACAACAGCTACCAAGCTAGCATCGGTATGACTCCGTTCGAGGCACTGTATGGACATCGTCGCCGTACTCCACTTGCTTGGGACGACGTAGGAGAACGAGTATTGTTTGGACCTGAGATGGTGACCGATGCAGCAGAAAAAGTAAAGATGATTAGGGACAAGCTCAAGATTGCCCAGGACAGACAGAAGCATTGGGCTGATAGCAGCCGACGGCCGTTGGAGTTTGAAGAATGTGACAGTGTGTTCGTAAAGATCTTCCCTACCAGAGGAACCATCCGTTTCGGCAGAGCAGGAAAAATAAGCCCCAGGTATATTGGTCCTTTTGAAGTACTTATCAGGATTGGAGAAGTGGCTTATCGGGTGGCTCTACCCCCAAGTCTCGAAGGCGTCCACAACGTCTTTCACGTTTCGCAGCTGAGACGCTACATCCCGGACCCGAGCCACATCTTGGACCATTCGGAGCTGGAAACTGGACCCAGCCTCACAGTGCCAGAAAAGCCAGTGGCGATATTGGACAGAGGAGAAAAGAGAACCAGGAACTCTGTGCCGCCTCATAAACTTCTATTTCTTGCAAGCATTATCCTTCGTTCTAATATTTTTGACTGATGCTGCTAAGTTAGCCTAATTTTTCGAGCTTATTTCTTTATCGAGCATGATCATGACAGTATTTTATTGGGTGCACCCACTAATATATTGTTTAATCAGAACCGGTGCATGATGGTCTGATCAACCACGTGTACTTTGGTTCGCTTATATATATTCTTGTTCTACGTGGATGGTGACATAGTTAAAATTTGTCCCTAAACGTCTCATCCACGACTGTCTTGGCAATTCTTATTGTTGGACCTGAGTTTCGGGCGAAGTACCCGTACCTGTTTGATTTGAGTTTATCCTACCCATCCTTTAATTTCGAGGACGAAATTTTTTAAGGAGGGAAGATTGTGAGACCCAGAATTTTAGAATTTATTAATTATTGAATTTGTAGTGTAATCTTAGCTTTAGTATTAGTGTTGTTATTATTATTATTATTATTATTATTATTATATTATTATTATTATATATATTATTATATATATTATTTATTAGTCGAAATTAGGAAAAATATTATTTTTAAAATTATCGTTGATTTTTGATTGAGGTCCTGCCCCCGATCCCGAGTCCGGACTCCGACCCCGAGTCCGAACACCTGATCCCGGTTCCGAACCCATTCCTTTCCTTCTTTTAATTTTTGAATATATATTTAATTTCTATTAATTATTAATAATAATAATAATAATAATAAAATTCCTACGGATTGGCCTGGTCATCCCACGACCAGGCCAGCACCTCACTTCACCCCCTACTTATTCTCCACAACTCCCTCCTCTCCTTACAACTTCTTCTCCTCCTTTTATTTAATCACCCACTACCACCAACACTCTCCGGCACTTCCCCATTCTTCCCTCACTCTTCTAACAACTTCCTTTCTTTTTAATACAACTCGCACCACCACCACTCCTACCAACGTCCAGAACCACCCCCACTTCATTTTCTTCTCATTCCATTTCCCTTTCCCACTCCCAAGCTCCTCCAGAACCCCACCCGAGCCTCCCATGTCCGACCGAACTTCGACGTCCGACCCACGCGGCCCCGCCTCCCGCCGGCCTCCGGCGACCTTGCCACCCGCGCCCGCACGCGACCCGCCGACCCGCTGCCCTGCCGGCTCATCCGCACCCAACTCCGCCCGGCGCCACCCCCCTCTCGGCCTCGATCTCCGCTCGGCGCCACCTTCCGCCCGCCGGCCAGCAACTCCGGCTGACCGCCAGAGTCCCGGCGCCGCCTTCCTTGGCCAGAGCCCCTCTCGGCCTCGCCTCCAGCAACTCGCCACTAGCAACCCCGGCTGCCCCCTCTTCCCGAGCTCTTTCCCGGCCGATCCTGCGGCTGTCCGCGCCCGGCCCAGCCACGCGCGCCCTCCCGCTTGCGTCCCGCTGTTCCAACAGCGCTGTCCAGTGCTGTTTCGGTGTTTTTCCGCTGCTGTCCGCGAGTTGGAACTTTTTCGAGTCCGCGGGAACGTGGTTTTCTCTCTATTATTGCATCTGAGAGATCTAGACGAGCAACCCAAGGTATATCTCGTGTCCCTACCTTAGTGTCAATGATGATTCGGTCCCCGATACCGTTAAGGGATTCGGCTTAGATAATTTCGGGTTTTCCGAAATCCATCTCAGAATGGTGCTGGGTTGACGTTTTGTGCTGTGGTTTGGAATATTGGTTTTTGATAAGTTCTTCTGTTGGTTTTGGTTCTGTGGGTTTTCGGAATTTCCGAGTTTAGATTTCGGGTTTAACAATACTTCGGTTGCGGTTTCGATTTCGGATTTAATATTATTCCTGGGTTAGAATATTTGTAGTTGGATAATTGGAGTCCCTGGTTTGGGACAGTTATTGGTATTTTTGGCATTTCTCCCAGTATTGGGTTGTCCCAATTACAGAGGGGATGCTGCCCGAATTTTTAGAAAATATTTTAAAAAGGGATTTCTATAAAATTCTAATTTCCAAAACCGGCTTTTGTAAAAGATTTGTTGTTTTGGTTTTCGATTACCTTTTTCCGGACGACGACCAAATTCGGTCTATGGGCCCTAGCGAAATGCAAACGAAACCGGCCACTCCGGACGTTGAGGCATTAGCTAGAATGCGAAGTAATATTTTGGACCAAATCTGAGACTCTTTAATATTATATTATATTATATTTTTGGAACTGGTACTGTTTTTTAGCATTTATGGTGCAGGGGCTCGGCCTGCTGAATGGACTGCTTCCCGGCGTTCAGGATTCACCTGAGTTTTATTATTATTTTTAAATTCGATTTATGTAAAGGTTGTAAGGGCATAAGCCCAGTTTTCTATTTTCTTTGCTGCGATCCTGTATTGCGTAGAATAGATTTTATTTATTTTCTGGGATGTTGGTTTGTCGATAAACTCGTAAAATATTAAAAATACATTATTTTGGATATAGAAAATTATAACATTTTCTCACAATAAATAATTAGTAAAATTACAAGTTTGTATTGTTTAAACAAATTCACATCTTCTCATTTAAGAAAAAAAAATCTAGTTTTATATATATTATGAAAAATACAAAGTTTTGCCAAATTAACCAGTAATTCCTATTTTTCTAATTAATCAATATCCGACTTATTTTATTAAATAACAACGAACGTAGATTGCGACGTTAGACGATTTCCGGTAGATTAATTAATAAACTTAAAATCTGACTAGGGTCTACTTCTAGAGATTGTAACTAGCACACTTAGAATGGTTTCGTTATGGTTCTAAGCCAAGGTTCTCAACTGTAGGATCTCGGAGACGAACCTGACATCCTCCTCGGTACCGACTTTACCGATCCAGTCTACTAAACAGAGGCAAGTTACGGTTATGTTTTCTTGTATTTTATTTAGTAATTGTCTAGCTGCATGTTTAAACCACATTGCTACACGGAACCCTCTCCTAGGGTTCAGATATTGATTGTGGGGATTGGGGGAATAGTATAACGTTTATGGCCAATACCCCCCTATATTGCAGTATTGTGCGAGCTTACCCCTCTTACACACGGGGATAAGCCGTATCGCGTCGCTAGGACGCTATTGTATAACCCAAGCCGGTCATAGACGATTACACATTCAAATCACATTATTTTTAATCGTAGAACTACTGGAAAATATTGTTTCAACTGTTTAGCCTGCACATTTTCATTATTATTTGAAATATGAGATACATATTCGTACTTGCTCCCTCCTGACTGGAGACAACATTTTTAGGTGATATTGAGGATGCTGAGCTATTGTACAATAGCTATTATGACCCGGTTTTGTACCCTGTGGTGTTGCCAGAGTTCCCCCTTGGAGGACGCAGGACCTGAGGCCGACGAGCCGACCGCTTAGCTAGTCATTTCCAGTTTTCTAGTTTTGTTGTTTTAGAATTTTGTTAATTTGAATTCAGATTTTCATTTTAGTTCTTACTTTCCAGTTGTACTTTTCAGATGTTGAATAAAAGTTTTAAAATTTTCGTATATTGAGTTGTGACAAATGTATAGATGTTGTTGTGAACACCTGCTTATAGAACAGTTTACTGTCGTCGTCTCACAACGGTGAGGCTGGGCATGATCCGGTTCGACCCAATTATTTGGGATCGGGTCGTGACATGTAAAAATTTCATTTTGAGGCGTTTAGCCGACGAGCACTTGTTGGCTCGTATTGCATACATTATTATTGTCTGCCTACGGGCTGTAACATGATTGACAGATCCTAGGGTTGATCATGTATGACTAAACTCTTGCTAGTCCTCACATTTTGTAACGACTAGCTTCATGATTAGTTGGATATGTAATGTTTGGGACGCCTTACTATTGTATATTTGGCGATCTTACATCTTGTAACTTTACTTGCTTGCGTTGAGATTGAGACAATTAGGCTTGTTATTGACTATAGGAGGCTGTTGGATTGTAGTTAAACCCTCATACATCTAGACAGCCGTGACCGTATAGTGGGGTAGATTCTATTTCATTATACGTAGCTGGCTATGTATGCCCCCGCTCTCCAGTATTCTGGTTCTGGGGTGTTACACGGTGCCGGTGCCGCTGCTCGCTGCTACCCCCATCCCCACCGCGGGCATGCCCGCTACACTCGCCCCCACCTCCGACAACACCTCATCTTCTACGGCGAGCAGCGGTGGTAACAGCGAGCACCAGCGACAGCAAGGAGCAACGGTTGCAGCTAGGGGTGAGCGTCGGTATAATCGGTCGGTATTTAGTCAATTTTTTCGGTATTTTTTAAAATCGGTATTTAAAAAATCAATACCAATATCGTACCATTTAGAATCGATTTTTTCGGTTTCGGTTAAATCGGTATTCGGTCGGTTTTTGTTCGGTATCGGTATTTTACCAATTAATATTTGATCAATTAACACACTTAATATTGTAGAACCTCTTAACCTATAATATTTTTTTTTTACTTTTTTGGAAGCATTAATTTTAAAGCCAAGCCTCTACCAACCAAACAATTAATCAAAATTATTAGAACAATATTTAACAAGTCGCAAACACCTAAAAATGAGCTTAAAATATCAAATACGGTCACTAAGTTTAATCTTTAGTATAAGTTTAAGTAACCAAAATTTACTTCAAAATTCTATGAGAACACAAAAACGTAAGCTCAAAAGATCAAAAACTCAATTCTTAGCATTCTTAACATAAATTCAAGTCCACTAAAATCTATTCCAAGTTCTAGGAAACCAACCAAAACAAAGATAAAAATGAAAATGAGTAATGTAAAATTAATCATGAACAACATTAAAAATGTGTGCGTGTGTGTGTGTATATATATGTGTGTGTGTGAATCGGTTCGGTTCGGTATTTTCGGTATGGTATTACACTCAAACCGTTACCATTACCATTATACCGTAATTTAGTCGGTTCGGCAATTCGGTATCGGTACATAATTTCGGTTCGATTTTTCGGAATATTTTTAATCGGTATTCGGTCGATTTTTCGGTATCGGTCGGTATTTGCTCACCCCTAGTTGCAGCCGGCAGCAAGCAGTAGCGGTAGCAGCGACTGCAGCGAGGAGCGGCGGCGGTGGCTGCAGCGAATAACAACGAGGTGGGGAGGTGGTCAGCACGGCGGGACGGGGAGGTGGTCAACGCATCGGGGAGGAGGAGGGGGAGGGGGAGAGGAAGAAGACAATGAGGGAAGGATATTTTAGTCAAAAAAATTGGATCAAAGTAGTTGACCGCTAGTCGTGGACGATTTTCGTAAAAAATAAGGGGACTCTTACATTATTGCAAAACAGTGGTGTGCACAGTGAAATGTGGTAAACAAACTTTGGTGGGGGGGGGGGGGGGGGGGGGGGAGGGGCAAGTCAAAATTTCTCTTATTTATTTTGTCAAAGAATGGATGATTTTTTTTCAAGAGAAATTTTGAGTTGGCCCTACTTATTTTACTATAATTCAAGGTACACTCCACCGAATTATCATGATGCATGAAATCTCTTACTTTTAACGAAAATTGTCAATGACTAACAGTCAACTCCTTTAACTACATAAATAAAAAAATAAAAAATCAGTTCCACCCCACTTATTGTACCATAATTTAAGATGCACCCCACTTATTTGAGGGTATTTTTGTCATAATTAAAGGTACACCCCACTTAAATGGGGTCAAAAAAGTAGAATGTTAGTCATTGGCTGTTTTCATTAAAAGTAGGGGTTTCATGCATTATGATAATTTAGTGGAGTGCATCTTGAATTATGGTAAAACAAGTGGGGGACAACTCAAAATTTAATGATCATCCAAACCTACGGGACTTTGTGGGCCCACCTAGCCAATTTTTACACACATCTACACCTCTTTTGTGGTTTGATTCCGAGTCTGCCCGCCTAATCAAGGATGTTATATTTCTCCTCGTTGACCACAAGAGACGACAGAGTTCGGTAATATAAGTTGATAAGTATTAAAAATTCCAATTTAGAAAATCAAAGTTTTAAAGATTTGATAATAAAAAAGACTAAAAATAACAAAACAAAAAGAATTTTGTATGTAAAAATGACCAAAAAGTTTATGGGTTTGAATTATAATATTTTCCTTATCCGATTGCTCCATATGTGAATTTTTTGTTTAAATTATCAAAATATAATCTTTATTTAAATAATAGTCCAATTTAATGGAAAAAATGAAAACACATATACCGAAAGAATAATAAAAGAAGAAAAACCTATAGATTATTTTGACCGTTCTATTTTGGTGGATGGAACTCTCTCTTTCAATTTCCAAAATGGGAAAAGAATTCTTAGTCTAATTTTGCCAAAATCAAACTAAATCCAAATCTAAAACAAAAACTGAGTTATTGCTCCAAAACTTATTTTTGGGACATCAAAGCTGATCCCTAAGGGTGGCTAAAACATACTTTAGAAATACCATAAATTTATCATGTCACTTTGATTAGTTGATGGCAAGGTTTCATAGTTTAATCTTTGCAAATTGCAAGTAACCAACAAACTTGGTCTAAGCTCATTGTGCAAATTGCAAATTATAGTTTGTTTTCCCTGGTTGTATGAGTGATTTGGAAGGGCTAATTAGTATTTACACTCTGGATTTATACTGATTTATAGTTTAAGTCCTGATGTGTATAATTGAAAATTTTGAACCTTTTCTTTCTTTTTTCATTGTATTCTCCCTCTCATGTTTATAATAAAAATTTTCTATACATACTAGGAAGGGTATAACGAGAAAAGAAAAAGAAAAATATTTAGGATATGTCAGAACTTAAACTCTATATTCATATAAAATGTATAGTCAAACACTAATTAGTCCGACTTGGAACTAGAGGCGTGTTCTGGCACATGTTCAAAAAATTATGGCCGGTTGTCCATGCCCGTACTGAGTCCAAACCTGACTTGGACTTCATACAGAAATCGGTTCAGAGCGTCCGAATGTTGGTATATATATATGTGTGTGTGTCTGTTTGTTTTCTTTGAATGAGTATGCACATACTGAAGTTTAAATCGAAACTATTAGCAACGTGTCCGGCTTTGATTGGCCAATTTTTTTGGCCTAGCGGCTGACGTCATTGGATTTGCTTTGGCCAATAGAAACGTGATATAGTGACTTTACGGTTCGGGTTTCGCAACAGCCTTTCCTTCTTCTTTTTTTCTTTTGGCCATCCTAGAGAGTCACCGTGACCCTGATCTCTATTGAGATCACGTTAAATATGGAGTGTTGCCCAAGTCCGAAGTAGTGTTTGGCTTACCCCTAGCCCGGCCCTGCCACTGAAGGAAGTATTAGAATTAGTGTTTTAAAAATCGGACCGGAGATCGACCGGACAAGGTATTGGATCAGATCAAATCGGTTCAACTATTGAATTAATTAAGTAGCCCAAGTTCATTCTATTTTGGACGTTGTTTTTTACAAAAATATACAGGTACAATCGAATTTTGAAAAAAATTGGATCAATAATGACTTGATCCATACAAGCTAACGATTCACGGGTCAACTGGTTGAACTAGCCGGTCCGGTCTGATTTCTAAACCACTGATTAGAATTAGTATTCCTCGGTTCAATTGAATAGACAAAAAATAAATTTTGGAATTTACCAAGATATTTGTGAAAAAAAGAGAGGAAGAATTAGACTTAATATTCCTATAACATGTTTTCATTTTCAGGTATTAGACTTTATTAAGATATTTGCATAGACGGATTACGCGACTATCACCACGCCTAAAGGCTAAAGTTAAAAGGAGCACCAACCAAAACTATTAAGAAGTCAAATAAAATAATTGGTAGTCCCGGGACTTGATCAAAGATGGTAAAATAGATGCAACAAAGATCTACGAAGATACAAATACCAAATAACCCGATTTCAATATGGAGGAGGAAAATAAAGAAGAGAAGATCTCTCGTTCTTCCTTGCAAACGTGTTGCAATTGGGACAGAACGAGTTACAATAATCTAGAGAGAGATGAGAAGAAGAACAATGCTGGGGTGTCAAAACACCGTTGCTCAAAGCAAGATTCGTCCCACACGATCTGCTTCCAGGAACCAGCAAGTTTGAAGAACTTGTGGAACGCTCGAAGTCACCTCTGTTCTGACTCCTCGGATGGACTTGCAGTGGCGGCAGCAGCTCTCTCTCTCTTTCTCCTTTTCTGACTTGTATTTTTCGTGGTTTTTACAAAGGAGGCAAGAAGAGAGTATTTATAGAGAGAGGGTGGAAACCCTAGCCGCCTCTTCAGTTATGGAAAGATTGAATCAAATCCCAAAAGATAGCAACGAGATTTAATTCAAATCCCACAAAGATAGCAACGAAATTAATTCAAATCCCACAAATGAATCAGTCTTTCCATAACTGACTTGTAGCTGCTGACGTGCTAAGTGCAAAGTGCGCCAACAAAATGCCATATTACGCCTCATGAGCCCGAGCCCGAGTCCGAGTCGCTAGCTCCAAATGGAAATTAATCCAAGAGAATGACAAAAGCATTAATGCTTAATCCTTGGAGCCTTATTCTTACCTCCTAGTAAAATCACCCACATGGTTCCCTCCTTAGGGTCACCATCCCATGTGCATCTCTCAACAACACACCCAAGTATATATGTTGAGATAACTCATGGTGCATTTCCGATGTGGGACTAAAATTTACAAGGCATGTTGAGAGCAAGCTCTCTCCATGTAAAGAAAGCACCAACAATAATCCTAATCAAAGATCCAATATAAAAACTTAATTACATGTAAGCTGAAATTATTGAGATAAAGTTATGCATAAACAAGTTCATTCGTGTAACTTAAAAATGAAAATACATAATATATTTTTACTTAAAACTTCCAAAGAACAAACTCAAACTTTCATTTCTTAAAACCATAGCGGCAAAGACATTTGGCTACCACATGTCCATGACATAGTACAATGTTTCAAATATAACAACCAAAAACATCAGTGCAGTAGATTTTGGTATACTCGTAGTGATTTAAGATGATATGAGAAGTTTATCTTTGTCCAAAATAGACTTTGACTTGTAAACACGTATTAAAATATAACTATATGACCTCCCAACAAGTTGACTAAATTTTTTAAAGTTGTCAAAGAATTTATATTTCATACACCATCAGCTTAGCTTCGGATGACTGCCACTTGTTTGTCCTACCAACTACTTGCATTCATAACACCAAGACCTGAATATGTGGCAGTCATCTGAATTCTTTGTGGAGTTGTGAAGATGTTATTTGAAAGCTATCATATAGTTGTTGCATGTAAAACTCAATTTAAGATTTGAGTTTTACTCAAGGAATAGTCAAAAAGGGGGATAAAAGTAACCTCGATATAATTGTAAATCAAAACATTTGTTACATATGTTTATTTTGATTTTCCAGCATAAACATTCGAAAATTTGACTGATGGTATGGATGCCTCCCATCTCAACAACTTGGATTAGAAGTGATTGGCACTTCTTACATTTATTGTGCTCTCATGGTAATTGCATTTGAGAGATTGTAATTTTGGAAGGGAGTAGGTAGAAAATAATGGTTATACAATAAATAAATTGTAAATAGTTTAATTCTAAAGTGCTACATTCCAAATTGCTGCGTCTCCTTCCCCACAGGCGCTGTGAACATCCTTCATTCTGTCGACAGACTTGCATATTCCGCTACACGACCAATCGAACGATGCTACGCAAACATTTCCTGATTGCGTCTTCCACTCACAATCTATACCAACAAATTAAGTAGATATTAAAAGGAAATTAAATGGCTTACAGGACGAAAATTTGCTACTTGAAATTATACTGCAAGTTATAGGATTTGATAAACTCAGAAACTTAATGTTCAAAACTCCCTAAACTAAGAACAAATAATATTACCGAACTCAGCTATATAATCGTCCTAGCTATAGTCTCGGAATCAAATTCCAAAAAAATGTGGATGTGTGTAGGTCCAAAAGACATGCATTACAGCGTATAAGTTTCGTGCGTTGAATGGAAAAAACAAACAAACAAATATTTGCTATATTTCATTGGTTTCACATACTTAATAACGATTGATTGTGCTTCTTGTAGAAACATATTTAAAAACCAAACAGCTAGTAGACGAGTTTATTCTTCTTTATTGGGTCGAATAAATTTATGGAGGGAATTATTTTTTTTTTCATGTTTGTTTGGTGTTTAAAATTTCCAATACTGTTTGATTTAGGAACTAGCATATATATATATATATATATCATCTTTGGATACCTGGGGGAGTTCCACAACACATGGTCCGATCGTCGATTTGGTCGACTTCCAAGCCGATCAACCACGAACCCAGAGAAACATCCTCATTGGCATATCTGTGCAAAATTGGCCTACAAAATAATAATATTGTCAAATCACAATAGCTAGCAAAATGGAGCTTTAATATACTTTTGGCGCGATGATAATTAATGTGTCAAAAAAAAAAAAAATAGTATATACATGTAGCGATTGAGATATCCGCTCTGAAGTTTTTTTTTTTTTTTTTTTTTTTTTGTATTTTCAGAAATAGTAGCAGCACAGTGGTTAGATTGTCTATTTGACCGTTCATATTAAATTAAAATTTTGCAAGAAATTAAATAATTTTATTTAGAATATTCTGAACGGTCGAAAAAGACAATCAAATGGTTAAGCGCGAGAATCATGATCTCTCATATTTTTTTTTTCATGTATGGCAAGGATGGTAAGAATACAGTCTGCTACAGAAAAGGGTGGGTGCTGCTGGGTGGGGAGCCCTGCATGATTTTTGCCAGACCGTCTGACGGAAATTGGACATATCCATTTTCCGCCAGACCGTCTGGCGAAAAAGTCCTTAATTTCGAAAAAAATTACAACTCGTACGGTTTTGTCCAATTTCGTAGAAATAAGGTCTGCTACAGAAAATTATCTGTAAGACTTTATTCTCTAAATTTGCATAAGTAGAAGCTTGTGGCAGAGGTAGAGAAGTCATTATATCATATGTAGCTTGAAAATTGAAAATGAGGAGAGAGAAAAGTAATGGGAGCATATATATGTACGCGTTGATGGAGATATAGGCCGCAAGATCCTTAGAGATGGCATAAAGCTGGCCAGTGGCATGTCTGAAGTATTTATTCCCCTCCTCTCCAAATTTCCAGAACTCCGGCTCATGGTATTTCACTCCCCTGCAATATTCGTATAATTAAGAAAACTACATAAACTAAGACAATCTAATTAATTAAATCGTCAAAATTATTTAGGAAATGATATTTCGACCGCTAATGGGTGAGACCGTGCGTCCATGTGACGGACTCTCGTTGGCTCCGGGCCCACCCTTGCTAGCTCTCGTGGGAGCCTGCCACGTGGACACGGACAATGAACGTTCATATCTATTAGCGGTCCAAATAACAGCGTTACTATCAAGATTAGAGAGCTATTTGTACAAATAAAGAATGATACAAACACGACAAATATATGTGGTGCAGACGGATGCTCTTAAGCAACTATGACACAGAGTATATCTATACATGTTGTACGGATACGGACACGATACAAAATTAATTACGAGAACTTACTTATTGGAGAGAACCGGTCCAGACTTCATGCAACCAATGTAGATCCTCGGCTTGGTTTTGTACCTAGCAAGCGTCGTCGTAAGCATACCTACATTAATATGGTCGCTGTTATCCAGTATTAATTACATTTTAAGTAGCGATCTCGGTATTAAATGAAGATTAATTAAGTCGTGCATAATTAATTAAATTAAATTAGTCGTTGCGCACCGAGATTAACATGTACATCATCATCAACCTTGACGTAGAAATGAGCGTCCCAGACGGACACGGCTGTGGAGAAGTATATCCTCGTCTTGGTCGAGAGCTCGTGGTATCCTTCTACGTGCTCAAGCCTCAGGAAGTCCTTCGCCTCCGCGTCTTCCGCGTCGATCGCGCGGTCCAGGACACCTCCCGGCGTCGCGCTGTGGCCGATGACGAACCGCATAACTATTCCTCTCTCTTCCTCCAACCTCTTGAGCTTTGATCCTGGACACACCAATTGTAGGGGTGAGCATTATTCGGTTTTGGACCGAAAATCGAACCGAACCAAATAAGAGATTCGGTTCGGTTTTAAAAAATTCGGTTCGGTTTCGATTTTGAAAATACTAAATTTTCTTATTCGGTTTCGGTTTCGGTCCAAAACCGAAAAGCGAATAAGAAAATTTAGTTTATATATATATATATATATATATATATATATATATATATATATATATATATATATATATATACTAAATATATCTAGGTATATTTAGTTATTATATATATTAACAAAAAAAGTATAAAAAAACCCATAAACCGAATAAACCGAAAACCGAACCGATTTAATTCGGTTCGGTTCGATTATTGACCAATTCGGTTCGGTTTCGGTTTTGCTTATTCGGTTTCGGTCTAATTCGGTTTTCGATTATTCGGTTCGGCTGGAACCGAATAAACCGAATACTTACCCCTAACAAATTGTCATAAATAAAGTACGGAAGGCTGCAGTGTAGCGACGGAGTACTTTTGTGTCACTAAACTCATATAATGACTGAAAAGTAAAACAAAACTGCATTGTTACTCCTAAATAGATCCGTAAACTCGTAAATAGAACCGTGAACTTTCTTAATGGGGTTCGATCACTGGACCTCGACCTTGATTGGATGCCTCCTCCAGTGGCGTAGCCAAAATTTGGATACAGCGGAATCAAAATCGACTAAAAAATTTTAAGTCAAAAAAATAATAAAAATTTAGAGGATTTTTTTTTGCCAAATTAGTGACAAATCTAATTTTCTATACCTAACATTGGTGGTCTATTCTAATTTTTCTATTTTAGCTGTTCATTTTTTCTATTCATTTTTTAAATACGATTGGTATTAAAGTGCATATTAATTCTAATCCAATATAATCAGAACTTTAAATTTCTGTGTCACTCCAGTCAAGCCATACAAGACATTTATGATCAATTTTGACCATTTGATCGAGGAGATTTGGTGTATCTTAAAATTCATACTTGGATCCTACCATTTTAGTCATGAACGTTGTCATCCTAGGGTCTTATAAAAAATAAATATTATTTTATCCCTCAAAGAAAAACAACATTAATTTTTTTTTCCAACTATATATATATATATATATATATATATATATATATATATATATATATAATAAAAAATTTCAGTGGGAGCTATGTTTGCTCCGCCCAAGCTCCTCTCTACCACTAGGCTAGGCTAGGCTAGAGGTTTGGCTCAAGTCTCTATTTATGTTAGCATTATACTATGCATTAAACAAGCGTTAACTATTTCATAACTTTGAAATTATCACTACATGTAATGCAGCATGTACAAAATTTTGTGCGTATTATTGGACATTAAAAAAAAAAAAAAAGGGGGCATGAGACGAACCTCTTGGCATCCAAGTCTCGCGAAGAGATTCTCGGCGCTTCTTGCTGCTGGAGGCCGTGTTGATTCCGATGACCACAAACGCCTTCTGCAAGCCTTTGCCGGCCGCCGATCCTCCGCCCGAAGCTGATCCGGCGCCACCGGAAGAACCTGTGTGTCGTACTGCGTTCGTCCGAGCTACCGCGAGCTCCATCTCCAAGGTAGATACTGTCTTGTCCAGTGACCTAACGCAGTATAATTAATTCATGATGACATGATATAAAACATATTAAGTCAATCATTATTCACTACTAACATAAGAATATAGCGACGGATTGGCGACTACAACGACACAGGCTCAAGCGTCGTTATAAGTAGTGTTACAATTCACTTAAAAATTGAGTACTCACTGAATGGCTTTATGGGTCTTTAAGACTTCAGCCATGATGTCCTTGGGAGTACTGCTCTCTTCATTTAGTCGCTACAACATATATACAAAATCAACTTCATAAAATTACTTTAATTCAAATAAAATTTGTACGTACAATGTGTTACGTGTGTGTAATTTTACTCACACGCTTGTGTTCGCAATCTTGTGCCCTTAGCGAGAACTTGGACGTGGTGGTCGACGACGACGGATGGATCCTCAGTCTAGCACTGAACAGCAGTCCGACGAGGAAGCTCGCGGCTACGAGCGTGACGACGGCTTTTCCCGACAGCGGCCTCCCGCGCTGCTGCTGGACTTTCTTCTCGGACGACTGCTGCGGCGGCCTCTCCGCAGCCGCCTTCGCGAGCCCCCCGCCGCCGCCGCGCACGAAGAACATTGTCAACCAAATCCCCGAGAGAGGATTGGGGAGTGTGTGAATTAATTGGTGACAGTTTGGTTGAACAATGAATTGCTCGCTCTAGTGGAGGTGGTTATATATAGAAGTGTTGGCATAGGTGCGTGCCATTTATATGGGATTTGTGGAGGGACTAGTGTATTGTAGAATGATATATGGGATCAAGAACAGGAATAATTACTGAATTATTAAACCAAGTATGGACTTTCAAAAAGTAGGAAATTTTAATGGGACAAATTTAGGAGATAGATTCATACTTAAAACACTTGTTAATTATGAAAATTAGGTCCATATCGCAGCAATTCTCGCGCGGTTGAAGAAGTTGTTTAGTTTGCAAGGCACATAGTGTGAGTTTGTATCATGCATTTTGTGTGATTTTTTTTTTTTTAATCAAGGCGAATTAATTAGGAGATCTCTGTATACCAATAAAAGTTCATAGTATCGTTCTCGGAATCGCGGTATCGAACACGTATCCGGATTTTTTTGTGTTGTTTCTTACTAATTCTAAAATAGAAAAGAATAACCGTTATTCTTGCTGATTAATTTATCTGCAATATATACTTTTTTTTTATATACATATTTTTACAATATTATTATTAATATTCTACACCTTTGCTGATTGTTTTTTTGTTCTTCAATTTTTTTCAGTCATCACGACTGAAAAAGAGGACCAAGAACTAAAAGAAGAAAGGAAGAGAGAATGTTTTCAATATAGAATTTCCATGATATTAACGAAGACATAATTATAAGTTTTGCAAATTGATCCATTTTGTTGTCAGCAATGTGTAGCTTCTACATTGTAACCCTATGCCCAATCTCGTAATTAAACTGACCCAATAGTAGTACGGGACCAGATCTTGCTGTCTCAGTTTCTTCTGTATCAATTCAGTTTCTTCGGTATCAATTTTGTCTCTCTCCTCTCCTGCCACTATAGGGGCTGTTAGGATTGCAGTATTATCACTGCAAGTGGATGAAACTGTTTCTTTCCGGTGAAAGTAATAGCAGTTTCCACGTATGGTTGGATGCTTCATTTAAGTGGTAAGTGTCAAATCCTTGGGAAAATGAGTTGCAGTCTACTGCATTTTCCTACAAATCGGTTGCAGCAAAAAATAGGAGGGAGTGAACTGCAAGTGTCAATCCCCCCTTCTCTCTCTCTCTCCTCAAACCCACGAAACTCCACCGCCTCCCCCCGCCCACCCCACCTTCTTCTGCCTTGACTCCTCCCTTCCATTTTCAACTTCCCTTCTTGTCCAAGTCGGACGACTTGGACGACTGTTCGCAAACCACCGGAAGACGCACCACCGCATCCTTCGGCGTCTGACACCGTCGCCTCTCCCGCCACGGTCTTGTAAAGTCGGTTGATCTCGCTGGAAGGACATCAACGGTTCAAGGCGTTCGATCTTGCCTACGGATGCTCGAGTTGTTGCCGATGTCTGAGCGTCGACGACTCGCCGACGTGTGTTCGAGTTGTTGCCGACGAGCACCTGCTCGTAGATCTGTCGGTGCCTACTCGAGCAGTGCCAGGAGCTGACGGATCGGACCATGGGACTCCGACGAGAGAGTGTTGAGAGAGAGAGAGTCATGAGAATGGGAAAAAGTTGTTAAAAATCATTGTAATATTTATATCATAAGTACTCCATCCAAACAGTAAATTCATTTTTCTTCACTTTCAACAACCATCCAAACAACAAACTCAATTGTTTCCACTTGCAAGAGACAAAAAATACTCTATCCAAACACATTTTGAAAAATGCCACTTGCTGCAAGTCCATTGAAACTCAACATGCTGTAAGTGCCACTTTTACACTTTCAACTATCCAAACAGCCCCTATGTGTATTGTTTTTTTCTAAACAAAAAAATCATTCCAAAAACTGTGGACATGTGTCTCATCTATAGATAGAAGCAGAGGCAGAGGTACGCTTGGACTGTACTACATAGCCAAAAAAAATCAATTTTTTTTCTTAAATAAATGGAAGAGTTTGCTTCTTCCTCTAAACATGTTCAAATAGTTATTGCTTCTTTCTCTAAATTCCTACCATGTGGCTTTGTAGGCTTGTCACAAGCAGGGGCGGAGCCAGAATTAAAATTATGAAGGGGCGTACTACCACATATAGAAATCCTTAAAGTTGTCACGTGCTACTGTAATGACCCGCTCCGTCCTAGTGGAACGCCGATTCAAACGGTAAGTACGACGACTCAAGCGAGCCGTCGACTCGAAGAGTTGCATCGACCCAATGAAGAATCGATGAAAGGCTTACATTGGCCCGTCAAAGAGGAATCCAGACTTAGACTTTCAAAGGCGCGCTCGAAGTATCGCTCGGCCGATGCGAACATCGCTAAGGTGGGTGGCTCCGATGAACCCGTCTTTGCATAGCCTAGACACATAACAATACGGACACTATTGCTAGAATCGCTAGGCGATAACACCGCGCATGCTAATAAATGACTCAACGCACCTAGCTAAGGGAATAATCCCGTCTTGTATGCTTGTTTAGAACATGGAAAAGAACTCGAAAAATATAGAAACTCTCGCACCGCGCTCCACGCTCGTGCTAAGGCACAAGCTTACATTCAAGTTTCCTATGCGTTCAACAATGAAACAATGAATGGTTTACACAAATGAAACGGAAGACTATCGACATAGTCGTTCCGAGTAGAGTATAGCAACATTGAAATACTTCGGGACCGATGGGTCGCCAAGGCGACTCCCACACGGAGAGTTGCATAATGAATGAATAAATGAATATGAGAATGAATGAATATGTGAATGAATCAATGAATGAACGAACAAGTGAAAGAAAGAAAAGAAAGAATGAATAAAAGATAAGAAAGAAAAGGAATGGTTAGCGACAGGTTTGACGGGGACGTGCATTGAGGCTCGCTACCTGCGCTGCACGGGCGCCACCGCCAACCTGGTCGATAACGTATTATGGCTAAGGGTTAGCCTACGGCTCAGAGACAGCCGTTAAGTTAAAATGACAAACAATACGAAATGGTCGTGGACAATCCCCTCGTATACGGGAGGTAGGAGAAATAAGGGATTCCACGACATGATCAAAGGGAGGATCGTGGCCGGCCTAGGCGGAATCAAAGGGACTTACGGGCTACTTGGGTGCAGGCTTGGCCACCCAGGAGACGTAAGTGCGAGGTATTTCAAGAGACTATCAAGGTGTTCCAGCCGCACGCTATGATAGGTGAGAAATTACCAAGGGAGAAAGGGTCCAAATTGGCTTGTGGTGCCAGCGACCGGTGCATATAGATTAAGTGGGCTTTGCTGGTGGCAATCTACGTACAAGTCCTTGCATTGAAACAAAGTCTAAGTTAACTGAATGAAGTACCTTTTGAACAGGCTTGAATGTAACACACCAAATGATAAAGAGTACTTCATGCAAATGAGTTAGAAAATACGTCTACGACGCGCTAGAATCTGAGGCAAGGACACGCCCTCGACACTAAATGTTTACGAGAATCACGTTAAGCTATTACATATGAATTGTTGACTAACTTGGTTTGCTTTGGACAGGGAAGGCCGGACGGTAAGTATGGGTAAGTCGTGCATGTATTTTCATGCAAACATTTGAATTTGGCAACACGGAATAGGTTATAAAATATGCCATAAAACTGATCCTAAGGCAAGATTAGAAAGACAATGAATGATAGACGGAGCACAAAAATAAATAGAACGTGTTTGGTAATGATAGCATTGTGGGCGAGCTAGCCTCCCCACCAGTGCATCACAATGTACTGATATCCCCACAGTTTGCTTGCAGGATGCAGGAGACGTCGTCGGGTGCGGAGCTTCCCTCGAACGTGCTAAGGCGCAGAGCTAACTCTGGAGCCTTGGAGCGTTGCAAGGAGCTGAAGCACCATATACAGGACATAATGTAACGGAACATCGCCATGAATCATTTCATCTTGTAAGCCACTTGGCACGCATTTTATGCTTTCAGAGAGAAAGAGCTTGAGAGACTTGTAAACTCGGCTTAACGCCGCTTGTAACCTTCTTGAAAATCAATAAAGAGTTTGAATTCGCTTCAACTTGTGTTCATTTACTTTCCGCTGCAAATGGGGACACTCTGTGCGACTATGTGGCCTGGCTCAAATCGGCCGTTTATGGACTTAGTCTTGCACGGACGCAACCTAGACCCGTGCGGCATCACGCCTTAGCGAGGACGATCGCTCCTGCGGGAGCGGAACGTGACAACTACTACATATAGAAATCCTTAAAGTTGTCATGTTAATTGGACTTCAATAACAAAACGTATACTAAAACTCAAACAAAAATGAGCAAAAAAAAAAGTCAAAATATTTAAATTGTTACAAAAGAGGAAGCAAAACATTATACATCAAATATGTAAAATATTTGATTGTA
The DNA here is from genome assembly GCA_029216955.1 of Iris pallida. Lineage (NCBI taxonomy): Eukaryota > Viridiplantae > Streptophyta > Magnoliopsida > Asparagales > Iridaceae > Iris > Iris pallida. Next base: position 10,485,843 of record JANAVB010040220.1, read on the forward strand.
TGAGAGGTGAGATTTGAACTTGCAACCTCTAAATTGAAAGCTCAAAACACTACCACTTGAAATAACTTATCTTTGTACATTAAATGGTCAAACTAATATATATTGTAAACATGTAAAAAGTTTTGTATAATATTCAACATTTTTTAAAAAAAATTGGGGGGTGGGACGTACCCGCCCCTGGTCACAAGGTTCCTTTCTCATAGCTGCCTTCTTTAGCAATTTGCCACCAACTTTGTAACTGTAGAGGGTTGACATTAGTTTGATAACCGAACATAATTTGGTCATTCTTTTGTCGAGCTTTCTCGATGTTGGTTGTTCTCCATGCCAGCTTCATTAGAATGACACAGGGCTCGGATGAATATGATCATGTTTAAATATTTGTAAGTAAAGAAGCATGTAATATGAGGTTCCATAAAAGAATCATTAACTTTTATCTTTATTTTGTAACTTACTTGCTACCCTAGATGGCTTCAGTTGTTTGGGCTTTGGATTATGATTTACAACAAGTTGAGTCCGGTGTTGATTTTACTTCCCTTGCACCATAATGCCTGGTAACTTAATTTTCATACTTCTATTTTTTATCTGATATCTTTCATCATTTACCTAGTCATTGATTTTCTTAATCTAGTTGTTCGTCTTAATGATCATCATTGTTCCAAACTCAGGTAAATTTTAATGCCTTTTGTACTTTTGGATGTTTGTTTTGTGTGTGATGTAGAACCATTTGAACACTTGCAGAACCTAAAGAGAAGTAATCATGGGATAGCTTTTACTGATGTTGGGAGGGCACTTGAGGATAAGTGGAAGAAGATGACAGGTATAGCTTCTCCATTGCAAGAATAAATGACCAACGATCTCTTGATAAGTTTTTCATCTGATTTATAAGTAAATGTGTGTGTTGATAATGAATGAACCAAACTGATGAAAGGTTATCAATCAATCTAGGAAGTTGTTTTTCTTAAGTTTATTATCTATGACAGGTTTTGAATCACCGAATTTAGAAAGGAAACTCTACCGATTTTTTGTCGTAAATTTTTAGAACCTTATAGTAACTATTAGTCTATTAGCTAGCCCATCCTATTCCAAAATCCTGGCTCCACCCCTGCATAGAAGAGGGACATAATCCGCACAGAAGAAACTGGTACACAGATCCGCTCCCTACTAGTACTATTGATTATCACTACTAATATTTCTTAGTATGCATTTCTTGATATTCAAGCTATAAGTTTAACATTTAGAAACAATTAAAGAGCCAATTAATCTCTCTCTCTCTCTCTCTCTCTCATGGTCTAATTTATATTGCTTAAATTTCATCATATCTAAATCCAGTTGATAACATCGGTATTTTAACGATGCAAGCAACACAAAAAAAAGGGGAAAAAAATCTAAATTAGGGAACGAGGAATGCCAAATTTCTTTCAAGAAAGGAATGTTACTAACTGTCACTCTCAAATTATCGATCGATTCAATCAATTTCCTCATCAATACACAACCAACAGTGCATGTTTCTGTCAAGGAAAATTGCACCATTTGGTTCGTTTCGATTTAATCATATCGAAAAGACTTTAATTTTCAAAACACAACCTGCATGGAAAGAATTTATAGCATCAATTGTAAATGGAAACTGTAGCCATACCTTGATTTAAGTTTGAGAGGAACCCGAACCAAACAGACACTACTTACCAAACTAAGTTAAGATCATGCTTTAAAATAAAGGGGTCGTTTTTTTATTGCTTCTGATAAATTCACGTTCTTGGTGGTGGTCAGTTATTGCATGTGCTTGGCTATACTGTGGTTTGAATTCTCGCAGATCTTAATTAAAGTTTGTAAGGATCCGCAATTAACAACAACAAAAAAAAGTTTGAAAGGACAGACCGATCAGCTGTCTCTGATCCGGTGTTCCAATCATATCATCCCTTTATGATATATGTACTTATTTGTTAGTTTTTATCGGTCGGACGCACATATCATAAATGGGAGGAGATGATTGAAAAATCGGATCAGGGACAGCTGATCCGATCCCTTTAAAGGAACATGAACCAAACCAAAACCAATAACCAACCTAAGTTATGATTCATAATAATGTTGGTCTTTCTTGATTGCTTCCGATAAATTCGGATCATATAACAGTTAGTTTGGAGAATATGGTAAGTAACTTACCATAATTATGGCCGCATTTGACCGGAAATATAGCTCGTGTAAAATTTTATGTAGGTGTAGTCAAAAGAGAGAGAGAGATGAGAAGAGGAGACGGAAGAAAACTTTGATACAGAAGGAGGTGTCAAAATTTTGATACCTCCTTTGTATGACAAGTGGAACCTACTCTCATTTTGTAAAACATGTGGACATAAAATTTGAGAATGAACCTACTTGTCATAGAAAGGAGGTATCAAAACTTTGATGTCTCCTTATGTGTCAAAGTTTTACTCGAGGAGACGATAACTACTAAATTTATTATACAAGAAATGATATGGAGAAGCCTAATGTGACTCTCCTATGTAAAGGTTATCTTACTTATATTAAATAAAATATTGAAATATTAAAGGTTTTGCGGTCAATTAATGACTAAAAGATGAGAAAGATGGAACTGTGATATCTCAAGTGGCTAAACCTTTCAAAATTCTCCATAAGCATTTATACTTATAATAGTACGATGGTTTAACAACTGGATACGAAAATATCTTTTATAAGATTACAAAGAGAGAATGATATCTCTATCTGTTGGTTGAACACAATCATTCTCTATCGAGTTTGCACAACTCAAATAATAATTATTCTTAGCCATTTTATCGTTATATTACGAATTTCAGGTTCTTATGAATTGGTGAATTGTAGGTTCAAGAATAAATTCAGAGACCAAGACTTTCTGATGGTTTAACGAGGCTAAGTCTTGGCTATATATTTGATTATAGTAAAATGCTTATCCTCTACAAGTATTTCAGGGTGGGGCTATGCCTCCGTCAAATTTTGTTTATAACAAAAGCATGACAACGAGACTAAAATTTTGATCTCCATGACATCTCTGGGATTGTTAAGGAAGGTCAAAGGGGGCAACACCTTCTTAATCAGTTTTTTCGGGTCTTGCTTGCTTCGGAGAAACTACTAGCTAGGAAGCGTAGGTTCCGGCATACGAGGCTATGCCTTAACGTTGAATTTGCTTTGGGCAAATTACTAGTAGTGGTTGTAGGCTCCACGGGGTAGATTTTGCGGGCCTTACGATTTAATGGCGATTAGTCTTTCAGGATACAACGGTTCTTTACTTCGGTAGCAGCACTTCACACCGTAGGAACTCGTCGAAGCAACGTTGGTTGTCTCTCTCTCTTAGACTAACTAATGCAATAAGGATGAATTGAATGAATTCTTGAATGCTCCAAACACATGCGTATTTATAGAAATAAGAAGACACGATGGAAATGACACACATTTCTAATAAATAGATTCGTACACCTTTTTCAATGAAAAGATTCGTACACCTTTTCATAGATTCGTTGATAGGAAAAATTGATATTATTATTATAACAAATATATATTCACATTTTCCAACATAAGTTCCCCGGGACTGTTCCATTACGTGTAGCTAAGTTTCGTGGGACTAAGTTATGTGGGCCTTCCCCATTCCGCGGAGCTACTACATTCCACGGAGTTGCTCAATTTTGCGAGACTGGTCCATTCTGTGGAGCTGCTCCATTTCGCAAGGCTGCTTCATTCTACGGAGTTGCTCTATTCTATACGCCACTACTTCATTCCATGCAATTGTTCAATTCCGTGTGGCTGCTCCATACAACGAAATTGCTCCATTCGAGGGGCTACTGAGTTCCACATGCTGCTCCATTTCGTGGTGCTGATGACTTAGCCAATTGTGATTGTAGTTTCAGGCGATATTATGTCCATCGTTAGCCTTGTGTACAAAATGGTTGGGTGGAAGTTGATAGCATCATGGACATTGATTTTGAGAGCCATTACTGCCTAATTAATCCATGAGGATCTATTGAAAGCCATTTATGAATGATATATCAGAAAATCTTAAATGAAAGTCATTTTTTGCTTTGCTGATAGATCAGAAGATCTTTAATAAAGTCATTTATGGTTAATGGACCGAAAGACCTTAATGAAACTCATTTCTGGTTGCTAGGTCGGGCCGGAATTTCGTTTATTTTAAAAATAGGACCCGTTTCGACCCGTTAATGTCACACTATCTGTCTTGTTCCGTTTCGTTTAAATTCTAAATTTTATAAGCCGTCTTGTTTGGACTGTTCGGATCGGATCGAAACCGTGGCTCCTTGAAAACATATGCCCACCCTTACTTTCTACACACATTGGCGAGAAAAATGATTTATCCAGTGACTTCGATTATAGCAGTGCCTTCTGAATTTTCTGCAGATCGGCATTTGCAATAGGAAGATTAGATGCATCACGTATCTGGCGCTGGTTGCGTCGCGCGAACGGGGCAAGGGACAGTATAATCACGCATGCCACACGCACAATGCTCCGGTTCGATTTTGGTTTTGAAAATACAAAAAATCCTTATTCGGTTTCAGTTTCGATTTTGGGTTTCGGTTTCGTTCCAAAATCGAAAACCGAATAAGAATTATACAATTATATAAATACTCTGAATTTTATGCATATTTTGTGATTAAAAGTTTGTATATTTTCAAAACACCAATTATATATATATGTTTTGAAGCTCAACATTGATAATTTAACAACTAGTTTAACTTTGTGTGTAACTTTGAAATACAGCAATTGTGTGTATAAAAGTTACCATTTTAATATAATGTAACCACGATCCCAACTTTGGACCTGACCCATTAATTAAACAATATAAATCTTTAACCGAACAAACCGAATTGCTTAATCGGTTCGGTTTCGGTTTTTAGCTAATTCGGTTCGGTTTCGGTTTTGGATTATTAGAATTTCGGTTTATTCGGTTTTGACAATTTCGGTTCGGTTGAAACCGAATAAACCGAACGCTCACTCCTAGGATTTGAGCCTTCTAACCGTAAAGATGTATAGATATGTGTGGGTTATAATTTAAAAAAAAAAATCTAAACCTTCCCTAAATATTGATTGCATCCTTAATTGCCAAGAGACAGCATGATCACGCACATCTTGTGCGCCAATTGCCAGGGACATGATGTAGCTGTAGCTGTTTCATTGTTCGTAGAGTTTCATGACGTCAGTGCTAGTTCTTAATTTCTTGGAAAATCTCAGAGAAACTAAACAAAATTCGATCATTTAAATTCTCTTACAAAACAAAGGGATACAAAATAGTACCTGTTGGAAGCCGTATCGACCCACAGTGGCCTCGTTTGGTTGGCGGAATCTTCCGGTTGGGAAAGGAAAGTGATTACTTTCCTATGTTTGGGCGCCCAAGGAATTGAGGAGGAAAGGAAAGTGATTCCCAATGGAAGGAAAATTAGGGGGGAAAGTGATTCCATCCATCCAAGGAAGGAATCACTTTCCCACATTGAAGTATTCACTTTCCTTTCCAAATTCCTTGGCATTGCCAAACATCGGAAAGGAAAATCAATAGGAATTAAAGTTTCCCAAAGGAAAGGAAATTACAAGGAATTGATTTCCTTTCCCTTCCATTCCGCGAACCAAACGAGGCCTAACAGTACCGACTCGATCGGTTGACCAAAACTCTATTAACAGATAATAGTTATTATCTATATTAGATAATAAATAACTAAAATTATCTATATGAATGGAATATTTATAATTATAAATTATCTTTTAGTTATCTCATAAAAAAAATTATCATATATTTGTTATGACAAAAATCCCGTTCATATAGACAATTTTAATAGAAAAAATAGATAATTTTAATAGAAACTCGTTGTTAATTTAAATTTGACAAATATAATTAAACTATCAAATATATTTTTTTTAAAAATTAACATATAGATAATACCACAATATTATCATTCAAAATATAATTAAAATTTATTATGAAAAATTTGGACAAATTACATTCGAAATAAATTAGCTTTTAGTAGTTTGTTTAAATATAATTTATAATTTTGAATGTAATTTGTCCAAATTTATAAATTATATTCACAATTTAAATACATATTCTATTATTTATCCGCTTCTCCCACTCCCCATGTGCCAAGTGACTTGGCGCCTACTCCCCACGCTCCAAGTCACTTGGCGTGTCCTCCCCTCTTTTGCAATTACCCGAACTTTTTTTTTTTTACAATTACTCCAAACTTCTCTATCCTATACGAAAATTTCTAAACCGAATATTTTTTTTTAGTATTTTAAAAACAAATATTTTATTCGATTCGGTTCTAATTCCTCCTTTGCATAACTCATAGGATGGTAGGGACTATAATTCCATCTTGTCTTGCCTCTTCTGCTACTAGTGTATATATCACGGAGGAGACTTGCGAGTTATTAAACTATCTGGTTATCAATATAATTCCTCGGCATATCTCATAAAAGAAGGTAGACCACACTTCCATCATTTTAGGTACAAAAGGGAAGAGTTGGTGAAGAATGAGTTTCATGACCCAAACCATGGATGCCTCGTGAAATTATTATTATTTTTATATGCGAAAAGAAAATATAATTGCCCTAAAAATGTAACTCAAGTGTATGTAATGCACAATACACAATAAATCTTGGGTGTTTTACTCAAATTTGATTCAATCAAATTTCGGCATCTAAAGATGATGTTAACAAACAGTAGACAAAGTAAGACCTCTCGGAATAAGAATGAAGACATCAATTCAATATGGTAAGAATTCCTTTCTCAGTTGATAGCTTTAATTGATTCAAAAATACAATTGAAATATATGCCAATCGCAGGATTTATTCAACTATGTCCAGATATCCAAAAGAGAACAGATTATGTAAGCTATAATGTTTAAGTACAGATTTTGGATGTCGAAAGTATCAATCAAGTCCATGAAAGGCTGGATTGCCGCCACACTTGTTTCAGAATGTTCTCCATATGCAATTGATCCAATACAAACATACAAGTCAAAAGGAATTGCACAAAACAAAGATCCTAAATATTTTTTATTTTATTTTTTAATACAAAACATAATTTACATCGATAGAATCATAGAAAGGAAGGTCTGATATCTATCATTTATCTAAGGTACGATAGTAGTTTTGTATCAGGACTGCGAGTAGAAATCAACTGCTTTCGTCTGAACAAGGAGCTCACCTTCGCATAAACACTAGGTCTGCCAATGGCATATTGCGGGAGCCTGAAAAGCATTATATAATAAGCTAGCTTAAGCAAATAAAGAAAAAAAAACTATTGCTGTACTTAATAATACAAAATTTAAATTAAAAACAAAATCTACTGCTGCCCTTTCAATAAAGAAACTCAAAAGCAAAAACTAACCAAAATAGACGAGACTTCATATTACAATTGTCAGCTATTAGCTTAAGGTGCGCTTGTTGAAGGATTCCATCGTCAAATTAGCCGTAAAGGCAGGTATCGAGTTCATCTTTCTTATAAATACCTCAACCTGCAATATTCAGATTAAAAATTCGGCCCAGATACATTACATTTACAATTTAAGCAAGTGTACCGTGTAACTTTTTTTCCATCACTTTATTGAATCGTAATGGTGAAGGCACTGTAGTGGTGGCCGCGGTAATTATGGTTGAAATTACAGCAGTGCTGGCATCGACTTATTGCAGCAATCGCATGAAGAGCTGCTCATATGCCAGTAATTGTGCTTACAGAATAGAACTCTAATAGGGATGATGACATGCTCACAAATTCAAGTGATCTGAAACTAGCATTGCCGCTGCTTGAAGAATATGATATACTTTAGCTTGCAGTCAGAAGTGAATCTTTTTGTAAGATGTTAGGGTGGCCGAGACTCGGACAAAAGAGAATGCAACTTGTAATAATTATACTTTGTGGCTTATGAACTTTGTTAGGATAAAAGGTAAGATAATTACTACCTAAGAACCCAAATACAAAGATAGCGGATAATGTTAGAAAAAATAATTGAAATGTTAGAAAAAATAATTGAAGTGCACACGGAACAAAATTTAGAACAGAAAAACAAAGCTGCTATTCAGAATTTTCTATGTTGGATATATCCTTCCCCTCATTTCTCCACTCTCTCTAACCTTACCAACCACCACCAAATAGCGAGACTGAAAGGGTTGTCAGCAACCTAGCTTCTAAGCTCCTGATGAGCTTGGATTGTATCTGATTCCGTGTCTCAGGTTAGAACTATAACTCCGAAAGGATCCTAGGCTTAATCGACAAGTTTTCTTGATATGTTGGCACTCATCCAACAGTGTTGATGTGTTGCTAAAGGAGAGGGGCCGTTAGCGGTAAGGGAAGGTCCCTGAGAGGAGGGTAGGCAGACAGGTGAGGGGAAACGGAAAGAAATGGAATATATTCATTTCATAGGGATTAAAGTGACAAGTAGAGATAGGGAAGGGACTGGCATCGACTGTGGATACGGACTCCACTAGCACTTTTTCTCACCACACTGTTGAGCAGACTGCTCGGCGGAGGAGAAAGGACAGAGAGGCTCTTATTAAAAATTTAAAGTTCTATCCATTCTCTTTAAAGAAGTTAGTCTACAGAGGGAAGGGCAATTTGCTATCTTTTAACGGTTGACTAAAATAGATCAGAGATGGAAACTAGAATCAAAATCAGAAATGGACAAAGAGGATCCTAAAACACTTGGAAAGCTTAGCAGGTTTCCTAAAGTTTACAGCTATTTTATTTCCATGTAATCTTTGTCCTTATCTTTAATTTAAAATTACCTATATATGCAATTCTACATTAATTTTCTTACTCTTAAGAAGCTCATATATATGCATATCCCCAGTTGGTCTAGACCTTATTTTTATAGCATCTTGCATGCCTTAGTTACATCTCATAAGAATGCTCACATCCTCCCCAATCAATGCACGGACACGGATTCGACAAACATGGACACGACACCTATTTGGTGTCCTAGTGTATTTTGTAGTGTCCAGATTGTGTCCAATACATGTTGGGTATGTGTCTGACACGACACAGCCCACATTTCTCCCTGCTTCCTAGTCCCCAATCCTCTTTACAATTAATAATTTGTGCAATTCTTCTCTTCCGAAATTTCGTCTATTCATTTATTTCCAGATGTGCCGCACTATCAATGAGAGTACCATTCTCATCAAGACAGATCTTGTAGATCTACTATGTGCAAATCTTGCATGTATTTTTTAGGTACTGCATTGTTTCTTGTGTTTCATCTCAAGCTTAAATCTAAACATATTCCTTACCTAAGGTGAGTAGGCACATGTAAAGAAAATGTGTTCCAGGTCTACTCATCCTGCTTGCACAATCCACTAATATAATCCAATAATCATGCCCCACCTAATAAACTCTTTTGTGAGTAATCTATCTTGTACTCTTATATAAGCACATGCTCATTTTGAGACAGTTAACTGGAGACCAAAAAAAACCATTTATCGATCAACTTCCTCATATACCTTCCAGACTGCATTCAGTGCTGATCTAAGATGAATGAACATTGAATACGGAGATGAATAAGGATATAATATGAGTACGGGAGACATTTTCAGACAGGTACAATAAGTAGTCATCTATGTTGTACTAGTACGGACATAGATACTTGGCAGGCACGATACGGATACAGACACCAGTTCCCCGACCGTGCAACATAGAAGCTTATCATATTTACCTGTACTATTCCCCTGCCACAGCCACTTATCTTCTTTGACGTCGTGAACCTCAATTTGGTGTATATCAGTATATCCTCCAGAAAAGGTTTTGTCACTTGCAGTCTTTCAAGAACTGAAACTCCATCATCAAGGATAGGTCCAACTCCAGTGTTCCTTCTAGAACAACCAACGAAGAGTATGTGGATCCAGCTTACAATAAGATGTGTCACATAGGGACATTGGACCACTAGTTGCCAGCTGAATTTCGATGAATCCGAAAGAGTTAATACTTAATAGCATGCTATGCCTTGCTTTTGCTTTTAATTTCGACTCTTGAAAGTAGACTTTCACAAACAGGATATGGCTGCAATCATTTATGTATCTTGACCACAATAAAGGAAAGGATGTGGTAAACAAAAGGATGGGATTATACTTGAGCACATAATAGTAGGTTGACAATTGAGGATGAGTTAAACAATTGTAGTGACATGTACATCCTAATTAAAGTTCTCAAAAAGCCCATATAATATATGTGGATCCATGCTATAGTGAACGACCTGTAATGAGGGAGTTTGGTCTATATGAATCACACAACACAAATAGATACATGTGATAGAAGTTCTTTAAGAGCTGTCCCTTGTATAACGAACTTGCTATCTCGTCAACTAGTTTTGGGTGTGTGTGTGTGTGTGTGGGTGGGTGTGTGGGTGTGTGTGTGTGTGTGTGTGTGTGTGTGTGTGTGGGGGGGGGGGGGGGGGGGGGGGGGGGGTAACATTATTCTTGGCTTTGTCTAGATATCTGAAAATAGTACAACAATATGCAACATGTAGTGTAGGGTGTTACACTGTCACTTAAGTGAATTTCTTCTTCATAAGATATCCTTATAAGTTATAGGGAAATGGCTACAAGGAAATTAATCATAGTTACTATATTGGTTTCATATACTATATGAAGATAGGTGGACAAAACCTTTTCATCCATTCAATATCAATACCAAAAGAATTTAAATGATTCTTAAATACCTGATGAGATATCTCTGGTTGAGAAGTGTATTCATTAACCTACAAAAGGATACAAATTATGCTAAGCACAAATGTAGTGATGCAAGTAGCAACTATTGGAGCCACTCAATAAAAATGTCATCCTACCAATATGTTTGTATTCCCAGATTCGTAGTCAAACTCAAGTTTTTCACCATCACTCTGTGCATAGATAGATTGGAGAGTAAATCGAGTCACAGGAATCCCATTAGGACGGTGCTGATCATCCATCACAATCTTGCAAGTCAAAAACAACCATCATAGTACGATAAATATGACATTCTCACAAAGTTTTGAGAAATAAACCTAACAATGAGAAGCACCTAGAATAATAAGCCAATATGTTGATACTAGTAACAACGGGGCATTATTTTAGTCATATAGAATTTCTTTTTTCTGTGTTTTAATTATTTCATAAAGTAGATAGTTCGGAAGCCATAGTTCGCAGTATCGCCGATACTGATCCGATACGGCCGATACCGATACGGATTGGCATGTCCCGATCCGATACCGACCGATACCCGATACTGACCAATACCGACATTGGGGGTCTCTTTTCCGGTCAATTCGGCAAAGAAAATTGAACAAAAAATACCAATCAGCAAGGGTGTAAAAGCATAGAAAGTTTATAAAAGCATGTAAAAGAAGAAAACTTATCTATCGTATATAAATCAATCATTAAGGGTGACTACTATTTCATTCAATTTCAAAACTACTAAGAAACAACACTGAAAATATTAAATTTATGCCTAAATGTATAAAATATATTTTCTAAAATGTTAATAATTTATTAATAATTATTTGTTTTCCGATACCAAAAAATCCGATATTCCGATCCGAAACCTTCGATACTGCAGATACTCGTAGAAATGGTCCAATACTGATACTTCGAACCTTGAAACTATGCTAAGTTGAACACTTACATCAACTGAATTTAGGATCACAAATGTACATAGCGCATGCATTTACCTAAATCTAAAGGAAAAAACTGCAGAAGCCAAAATATAAGCCAGGTGGAAAAAACAGAGAAATTGAGTTCAAAGACTTTGCATCATAGAGCGTATCATAAGTAAATGAAAGCAGGGCTCGAGTAAATCTGGCCATAATAATATCCGCCTCGTATAATCTGTAAAACTTACTCCAGGTAAATCATGAGAACAGGACAATCCCAAGTGTCCTAGCCTAAGAAAAAATGCAGCAAAATAAGCTTGGAAATGTGGGAGAGTTAAGGAGAAAAAACATAATTGTGTTGGCTTGGACCTGCCCTGGAGCCTTGTGAAGCCTTCTTGAGCTGCCTCAGAGACAGATTTGGTGCCTCCATCTTTCAGGAGCAAGCACAGATGTATATATTGGTCAAAACATGCTTATAGAGATTGACGTTCCTTTTCACTCTTTGGATCAATGTGTCAAAGAGATGAATGTGATTCTCTATAGTAAATTGTATCATCTTACCTCTTTGCCTAGGCTCTCTTTATAGTCTAAGGGAACCAAGAGAGTGCTCCTAGGTTGCATCAGCTTCAATTGCAGGACCAAAAGGTAGGTCCACCAATCTGCCAACTAGCCAGCTAGGTTTTTATGGCATGTCTCTCATGCTCCAAGCTGCCATGGCTAGGAATTTGGCACAAATATAGAAACTCGACATTAGGTCGACAGCCAGTCATAAAAAAAAAAAATCCTTTATTGACCTTTCTTATGCTCCATTGCCGACACCATTCTGATGGGAGAAGGTTTGGATGATGATGTCTGACACATGCTTAGAACTACAAACTAAAAGGTACAAAAATATGTACCTTGTAGCCAAAAAGTGAGCAGCAAGCCCTTCTAAAGACTGAAATTCGCTCTGCAAAGACCGTCTTATACCTGTTCCAAACAAAAATCCAGATGTTGACAACAAATGGTCACTGCAACTTTCAAATGTCAACCTTGTACCAGTAACAGTTTACCGTTCTTCACGCTTCTCAAGTATTGCAATTTGCCCTTTTAGCTGTGCTAGTTTCTCAGGTATGCCCGTGTCTATTATGTTTCCAGAATCTGCAAGTATTTTACAATAAAATAGTTACATCAGACCAATAATTTATAACCATCTCCACCATAAGAACATTCCAAAACCTGACAACTTAAGTGAAATGTTGATATGAATAAGGTTCTCTTAGGCCAAAAGGAAGTTGATATTGAAGTATGCAAGTTCAGGAAAACAATCACAACTCTTGATAAACAACAATTGAACACCTAGATATCTCAAAGAAATAGAACATTCAATCTCTGAAAACCAGACAACCAATACAAAAAAGATACATCATAGGTAGCAGATGTATAACCTGGCTAGCTAATGACTGACATATGAATTAACTTGTTAATCGTATACAAGAAAGTGTTTGTGCCATAGCCATTGTGGCCTTACGAGGCCAAAATCAGAGTGTTGAGGATCCTGCGACATCCATATAATTTGTTCAACAGAGAAAGCCATGTAAGATGTCAACCCTGCTAAGAATAGATCAAATGATTGTTGCATATACGGTAACGAAACAACAGAATCATACGAGATGACCTGCATTGATGTATTCATCTTGCATCATAAACTAACACAAATTACTCTGCATAGTGTTAACATATAATCTACTGCTAAAAGCTGCAAAGCTAAATTGACCTGGGATTCTGTGTCTAGAGAGTATGGTCAGCAACTCGTGGTGAGAAGAAATCAAACCTCACCCACCATGCAACTACAGGAGAATCATCACCCCTTTTAGTAACAATTTTTAAAATGTTCCACGAAAAGTAACTAAAAATTATATGTATGAATGAATACTGAGTTCTATTTTGATGGTAATCTTTATACTATTCTGATGGAAACCAAAAATTACTTACTCAGAAAACATGCGACAATAAGGCATGACATTGCGCCAGGAGAACTGGAGCATGCATCTATCATGACCCAATGACTAGGTATTTGTGACAAATGAAGCTTTTTCACAAAAGAAGGTGGGCATGGAGCAAGCCTTGTTAAGACAGGATGGCGGGTCAGAGGATTACTTTCACATAAGCTAAATCAAAAAAGGGAGTGATACTAACAAGTTGTCGTAGATTACGAGTGTGGATAAAGAAATATTTGTTGAACACTTCATATGGGAAGGTATAGGTCATGGACTCGTGATGCAACTGTGTTAATATATATAAAACCCTGAATCAATAAAAAGTTAGACACTGGATAAAACAATAAACAACCCTAGCAAGTAGGTATATGATAAAAAAAAGAAAAACATCCACTACTCCATTACACAAGTCAACGTCGTAGATGGTGCATGCATGCAAATAAGTTTAGCATCCACTACTCCATTACTCCATGCAAATATGATAAAAAAAGAAAAAACATCCACTACTCCATTACACAAGTCAACGTCACAGATGGTGCATGCATGCAAATAAGTTTAGCATAGAATCAATCAAGACACTAACATCAGACTGGTATGCTACATTTGAAGATACAGAAGAAGTCCATAATTAAGAAAAGAATTGCCCAAAGTGACTGTGAACTGATTATGAATAACCTCTTTTTCTAGATAATATATGACTTGTACCTGATTGTCCTTTTAACTCTTCAATGGCTTGTAACTTTGCTTGTGTTTTCTGCAATTCAGCTCGCAATGCTTCTATAGTATGTTTTGCATCATTATCAACTGCCAAAGTATTTACCATGCGCAACACCTTTGTGTTTGCAGCAGAGAAATCACCATGGCCTAACTGATAAGGAACATGTGTAAGATGCTATTGAATGATTGTTCCATTTTCTCATGTATCAGAAAACAAAGAGGCAGCACCCTCAAAATAAATGTACGTAAACCAGATATGCAAGATATTAAAACTAATTAATGACGAAAATAACTACCACAGCTACTCTATAATTGGTAAAACTAAAAAATACGGGTACTCATGTTCGATATAGTGCATCTATGTTGTCTCCTTTAGTCCTTTAGTCCCACATTTAGTCTAATAAAGTAATATGAGGAACACCACTCCTCATCCTATATTTATGTACCCATACCATCTCAATAAAGTATCTCAGTTAATTGACTCTTTCTGTATTAACATGGAGAGTTAGGAAATCATGACCCTAGTTCTCTCTCCACCAAAATTCTGTCCTCACACCACCTTCAAAACCTAACCCCAGTCTGTCCTCCTTAGTGTATCCACCAAAACTCTTTCCCAACCACCACCACACCCTCCCGCACCCTTCTTCCCATCACACCAACCTCCCAAGGGCACACCTTTTTCCAGAACACCGTTCGTCTTGGTCCCCTCTCACCTCCAGCACCTAGCCTGTCTTCTGCAGCACCCCCTCCAGCTCCTCTAGCCCACCTCCACCACCACAAGCGCTGATCCCCTTTTCTCTCTTAATGCTGCCCTAGGAGCACTTCCCCAGTTGTCCTAGCAGGCAAAAAAATGTTTGCTTATATTTGAGGTTAGTTTCTTTAAACTTTGGGCTTCTATTCCATGAGTTAAATGTTCCTCACTACTTCCCCAACTTATAATGTTGTTCTTGACTATTACTATAACCCCCATTTGTAGTGGGTTGTGATCTTCTATATCCCAACTTCCATAATGGCTCTCCTTCAATGTCAAGCTTTCTGGTTTAAAGCTTCCACTTGGCACTTTAATCAAACTACATATTACCAACTATCTGGGCTCATGCTTTTTCATTTCTCAGTCAGATCTCAGAGGAAACTACCTCATCTTATTTATCCCACGATTAGTGTTTTAGACATGCAAAACTTTGTCGTCCGGCGACAAGATCACTAGTATGTCATAACTTGGTTGCTCAACAACATGCATTCTCATATCAGTTTCAATATTACGTTCTTCTAACTGCAAAGTTATTTGAGATGCCCTCGAGGCATAGTTGTCAAAGGCAAAAAGAGCTCTCAGGCACCAAGGCCCTCCGGAGTCGAGGCGCACACCTGAGAAATAAATGCATGCATGATACAGAAATATGTATGTCATATAAATATGCCTGTTTCATAGTTATCAACAATCAACATTATATATATATAAATCTAGTATGAGAAGGAGGTGGCAACAAAGAGAAGTGGCAACAATGAGGTCGAGAAAGAGGTGGTTGCCACAAGGACAACATTGGGAGACGGGGACGTCGAGTAGGATGTGGCTACTGTGAGTAGAAGTTGAGGCTGTTGTGGGGAGATAAGGTACTCCCTAGAAGATTCGAGGAGAAGATGGTATCTGTTGCAAGGAGATGATTGTTCGAGACGATGAGTGCCTGAAGAGGCTGAGTGTTGGAGACACTACTGCAGCAGCAAGGAGGATCCGGCTTCAAGGAGCTGTCATTGATGAGATGATTTCAAGACATGTCATTATCTCAATGAAATTGATGGTTCGCTGCCAAGCTATGTGGTGGTGGTGGGTGGGTGGGTGGGGTGGGTGTGGGGGGGGGGGGGGGGGGGGGGGGCAATGGCGGATCCACATGCAGTGATTTTCTTTAGAAAGTAATCTCATCATTAAACAAGTTGTTTAGTAGAAAAAGAGAGGACTGGCCTCCAGTTCCTTTTTTTTTAAATTTTGTTTTGTATGTTTCATAGAAAAAGAGTTGTCTACTACTATTACAAAATGATGTTGTAGTTAAACGTTTTCAAAGTAAATTCGTAGAAACAAATTGTGAGATGTAATGCTTTATGGTATGAAAATAGTACTATTTAATATAATATTATATATCATATCCAAAAAGAAAATTCGGTACGTTGTCTCCTAATTCCCTTATAATTATGCCCCCAGTAGATTGTAATCCTGGATCCGCCGGGGGGGGGGTACGTTCCTTGTTCCCTTGGATATATCTCATACTTCTTAAAACTTCACAAGACTTTTTGTTTGACTAAAGGTTCACTTTTTGTATGTGGGCCTCTGTTGGACTACTCTATGAAGCTTTCCATATATGCTCTTTCGTGTAATATGTTGTCTGGTTCGCTTGTATTTTTTAAAGGAATCTTTGTGTTCCTCTACGATGCAAGCTTCCCTTCCCTGCCCCTTTTCTCCTTTTTCAAGGCATGTCATTATCTCAATGAAATTGATGGTTCTCTGCCAAGCTTTTGGGGGGGGGGGGGGGGGGGGGGGGGGGTACATTCCTTTTTCCTCAACATTTTAGCTTTTTGCTTGTCAACCTACCATCACACATAAATTAGTCCAAGGTTTTAAAACTCGAACAAGAGAAATATGTTTCAGATCGGGGTTGCCAGTTCATGATTCGAAACCAGGCCAAATTATTGGTATCTGCCAGCTCTTTCCAATATCAGATATTGATGGAGAGTCTATGCAGCATCAAGATTGTTTCGACCCAAATTAGCCAATACCATATGGTACTGTAATTATAAAAGCAAGAGAGAGAGAGGGGGCGAGTGGAAGAAGAGACTGTACTGGGACTGTGTTTCACAGAATATTTAGCTCTCTTTTTATTCATCCTATCTTCCTCCTTGTAATATTTTTTTCTACCTTCTTTCTTCCTCTTTTTATCATCATTTTTCTTCTTTCACTGTTCTCTATTATTTGGTCCTTTCTCGTATCTTCTCCCTTTTCCTTACTGAGACAACACATAGTCCGTCATCTTACAACTAGAAGCTGATGACTTTTACCATTGCTAGTGTTTCGATTCTTCTAAATAGTTGATGCAGCGTTTGTTGGTTTTAGATATAGTGGCTAAATTTATTCTAATTGGAAGTTCTTGCTCGTTTGTATAGGTGTAAATAAAAAATACAGCACATAAAGTTTGGAAGGAGTGCTATAGAAAAGGTTATCAGTGTCATTGTAGAATAATAGCATGTATACGCGACCCCCCCCCCCCCCACCAAAAAAAAAAAACCCATAGAATCCTTGAATGCCTCTCTTATGGTTTAAATTTCAGAGCCTGAACGACATCCTAGCTGCCTCGGCAGCCGCTTAAGAAGCCGATCAATGATGGTTGCTTTTTAAGGCACTTTTAACTCACTACAGAGTGATGTAGGAAACCGCGCAGCTGAAATAGGTTTAATTTGGAAACAAAAAATCGGAAACTTACAAATCAAGAATCTGGGTATTGTAGAATTAAGATTAAAACTTAGGAAAATTAGAGATGTCATTTGGAGGGTTTCTAAAGGATTTCCGTAGGGTTTTATGTGCTGAAATTTATAGGCAGCAAGGAAAGAAAGGGGTTTTATGAAGCTAGGAGATTTCAAAGGTGTAAAAATGAAGGATCCAAGATGTTGTGTATGTTTGGCGACGTTTTTTAAAGAGGAAAATAGTGGACTACAATGTTATTCGCTGGCTGAAATATTAGGGTTAAAGGGGATGCAGGGGATTACGTTTAGGATTAGGGTTTAAATTGATATAACCTCCAACAGTAAAACAAGATTGCTTTAATCAGTAATGAAAAATAAAAACCGAGAAGAAAAACAAAACCCAACACCCTTCTCATCTAGGTAGGTGAAGCTGCAACCTAATCGCATCTATGTTATCCAACAGAAGTTATTTCACTTTTGTTACATACAAAGCAGAAAGTTCCCATTTTCTAAACCAATCAGTTGTTTAACGAGAAAAACCAATATTTTAAGATCCATACGTACTTTTGCCACAATAAATGTGAGTCTAACAGGACAAAGGACTACAATAAGGAAGGTTTTTACATTAATAGGTCTCCATCCTATAAAAATGACAAGCATTCTCGATTAATTACCTTTGACTCTAGCAAAGAAATTTCAGCACGCAAGCGGTCACCCTCACGCTCCATTGATTTCACTCTTCGTGCTTCAGCACTAAGCCTTTCGTTCAATAGCTTTATTTCATCATGTTGACGATTAATAACTTCTCTTTGTTCATGTAAACTACTCTCAACTTCTCTAATAACTGATTCCTTCTGAGCAAGTGATTTTTCCAGATTCTGCAATCTCGAACAAGAAAAAGGCAGATAGTGCAGTTACAACCTAAAAAAAGGTATAAAAAAGAATGGATGTGTCTTTGGGCGTGCATGTCTGTATGTGTGCGTAGTGGTGATGGTGGTGGAGGATCAGGCAGAGATGTCGTCTAACCTGGACAACAGTTTCACTTCCCAGTCCACTTTCAGAAAGTCCACTCTTCAGCTTGGTCAATGTTGGGTCATCCTTCTTAAGCAAGTCTCTTTCTTTCATAACAGAAGAGAGCTGTGGAATATAAAGAAGAATTCAATCATAAGAAAATAGAAGAAACAAGAAAATAACAATTAGAGCTGGATGTCCAAAAATAACATAGTTAAGTACGAGTACAACTGAATGTATTACTAATTCTCTTCGAAAACATATTATAGATCCCAGCATGACAAACATCAACAAAGCCTTAATCCCAAATCTTCGAGGCCGCCTGCATGAATCCTTTTTCTTCCAATTAAGATCCACTTCATGGAGCTCCAAACTAACAGAAATTGTATACTAAAAATACTAGAAGTAAACAGTCATAGAACTAAAGACTTCCAAAGAAAAGTACATTGTCAGTTAAATGAGTTGAACACAGATAATATAAGGTTGAAAATTTTAGATGGCAAGCCCTAAGATATCCACATTATTCTCATAAATATCCTTCGGTTTGATCAAGCATGAAAAACTTTGTATTATTTACAGCGTGAAGATAGAATGTTGGCCTATATATGACTGGGTCAACCAGGCCAGATCATGAGGAATATGAATATCATAGAAAACCATGAATCCAAGCATTTGGCAGATCTTATAGATTGTGTGTGCGCATGTGTGGGTGAAAAAACTTACGGCAAGACTGCTCTGGCTAGCCCCAGATGGTCATGCCAATGATTCAGGTCAATCTTCTAGGGCTCCTCGAGATTTCTGTCGTGGGGAAGAGGTCATCTGGACTTCTAAGGTTCTCCGGAGCCTTGATGTGGAGGTTGGACAGAGGTGAGGACAAAAATAAAAGTCTTATGACTTATTTCAGGGCAATAAACCTTTCTATCGACACATCGAGGCTTAATCTTAAGAGCTTGAGTCTAACATGGTCTATGGAATTATATACAAGAGAAAATGGCTCTCTTCTTCAAATTTGGGACCAAGGAGTATGTTAGAATACCCAATACTGGTCCTTGGTTGTTTGACAGGAGGCTCATCACTATGAGAAGAGGGAGCAAGGCATTGATTGCGGTTTGCTAATCCATATCCCAATATGGGTGAAGTTTTCAGACTCCAATTAAAAATCTGGAGCAAATCTATCATAGAGAAGATGGCCAGGACTATTGCTACCCCTTTGTGTATGGACTCAGCTACTGCTAATTATTACAGAGTAGCACATGCTAGAGTTGTGATTGAAGTGAAGGCTGGAGACAAAGTGCCAGATAGTATCTTCATCAAACTGGAAGATGGCAAGTGGTTGTGGAATATGAATAGGTGCCTCTATGCTCTCCTTGCCTTTGTTTTGGACACTTACATACTGTCCATCTAAACTGGTTTGAATAGCCAAAGACAGAGAACTGAAGAAGCACTTCTCCAGAATGAGCACTGGGTAGCAAGAGGATCAGGGAGAATAGAACCTTCACAGTAACCGCTGTTCTCCTAGAGGGCCTAGGGAGAGAGGAATGGAAAAATTGGACCTATTAATGTTAGCACCTTCAGAGAGGGATGGTTGCATGTCTGTAAACTGCAACATTCTTCACGAGGTGGGGTGGTAATATCTACATGCTTAGGTAAAGATTGGATTCCGAACTAGACTTAATTATATATCAAGAAAATAGAGGCTGAATAGAAATTTAAACAACATGTAGAATGGATAGATGATTTCTTTATTGAAGAGAGACTACACATATATATAGGAGAGGCTAGCCTCCTCTCCTATTACTCTAAGCAATGTGGGACTAAAGCCCAATAACTAATAACTCGAATATAACACTTAACACCCTCCCTCAAGCTGGAGCATAGATGTCAATCATGCCCAGCTTGTTACATAAAAATTGAACCCGGGGACCCAGAAGAGGCTTTGTGAAGATATCAGCTATCTGGTCGCCGGTCCGCACATGTTGAAACTTTATCACTCCTTTTGTATATTCATCACGAACAAAATGAATGTCAATTTCAATATGCTTCATCCGTTCATGAAATACTGGATTGGTGGCAATGTGAATAGCAGATTGGTTATCACACCATAGGTCTGCCACTTGAGTTCCTGCGTCTTCTCCCAGTTCTTGTAGGAGATGCTTCATATATAATATCTCTGACGTGCCATGAGCAATAGCTCGATATTCTGCTTCCGAACTTGAACGTGCTATCACACTTTGTTTCTTGCTTTTCCATGATACTAGATTTCCGCCAACAAATACTGAGTAGCCAGATGTAGACCGTCTATATGTCAAACTTGCCCCCCAGTCAGCATCAGTAAAAACACTCAATGCGAGTGTGTCCATTATTCTCCATTCGAATTCCTTTTCCTGGATTCTTTACTAGATAACACAAAATTCTGAGAACTGTCTACCAGTGTGGAACTCTTGGAGAAGCCATGAATCTACTTGCGACGCTTACTGCAAAAGAAATATCCGGACGCGTCATGACTGCCAAGTAGTTGAGTTTTCCAACCACTCGACGATACTGATCTGGATTGGTCATCAGGACCCCTTCGTCTGGGAGTAATTTTGCCCCTGGATCCATAGGTGAGTTTGCTCCCTTTGCTTGCATCATGCCTGCATCATTTAGTATATCCAGTACATATTTTCTTTGAGACATTACAATGTCCCGCTTACCCCGTGTGACTTCAATGCCCAAGAAATAGTTCAAGGATCCCATATCCTTGGTTTGAAATTGTTCTCCAAGAAACTTCTTGAGACTTGCAATACCCTGGCTGTCATCTCCCGTGATTACAATATCATCAACGTAGACACCAAGAAGTATTCTTCCAGCAGATGTGTGTCGATAGAAGATTGAATGGTCCTTCTTCGACTGACACATTCCAAATTGAGTAACCACCTGTGTAAATCTACCAAACCATGCACGAGGTGATTGTTTCAGGCCATAGAGGACCTTTCTTAGACGACACACCTTACCCTCCCTTGCAACGAACCCGGGAGGTTGCATCACATATACTTCTTCATCAAGATCCCCGTGGAGGAAAGCATTCTTTATATCGAGTTGAAGTAAAGGCCAGTCATAGCGAATGGCCAAGGCCATGAGGACACGAACGGACGTAATTTTGGCCACAGGAGAAAAAGTCTCGAAGTAATTCTCACCATAGGTTTGAGAGTAACCTTTGGCCACCAGACGAGCTTTCAATCGGTCAAGAGTGCCATCCGGTTTTACCTTAATCGTGAACACCCATTTACAGCCGACTGCCTGTTTACCATGAGGTAGATCGACTAAGTCCCAGGTATGATTATCCTGGAGAGCCTTCATCTCCTCGTGCATAGCAGCACGCCAACCAGGATGTCGGAGACCCTCCTCAGCGGTCTTGGGGATCTGAATCCCATCAATAGTAGCTACCAGAGACTAAGTGTGACTGGTAAGTCCTTTGTAGTTGTTAACATACAATGGATGATCTCGACATGCACGACGAGGACGTTCTGGAGGCGAAATCGCCGGAGCTGCTGGCGGAATTGGTGGAGCTGCTGGAGGGACAGATGGAGGCAACTCACTGGAGCCGGAGCTGCTGGTGGAACCAGAGGAGGAAGATTCTGTGGTTGATGTCGTTAATGGCTGAATCGGTGTATGTGGACCATCATCCTGGGAGACTGGCTCGGTAAGGGAGGGCACCCGTACGGGGGGTTGTTGTGTTTGAGGAGGAAACAACAAAAAATTTTCTTCGGGATAGGTCAGGGGAGCCGGACCTGTTGATTGGGGGAACGGAGTAAATTTTGTTTCGACAAAGGTAACATTCCGAGTGAAAAAATATCGCTTTAAGACAGGAGAGAAACACCGATACCCTTTCTGATCTTTAGGATACCCAAAAAAAATACATTGTATAGCCTTAGGATCCAATTTAGAAAGGGTTGGTCGGGTATCCTGAACATAGCATAAGCAACCAAAGATGCGGGGAGGCAGAAGAAACGGCTCTCTTCCAGGAAAGAGCCTAGAGAAGGGAGTGCTACCATGGAGAACTGACGACGGCATGCGATTAATAAGATAACAAGCTGTAAGGACCGCATCCGACCAAAATCTCTTGGGAGTACGTGCTTGAAACATAAGAGCACGTGTTGTTTCCAATAAATGACGATTCTTGCGTTCGACTACACCATTTTGTTGTGGTGTGTACGCACAAGAGGTTTGGTGGATGATGTCGTTGCTGGCCAGATGTTTATCAAGATCACGATATAAATACTCACGACCATTGTCACTCCGAAAGGTTTTGATTGGAAGACCAAATTGTGTAGTTATCTCGGCATGAAAGTTACACCAGATGTTAAATAATTCAGCGCGACTTTTCATTAAATAAATAAAAGTGACACGTGAGTAATCATCGACAAACGTGACAAAGTACTTAAAATCTATTACAGATTCAGT
The DNA here is from genome assembly GCA_029216955.1 of Iris pallida. Taxonomy (NCBI): domain Eukaryota; kingdom Viridiplantae; phylum Streptophyta; class Magnoliopsida; order Asparagales; family Iridaceae; genus Iris; species Iris pallida. Next base: position 10,509,028 of record JANAVB010040220.1, read on the forward strand.
CGGACAAGATTCCCATATATCAGAATGCACCAACTCAAAAGGAGCGGTTGTAAGATTATTTGGACTCACCGGATAAGAAACCCGATGATGCTTAGCTAAACTACATGGCTCACAATGAAAAGAAGAGGGAATAGCTAAAGATGGGTACATTTTTTTTGAGAACTGGAGACGACGGATGACCTAACCGACAATGTAATTCGACCGGATCAAGTTTCATGCTTGCACAAACAACAGAAAGATTTGTGTCAAACAGGTACAAGCCTCCAGCCACATGCCCCTTACCAATAGTCTTCCCAGTTGTCAGGTCCTGAAAAACACAATTATCAGGAAAAAAGGTTACCGAGCAATGAAGTTCACGAGTAAGTTGACTGATAGAAAGTAAATTGAACGGGTTCCCAGGAGTAAGTAGAACAGAGGTAACTGACAGTCCGGGAGAAAGAGTGGCACTTCCACGGCCGCGGACTGCCAGAGAACCGCCATTGGCAACAGTAATGCCAGAAGCACGACGGACATGTACATAATCATGTATCATACCTGCGTCACCAGTCATGTGTGAGGATGCACCAGAGTCAATTATCCACTGCTTGGGTTTTACTATGCATGCTGCGGAATATCCGGCTGTGGAACCAGACGTTGATGCTTCACCACGACGTTGAGCCTGGAACTCAAAAAATTCCACGTAAGAATCGTCGCTCATCTGAACCGAACGAACGCTATTATCAGTAGCATCCGAAGTAATATTGGCAACAGGAGCTTTAGGGCACTGCCACTGAAAATGTCCCTGTTGGCCACAGTGGAAGCATATTCGTAGTCGTCCCCCATCACGACCACCATTGCCGCGTCCGCCATCGCGACCATAAGTCCGACCACCTCGTCGTCCACGTCCACCACGAACGCCAGGACGAGCAGCGCTACCAAGGGCAGATCGATCAGCAGGAGTATCTCCCGGAGTGGTCTCAACCACCTTTGCGGCCCGAAGAACACGGAAGTGGGCCTCCATCAAAGATGGAACATCAGATCCAGCAATGATCTGGGATCGAGCCGAGTCCGCATCAGTATGGAGAGATGCAAGATATGCCATAACATGAAGCTGCTCGCGTTGAGCCCGAGCTTCATTGATATCCACCGTCAGAGGAAGAACACGATCAATTTCATCCACCATAGCCTTGAAGGATCGGAAGTGGTCCTTATGAGACTTGTCTCCTTGAGTTGCTAGGTAAACGCCAACAACCGAGTCGTATATGCGAGACAAGTCGCGTTTTCCATCAAACGCCGTTGCTAGGACCTCCCATAACTCCTTGACCGTGTCCGTACAGACGGTTCCATGGAGTTCATCAACTGTGTAAACAGTCGACTATCATCCGTCTCCCACTGTTCAAATGTGGGATCAGTCGTCACCGGAGGGCTGTCAGTCAAATGTTTGGATAGCCGCATCCTACGAAGTGTTTTCTCAACTTTCTTCCGCCATGTTGAGTAACCATCTGGACCGTCCAATCGACGGTCGACAAGTCGAGTCGAAGAGATCGTCGTGCCAGTGCTCGTCGTGTTGCTGACACCGTTACCATCATCTGCCTTCGAATCTGTCATCCTGAAATGGAAGCAACCGTCGCGAGTTCTTTCCAACCCCAAAAATCACACCAACTTTACGAATGGGCTATAAACGTGGTCAACACCGTCGCACACATAGAAAATAAACACGTCAGGACACAGGAGAAAATACGATCATTCTCTGTGTAGATTTGGATGTGAAGATTAGGGTAGAAAAATCATTTGTTAAGTCCAAACGGCTTAATCTAGGAATAAAGCATTGGACCACTGTTTTCTTTTTTTTTTCTTTTTTTTCTTTTTTTTTAAACTAGGGTTCGGAGGGTGTGTGGTGGCTGATGGAAAATGTTAGGATTTTGAGCCATCGTGGGTGATCCGGGTGTCTGCACAACAGATCCGGAGCATGGGGGGATCCGGGTGTCTGCACAGCAGATCCGGGGTGTGGGGTAGCCGGGTGTCTGCGCCGCAGATCCGGAGTGTGGGGGAGCCGGGTGTCTACACATCAGATCCGGAAAGGGGGAGAGAACCGGGGGTCTGCACAGCAGATCCGGACAGGAGGGGGGCTGGATCGGGGGGGGGCGACGAAGGGGGGGCGACGGGGGGGGGGGGGGGGGGGTGCTAGACAACAAGGGGGGGGGGGTCGGCGAAGGGGGGGCAGCAGGGGGGAATTTTTTTGTTGTGAAAATTTTTTTTTTCTTCCTTCTATGGCTCTGATACCATGTAGAATGGAATAAAATAGATGATTTCTTTATTGAAGAGAGACTACACATATATATAGGAGAGGCTAGCCTCCTCTCCTATTACTCTAAGCAATGTGGGACTAAAGCCCAATAACTAATAACTCTAATATAACACTTAACACAACAAATAATAAATTGATATCTGAAGAATTATCCAACTTGACAAGTCAAGTAAATTATTGTTCACTAATCATTCACTTACCATAGAACAAGCAAATTAAGAAAAAGCTATAGTTATTCATAACCATGGGATATATATAGGTCAAAGTTGGGGCCTACATGAGCTAAGTCAGGACGTAGATGAACTACGGAGAGGCCTAAACAGGGTCTAGCACCCTAAGGGGCTGTTTGGTTCAAATTTTAGAGACTTGGGAAAGGGTTTTGGATACCTTACCCATGTTTGGTAAGTGTTGGAATTGGAAATTGAGAGGGAATATGGGGTGCTTTGGATTCCCACATCTGTAGGAAAGTAAAACCCCTCCCCCCCCCCTCCCGGAATATTTTTGCTTTCCTAGGAATGTTGGTTGGGTGCATTAATTATAATTTTTTGGACGGTAATACCCTCAATGACACCAACTGAATTTAGGTAATAATAACATAACGAAATTAATGAAAGGGTATTTATGGAAAACTAAACAAATTAAGATTCCTATTCCTGACTGAACCAAACATGGGAATTAAAAAAAATGAACTTTTCGGGCTACATATTCCCAACCTAACCAAACATGGGTATAGGAGTGTTGAATTCATTTCCCATGGGAAAGGAATGGGAAGTTGATTCCTAGGAATACATAACCTTCATCCAAACGCCCCCTAGGTAGCTTCTTTTTTGAACAGTGTGCATGTGCATAAACATACAAATTACGGTTAGTCGAAATCAAAAAACTGGGGAAAGAAAGCAATTAGGATTGATACCAATATTAGAACCCATCAACAAATTCCCTTTCCTCCTTCCCTTTCTTCGTCGAGCACAAAACAAGTGACTCTGATTCCAACCTAACAGCTGAACCAATTGCCATGTCCAACCCAATCCCAAGCCCAGCCCAATCAGACCTACATTCCTACTACTATCTAGCCTACATCTATCCACCACCCACTATTTTGTGAACTCACACCTTTCCTCTCTGATTTTTAAAACACTACATCATGGATAAGAAAGCAATCTAAAACATGTTCTTAGTTTTTCTCTAAATCTAATATGATTAACAATAGCAAGGAAGTTCATAAATCCCAATACATAGATATACAACTTATAAACAATGAATTCAGTGAACAATAGAAAACTACAAGATCACTTGAACAGCAGCAACAAAATAAGAACAATTTAAGACTGACAGCATGGAAAGTAACCAAGTACAAATTTACCATTTGCTCAAGACGTTTAATCTCCATTAGCGAATTCTCAGCCTTTTCTTTCGCTAGTGCAGATTCTTTTTCAACCTGTTGTTTACTTAGTTCTGCCAAATCCACAGCTACTTCGAGTTCTTTTACACGTGTACTCATATCACCAATGGTCATCATGCTTTCAAGTGCTTCTCTACAACACACATGAGAGAGAATACATGTAGGATGTCACAAGACCAGCAAGTTAAAGCTTACTCTTAGGATGTACGAAACATAAACTTCTATACTATGCAATACATATTATAAAAGACGCATTGCAGAAACAAATAAAGATGTAACTGTTAAATCTTTCATGCTTCTACTTCTTCAATTTTCTACACAGGATACTCAAAAAGTTGGAAGTAATACTGATGACAGAGGCAGTGATTATACAATAATGATATCAATTTTTTACTTAATATAACAATATAATTATGTTAAGCAGATTCTTTTTGGCTAAGGACATACTTCTGTAATCTCGCAAATTTTCTGAGTATATCATCCAGACATGAGACGTCAGGTATTTCTTTCAGCAGTGATTTCCAAGACAGCAATTCATGCTCCACTTTTTCAGCATTCAGCTGGACCTCCTGTAGTTTGGACAGCTCCACTTCTGCCTTCTCTCTCCAACTTTTTTCCTCTCTTAACTTTTCCTTCAATAATTCTATATTTTCATGCGAAGATTTCAGTTTTCTTGCTTCATGTACTTCCGCCTCCTATCAACAACTAGAACTAAATCAGGTAGGAACATACCAAAAAAAGATATAAATTCAACAAACAACAAATGAAAGGAAGTCCCAAAAAGTGGATAAGTAATAACCAAGCAAAGGAAATTTATAAGCTCCTGAAATATAAGTGTTGGTGGTGATCACCAACTGTCAACTCATAACTGTACAAATATAGCTCAATATATCCCACTCTCAAGTCTCAACACACACACACACACTATAGTGACTGAATTTTGGAATCAGATTTCAAATTATCAATCATATGGTAAACCAAACACATCTCTGATGGTAGTTATAATTTGAATTCTCCAGCACAATTATACTATGCTATAGGTTTCAGGCAAGTTTGGATCACAATTGCTTTTGCTCCATTTGGGGTCCAAACCTTAGAAGTCAGAAACTCCTAAAATGTCAATGAATCTCAGTAAGAACCTCGATTCGGCGGTTCTTACTTGGGAGCTCGCTTTCCCGATGGCGGAAGCTAGTTTCTCCGACGACGAGAACGCGTTTCTCCGACGACATGAGCGTTTCCCATAATATGACCATAATTTTAAAAGGGGACAAATTTTGGGAAGAAAGAAGATTTTTAATACACGTTTATCAAAATATTAAGAAACTAAAAATTATTTACCTTGACATCATAAAAATCAACATAAGAATGATCTCTCTGTAACTTTGAACTGAACTTTATAAATTCTAATAAATATTAAAATATTTATAAGTTTTGATAACAATAATTAATAAAAATAATTTTTTTTATTAACGCACGCTTCCATCACGCTCCTAACTTTAGACTCTTCTAAGTAGTCGCATTCTCCCGCTCCCGCCCCCGCTTCCGCTTCTGGCTTCTAATGTCCAAACATAACAGACTTTCAGTTTGGCCAGTTTTCTGTTTCCATCCCGGATAAACGTGCACATTCATTTGGAGGACCAAACAGTCGTTTTGAAACACTAGCCAAGTAAACACTATGGAAATGGGAATTTGAACAAACGCTTGTCCCCTCTATCAGATCATTGTTACTATGTGAAGCGCACAATTCTATCTACTATTATAATGCGGCTTGGAAACGGCTCAAAAATGAGCCGTCCAAGCCGTATGTATATCCTCCATTAAATATAATAATAATAATAAATCAAAAAAACTACCGCGTATGTATCTCCTCACGTAGCTAAGGAAAAAAAATAAAAATTCTAAAATCCTTCTAACTACCTGAACATATAACAAATCCTAAAATATATCCAATATTGAAATTATATTGAAACTAAGTATATGGATTATCTAACTAAACACATATCCAAAATTCTAAAAACGTCTCTATAACAAATCCTAATTAAAATATATTCAAATCATATTTAAAATATTTTAATATAATTTAAATTTTTATCTAATTTTTCAACAATATCATAGTTTTTTCTTGTACGTGCAACGCAAGTGAACGTGACTAGTTTAAATAATGACCATCTTAAGAACATTGGGACACTCACAATGATAGACAGTGTGCCCCAACCAACACATACGTCGTTCTATTACACTCCACTCGAAATCAGCATGCATGGGTCCCATAAGGACCGTGCATGCAAAGGTAATATGGCTGCTTATCTCACTATGTTGATCCCAAAATGGTAAATTCAAATCAGAGTAGAAATCTGAGGGCATCCAAGTCCAGTGTCAACAAAAAATTCCCCTCTGAGATGAAATTTTCTTTCAGACAACCAATTCAGTTTAGGATTTGAAATTTCTATGGCAATGTATCAGCATTTTAGGGGCGCTACTACAAAAAGAATTTCAATTGGCTGTTCCTTGTTACATTAGCTCGAGTTTAGTCTAGCTTACAAACACAAGTATATGATGTCATCCAAGAACCTATATACCAACTTCTAAGGTTGTGGCACCTAATAACTTCTTATTTATTGATGGCAAGGTGTTTTTCAAGAATCATCACTTCTTAATCCTATATCAGATTTATAAGCTGAACTTCTAAACATATTATAGTGAAAAAATAAAAAATCAATATTTCCACTTACCTTCTTTAGCTAGGATAACATAAACCAAATTTTAGTGTAAATTTCTAGCCAAAGCCAATAGATGACCATCCTTAGCGCCAAAAAGGTCTCTTTTACGACATCACTCTTTCTCTACTCTTTTCCAGACATACAGAGACAGAACATGCAGAATAAGTTATTATTATTTATTAGCTATTTTAGTTGTTAGCACAAATGTCCCAGCGCCAAAAAGGTCTCTTTTACGACATCACTCTTTCTCTACGCTTTTCCAGACATACAGAGACAGAACATGCAGAATAAGCTATTATTATTTATTAGCTATTTTAGTTGTTAGCACAAGTGTCCCAGTGCCACAAGGCTCCCGTGCAGGGTATTGGGAGGGTCAGGACCTACACAGCCTTACCCCCATATAGCTATTTTAGTTGTTATTAATGGCGGAAAATATATAACTGAAATAATAGACTGTATTCTTAACTTTCATAAGTAGATAAATAAAAAAAAAGATCCATATCCATTGCACCCCCTTTTACTAGTATATGTAAAAGGCTTTTTTTTTCCGTGTCCCATATAAAAGATATTGATCAAACCCATAGTGTAAGTTCCTCAAGAGAACCTTATTTTTTGTTCAAAATTCAAACATAAGTTAAATCCCATCACAAGTTGCACTAATAGTACCGATTTACACGAGTTTGCAAGGATAATTGGACATCTAAAAAACCTAGCATGTCAGAACTCAACAATCTAACAAGCTCCCAAGAGTTTTTGTTGTGTTTGTGTGTGATTAAGTCAGGACAGGTTTGAAGAGGGTTGGTTGTACTTTTGATACACATAATCCTAAGTGAAATTTGGCTCACAATAACACTTCAATTATGGATAATGGCTAGCAGAAAAGTAAGCATGGCAAAAATGGTAGCAACATCAAGGGAATCCTTGTGGTGGTAACTGATATGTCTTTTCTGTATTGTTATGAAAGTGACTATGTTTCCCAGTTTAGACCCTCTCTTTTGATAAGCTTCTTGTTATATGGATAATTATAAGTTTATACCATAGATAAAGCAATTACTATGAACAATTAAGATAGCTGACAGGACTTGCAGTGTTATATTAAGCGGTTTTCGTTATGCACTCAGTCCATGGCTAGTTACCAATTAATCGGAATATTTGGCAGATCAATCACAATTACAGAGGTACTTGGAAGTTTTGATTAATCGGATAAAGCGGTTGATTAGTCACCATTTTATCCTATTTTAGAAGATTGAATGCTCATATGTAACTAATTATGGTGCTAAAAATAGCGATGTACCCGTTTGGGTACATTGTCGGTAAATAACTGCTTGGGTAACCCTAGTTCCATGTCTAGTATCATACCCAACTCTTGCAACATGGTCCAAGACTTAATAGAACCTGGCTAAGATTCCACATGGCACGATAGGTCTTCACCCTTGAACCCTTTAACCCGGACCAATACACATATCTTAAGCATCCTTCATCATTTACGGTTTTCTCAAACCTCTATTCACTTGATCCTCTTCCATTCATCATGTGCACCCGAGGCTTGTCTTCACACCCTCTTATCATGGCCTCCGAAAATCGTGCCAACCTCCTCCGCCACAACCCGATTTCAGACAAAAAGCCTTTTATCTTGGCCAAAAACATGAAAAGTCATAAAACTGGAACGTCCAAAGTTAACAAGCCAAGAATTTGCCAAAACAGACCCAAATATTGCAAAATATGACTGAATGTATACACATTTTTTTGCTTAAAATCACTTCATGCTTTGAAAAGACATTTTTATGCCATTATAAATTACCACGTTATAACCATAGTTCACGGTATTGGTATTGGTATCGGCCGATACCGATATGATACGGCCGATACCGATATGATACGGCCGATACCAATACGATTCTGGCATGTCCAGATCCGATACCGACCGTTATTGCGTTAAGACTTAAGGGTCTCTAACCTAGTCAATTTGGATTTGAAAAATTAAACAGAAAAAATAGAAGAATGAAAATTTAGTGGCATACAATGATTCAGTTGTGCTATGAGTCAACACAATGATTCAATTGTGCTGAAGATTGACAATGCTACAATGTATCAATATGATTCCTTATGGATAACCTGCAACCATTACCATTTGTTGAAGTTATACATCTATAAAATCAACATTCATTAATATTATTTCATTCAAACCTATTTATTGTGGTTGAAATATGTCTAAAGACAAATAAATAAACAGTAGTATCTATTGCAAGTGAATACTATTCAATTTAAACTAAGGAGAAACGACATACAATAACTAAAATTTTCTCTAAATGTATCAAATATTTTTTTAGCTTTTTAAAAGACTATCATTTTTGGATGTCTGAAACAAAGTACCCGATACTCCGACTACCAAAACCACGAATATAAATACCCATAGGAAGGGTTTGAAACCAATTTCGCTACCAATACTTCGAACCTTGGTTATAACTATATAGAAATCATGCAATTATTCATCAGAACCAACACATGGCTCTACATAAACAATTATGAAGTCATGTAACTTTAAACGTGTCATTGTTAGAATTTTAACAAGTATTCTATATTTTCTGAAGTGATGAAACGCAATATTCTGATACTCTGATCTGAAATTGGTTCTCATAGTGGATCAGATACCAAGATTGAGTTTTTCGCTTCTATTTTGATTGCAGAAGATGTGTTTGTGACTATATATATATATATATATATATATATATATATTATAGAGAGAAAGAGAGGGAGTTGGTCCACTGTGCTATCGGTAGGATTCTAGGTCCTATCAACTTTATAACCATTAGATTTGTCTAGAGATTTACATAGATACTAACTAGTTAATAGATAATCCATATATACAATAACAAAGTAAAAATTATGTAGTTATATCTTTCAATTTTTGCAGATTGCACATCCTTTCATTATAACTATCCTCATGAGGAATTAAAAAAAATGTATGTAGTTATAACTTTTGGCTTTTTTTAGAGTGCATATCCTTTTATCTGTAACCATCTGCTAACTATTAATCCTTGATATCAATCAACATATCCCCTATTTCTACACCTAATCCGCCAATTAGGAATGCACAATTCTCCATGCAACCAAATGCATGTGCCATTCAGCTCTATCCCTTGAAAGCTTCCAAAAGTTGAGGATATACATCCTCCAATCATGAGCACAATTCTCCATGCAACCAAATGCATGTGCCATTCTGCTCTATCCCTTCAAAGCTTCCAAAAGTATAGGATTTACATAGATACTAACTAGTTAATAGATAATCCATATATACAATAACAAAGTAAGTAAAAATTATGTAGTTATATCTTTCAATTTTTGCAGATTGCACATCCTTTCATTATAACTAACCTCATGAGGAATTAAAAAAATGTATGTAGTTATAACTTTTGGCCTTTTTTTAAAGTGCATATCCTTTTATCTGTAACCATCTGCATGAGGGTTAACTATTAATCCTTGATATCAATCAACATATCCCCTATTTCTACACCTAATCCGCCAATTAGGAATGCACAATTCTCCATGCAACCAAATGCATGTGCCATTCTGCTCTATCCCTTCAAAGCTTCCAAAAGTTGAGGATATACTTCCTACAATCATGAGCATCAACATGGAAGCCTAACTACAGTATCCCGCTACATTTTCATTCAAATTGACCATTCTAGATGTCACAAGAATGAAAGGAAGAAAAAAAGACTATAAATAAATGTGTGATGCATAGGTATTGAATGCTATGTGAAACATGAATCTATCCTATGTTGAACGGAGACGGATACGACACGACACGACACGCTTCGGATATGGGGACATGGATTTGTCACCTACTTTGGTCTGTCCTAACATATTTTGGAGTGTACATCGTGTTTCCGATACATGGTCGACATGACACAAAACGGCATGGATTTTTGGATTGTCCTTGCTTCCTAGCATCTATCTAGGAAAAAACGACAAATCACAAAAGAATAAATGGATCATCTCCAACAACTAAGATTCGTTCGCTGTTTTTTTGTTGCATTCTTGCTGGAATCAAGCCATGGCTGAAGAACTAGATGCTTTTATATCGGAGTTGGCGATAGCGACTAATTCTCTCACAAATACTTTGTGATTTTGAGCCATAATTAAAACTGAAATGCTATCTATTTATCTAAGAAAATAATTTGATTCTTTATTGCAATTAGGTGAGAACTTTTAGCTTGTATGAGTGTATCTTCTAACTACCGTGGTAGCCAGTAAGAAAGGAAAAACATAGCCAGACATGGCAGAGGCGATCAGCGAGGAAGAAAAGATATGTGAAAATGAAAAGTAAAAAAATAAAAAGGAAAGAGAGCTGTATATGCCTATATGGTGTTTAATCAGAAAGATAAAAGTGCAATAAATTTTTCTATCGCATTATTAAATGGTTATCTAATCCAAATCTTAAAGAAGATCTGATGGCTATAAAGTCGATAGGATTCTAGGTGGAACCCTATCAATAGTACCCAGACCAACTCTCTCTCTATATAAGACTTGTAGAATTTTTCACATCACTATACTGGATATGCCTCGTAGATAACTAACATCCTTCTCTTTGTCAATACATATAGCAAATATCATAGTTTTATTATAGTTCCAACGTCTTGTACACCATTGACGAAATAAATCACTTGTCCATCGTGAGCATCCCATAAGAACCTTCTTATTTGAGGGTACGTAATTCAAAGATAAGTTCGATGCACTTACAATTGTAGTAGCATCTGAAGCTAGATAGGAAGTAATCTAAACTAGAATACACATCATGACATATATCATAGGAAATTCCAGATGAAAACTCGTGAAAAAATAAGAAGAGATGCATCCAAAAGTATCTGTGAAAATTCAGTAACAAAGTTGAACTTTGATATAATAAACAACTCACATAGTTTCGAAGCTCCTCTTGTAAATGCTTCACTAGATTCTGACCCTCCGAGAGGCTAGGTTCATGTATTGGAACAAGGGAAGTTGACAACTTGCTGTCTAACTCAGTTTTCTCATGAAGACACTGAATAAAAAAGTAAATTAGCATGTTTCAATATCTATGTTTTATACTTCATATGCACAAAAATAAAAATCATATAATTATGAAAGTGACGTATGCAACACTGTACCAGGTGCACAATGCAGGTTTTGAAGAAAAATTCTTGGTTGTTTAATTAATAATTTTTTGCATTAAACCAGTTTATTCAGCCTGCTGTTATTTTCTCTTTTGAGATTAATACACTAAAGAAAAAACAGAATTAAAAGTGAAAACTGAATAAGTAATTTTGCATATTATGGCACCAAGATTTATATAAATTACGTATGATACTAACCAAGAAAAGTCATCCTACCTCATTAAATTGTTCCTGTATTTCCTTCAATTGACCTCTTAATAACTCTGCCTCTTTCTCTGAAGTATTTGCCCTGAGTCTCGTTCTTTCAAGCTGGAGAATGATTAAAAAAAGTCAAAACAATTGAATATAGTGTTCCAAACTAAGCATTTTCTACTAACCTCAGCATTAATTCTAGATACAGATAACTTTAATTCATCTTGCAAATGTGATATGTCCTTGCGGAGACGATCTTTCTCCCTTCTAGAACTTTCAGAAAGCCGTTGGAGTTCTCCTTCTAGAGCTGTAGCTCTCTCCTTAGTTTCCGCCGCTAATGATTCAACCTTCTTTCGAGAATCAACCTCTTTCTTAACTTGCACCTGTGAGACGGAAGCCGATAGGAAACATTAGCAAATCCCAAAAGGTAATGGTACATATAGTGAATGACAGGAAAGCAGAAAAGGTAAAATTACAAAAGCTTTATAACCAAAGAAAAAAAATTCACTATATATAATGTTAGAAAATCATTCGGTTGAGAGTGTACGTTCTGAAAGGGGGAAAAAACTGGTATAGAGATCTTTGCTTTGGGAAGACAAACTTAGAGGACGCGGTAAAGAGGAACTAAGAGAACTAATAAGTCACAGGTTCAAGTCCTGGAGGGACAAAGAGAAACTGCACCTATTCCTCACTAATTAAAAATAATAATAACTAAAGAGCATATCAGTAAAGAGAACAAAGGAAGGAGCTGATATTCCTTCTCTGCAATTTTCCAAAACAATATTTACAAGTACATTGGGCTACAGTGAATACCTTAGAGAAGTCATTAGCATACCCAACTAGTACTCAGCCATGAAGTAATTCTGGTCATTTCACGGAAAAAAATGGTAGCATCAGACTATACAGACCAAATTATTCTCTGCATTAAGGTCACAATGCATGCCGCTGAAAGCTACAGGAACCATATGCACACTTTGGCATAATTTGCAAAAGTGAGCAGAAAACGGTGAGACAAAACAAATAAAATTCCAATAGCAATCTTTCTTGTAATTATAGACTTTAAAATGGACTTGTCAGTTAGTTCATGCTTGATGCTTCTTACCGCTGCTCAATGTGTTCACTAGTCATATTATATGTGTGATTACATTAATTTCCAATCAAATTTTCTAAGAGACGATGTATCTTACAATACACAATGCATTAATCAAGTAACATACACTATGAATTTGACACGATAACCTAGGGATCACATGAATCAATGAAAGTATGTCGACGTGCATCCATTGGTTTGACGGTTTGTTATCCTTATTGTAAACTCCCAATTTTTATTATTACTATTCCCAATTTTTATTATTATTATTTTGTTCATTATTTTTAGTTTCTATTCCCTATAACCAAAACTAATATTTTTGTTTTCATCTTTTTATTATTTCCCTAATCTACCCAACCCAAACCTAAGTCTATTAAATTCCTAAGCTCATTCACCTACATTCCTAACTAATATAAACACCCTAAAACTAACACCAAAGCCTATCCTACCAACCTACAGCCACGAACTAGTCAACCGCCCATTTGTTCCTATTGGGTATGGAATGAACAAACCCACCTAAAACTAAAACCAAGTCGTATCCCTCCCGAGTCCCGCGCGGAAGGCTCGGCACGTGACACGTCCAGAGCCGAACTCCTCGCCATGCACGTCCACTCCTCCACACCCTATCACATGTTTCCCCTCTCCTTATTCTTCTCCACTCCGTCTACTCGCTCTCTCCTCTCCACATTCTTTCGACAAAATTCTCTTTCAAGAACCTAAACCTCGTTGTCGGCGTTCGAATCCACGTCGTGCACACCAACCTAGTCGACGACCACCTCGAGCACCGCCGTGAGCTCAGACGACTCCCACGCGACCACCCACGCGAGCCAAGCGGCTGTTATCTGCAGCAGAGACCACTTCGATCTGAGTGCGTTGCATAAACCATCCCCGCCGAGCCACTTTCAAGGACTCCGTTCTTCCTCCTCAAACAATCAAACCTCGATCCAACTTCTCAGGTGCACACCCTAGTTAACCCCCTTGGTTTCGATATCATTCACAGCAATAATATTTTACTATAATTTAGTTGAAAAAAATGGACCGTTGAATTAATCCATTCGGTCATAAACTGAGTTTCATGACACCCTTTTGGGAGTCAAATAACTTCTCAACCCCTCAATCAAACTCAGTTCTAATTTCACATATGTATAGACTACATAACCAGCTCCAATACCCAGTAATTAGTTTGATTTATTTTCTATTAAATCTCTGGATATTTATATTCAAAATTTCGAAAAAAAACATAACTTTTCATTCAAAACTTTTGTGGATTTTCACCAACTTTGCATGAGCAGAACTTACTGCTTGTTATGTGAAATTCAGTGCCACTTGTGCTCATGCATTCTTGGTTAACTTGTCTATAATCATGCCAAATTCCAGAACCTAAATCAACTTATAAAATAGATCAAAACCAGAGCCAAAATAGACTCCATGAAGCAGTTTAATACAATTTCTTCGAATCGGGGTCTGTCCAGACAAACTGGAGCACCCCGGGTCGAACCGATTGCACCAAAAGGCGCGTACAGTCTACCCCGACGTGTGGGCTTTGATTTGTGCGCGACGAATTTGGCTCGTATCCATCAAAAATTACCGTATCAAGATTTTTCAGAAAATTGTAATTACTTTCTGTGCGTTCGTCGTGTCGCGATGAAATTTGCACTACTAGACTCGCAATATTTGACTTGTCATATGAGCCAAGTTTCGTCCAATTCTGAGACTGTTGACTGGATCGTTGTTTTGCGGGCCCACGATCCGATTCGACGGACGATTTTGAGATCGGCTTAAAGAAATCCAATTCTGACATACCATTGGGTTCATATCGTCGTTCTGGTCTGGTAAACTTATAATTTGTTGAATTTAGAGAACTAAGGTTCTGGCACGTTTTTCAGTGCAAAGTAGGCCCACTAGCGGACCTCACATTTTTGACCATATGTCCAAATTGGACTTATGGGTAGACTTTTCTGGCTATCCTGTTGATTTTAGACACGTTGGTGATGTTTGTTTCAGCATTCGGAGTTGTCCATTCCGTTTTCACTTTTCGTGTTGCTCCTGACTTGACGAGTTCGCTACCCAAACGGCATCTAGACTCTACTCGGACACCAGACAAGTATATCTTGCTATGATTACTGTCTATTTATATTTACTACAGTATTTTACATGTTTGTTACCCTTTTGCTTTAGTACTTATGATATACACTGAGCGTCCAAGCTAGACTTGGATGCGATTGACGGAGTTCGTCGATTCACTTGCTTTTTATTTCTTCTATGCATGTTGACTTAGTTGCTAGATGACTATCCTATATTAGTGGGATAGTTTTCATATCTCCTTGGCCATGACACACACATGACACGGATATGAGACTCATGTTAGGGGCACGGACTATCGTACTCGACTGGTCATCAATAGGTACGGGATATGTGATAGTGAGAAACGTAACTGCTATGATTAGTGCATTAGAGACTTAAGAGTTACAAATTGGACATGTTGTGGATACGACTTGGTCAGTCTGGGGATTGAGGGAGAGGAGAGTCATGATGTGAATCGACCAGATCGATTCACAAATAATTTATAGAAAAATAGAAATAGAAGGAAAATAACGATCTTTATTAGAGAAAAGAACAAACTCCCAACTTTGATGGACGGACAAAGTCTAAACCCTTCTGAATGACGCTTGAGAGTTTCTTCTCAACACAAGCATAAACATAATGACGGCTAGCCCTGACTATAAATAGAAAAGAAAAGCAAACCCTAGGAGGGTTATTGTGGTGAAAGACCACAATACCCCTTTATGCCTAAATAACTGAAAGGCCTAAAAAGTGGGCCCGCATCAATACCGCCCCCTAAAAGAGCCACCTTGTCCTCAAGGTGGAAATCTGAGAACTGCGTCTGTTGCTATAGCGGCCTCTTCCTCCGTCGGATCCTCGCCCGTGGTGGTCGTCGTGGGGGTAGATCCCCTCTCTGGAAGTTGGCGGGATCCGCCGTTTCTCCAAAGAAATTGCTGCCTCCGGTGTTCCTCGCCCCTCCTGGCGGCTCCGTCCCTCCCGTCCGAGCCGGAACTCCAGCTAAGCCCCTTCCCGAACCCGTAAACCTGTCACCGTAGTTCGAGGTCATCGTCCGACCCCCATAGGGGGCCCCAAGCCCTAGGGCCTCTCCCGGGTGTGGAGCCGGTCCGCCGGGACCGAAATGGTCGGCAGCGTCCGGCCACGGCCGCTCGCCGGCGGCTCCCCTGGCGCCGGCCGGCCCTGGGTGGCGGTCGGGGCCCGGCCAGCGACCGCCCACAGCAGCCGCGGCCCCTCTTGGGCTCGCGCGGCCTGCTGTGGCGCTCCCGCGGCCCTCGGCTGCTGTCCGGCGGTGATCGCCGGCCGCCAGGACCCAGCCCGGAGGTGCGGCGGCGACGGCGGTTGCGGGCCAGCGGCCGTCGGCCGGTCCTTCCTCGTCCTCGTTCGCCTCCCCCTCCGCAGGAGCAAACCCTAGTTGATCGCCTAGGGTTTGGGTTGTTACCGCCTCCGCTTCGTCGCCGTTGATCTTCTTCGAGATGTTTTGTATGAGCGTCATTATAGCCGTGAAGTCCTCCCGAAGACCTCGGATCTCGGCGGTGAAGTCCTCCCGAAGACCTCGGATCTTCTCGTCGATCGTGTTTCTCGTTCCATCGGCCATGGCTCGTAGAAAGCTCTGATACCAATTGATGTGAATCGACCAGATCGATTCACAAATAATTTATAGAAAAATAGAAATAGAAGGAAAATAACGATCTTTATTAGAGAAAAGAACAAACTCCCAACTTTGATGGACGGACAAAGTCTAAACCCTTCTGAATGACGCTTGAGAGTTTCTTCTCAACACAAGCATAAACATAATGACGGCTAGCCTTGACTATAAATAGAAAAGAAAAGCAAACCCTAGGAGGGTTATTGTGGTGAAAGACCACAATACCCCTTTATGCCTAAATAACTGAAAGGCCTAAAAAGTGGGCCCGCATCAAGTCACTAGACGTATGGGCTACCCAAATCGGTGAACCATAGGATCCGGAGGGAACTATGGGAGTTTATGAGTTTGATTATCATGTCAGCCGCTGTCGTTCGCTGAACGTTATTCCCATATACAGATGACTGGTTGCAGTATATGTATATATCATGAGCCTACACCTACCCATGCGTTGAACATTGTCCTCTAAATTTGCACTTAGGATGTTTGAAACACCATGTTGCATTTATTATTATTTGTACAGTATGTATATAGCATGTTGTTTGTATCTTGCTACGTCCCTCTGAGGATCTGGTTTCCTTCCAGGAGTGGACGACCATGAGTATCCAGAGGTGTACGGACCTGGCCCTGATTCTGCACTTGTGGACATGGACGATGTAGGACCGTTGAGCACCTCTAGAGGGGGGTGAATAGAGTGAGTGCGAGTGCAGCGGAAAATAATCACCAATTAAAAAATTTAAAAACAGATAACTATGGCAGTGAATAAAGAGACAGTAAATAAATGTAGCAAGAGATAGAAAGATCAAACTCAGTGACACAGCGATGTATACTGGTATCCCTCTGAGATGACTAATCCAGTCTCGAGTACTCTTGCTCGATGCTAATCCACTATGGCACAAGTTAATTGAGAGCTTGCGGTCTCTTACAACACCGTGCTTGGTGGCAAGTGCACGACCGACTTCACAACACCGTGCTTGGCGACGAGCGCACGACCGGCTCCGAAAACAGAGATAGTTTCTGAACTTTGAACGACCTCTTTACAACACTTGAGAACCAAAAAACTCTAGATCAAATAGATATTACTGACTTTTGGCTAAGAGATGTTTAGGTGGAATATGAAAGCTTTAGATCAAATGAAAACACTTATTGAAGAGAGAAGAGAAGATGAATTGATGAGTGATTTGAAATGAGAAATTATCTTCTATTTATAGGTGTTTTCTGAGACCGAACTCGGACAGAATACGGACAGAGTTCGGATGCAAAGATTTCGCAAACGAACGTTGCATGCAGATTTGGAGGCAACAAATATTTGAATTCAAACTGACCGAACTCGGCCTGAGTTCTCTCTTAGTTCAAATATAAAATATTTGCCAAATTCTGTTGCATAAAAGCGAATGGTATGTTTGGTAAGTGGACTTTGGATGGGTAGGCTGTATAGGAGAGTGGACTGTGAATAACCTAAGCCAGTAGTATCCAGTCGATCTTACAATTTATATCCTAGACTCAATAAAGATAAAATACATAATAAATTGTAAAAATGACTCGGACTGATTCCAATGAGAATAAGCTTCAGAATGATGATTTGCATGCTTGCTGATGTAGTAGTACGCTTTTTGATATTGATTTCACTTGACCTGAAATGATTAGCAGCAGTTCGTATATTTTGTGCATTGACTTAAGTCATTGTCGATTATCAAAATCGGGTGTGATCATCAGGAAATGGGCCAACAATCTTCCCCATTTTGATAATTGACAAACTTGAGTCTATACCAAAATATATCTAAATAAAATGAAATAAAATACCTGAATTTTTCGTTTTGAAAAAAATGTTATTGGTATTTGCGTTGCTTTGTTGATCGTTGCTTTATTGATTTTTGGAATTGCTCTTTCTCCCCCTTTGTCAATGTTAAAAATGGTTTTGGCTCCCCCATAATGTGTGAAGCCAACAATGTTCATCAAAAGACAAAGAAAGTAATGATAGAGTAATGACCACAACAATGTTCATCAACAATCTCCACAAATAACAAGTCATAGCAAAATGAACTAGAAATGAAATGTCATACATAAAGAAAGATACATCCAACACAAACTGCTTTTAAATGTCTAACTATAAAATTTAGACAAAAAGAAAACTACAAAAGATCATCATCTAGTAAACTGCATCCAAACGAACCACTAACTGAAGTCCACATCACATCGGCGTATCGTCACCTCCAGGAGTATCCGGTGGAAAGTATGCAGCAGTAGGATCGAAATGAGAAAAAGTCGTCTCAGCATCGAACCTAGGTCCAGGGAAGCTGGGGTGATGAAGCATAGTGACTGGATGTGTGGGGTCATGAGAGAGACTCCAGTGAATGTCAGCAATACTGTTCCGCAACACCTGAGCCTGGGTGATGTGGCGGAACTCAGAATCAAGATAACCTTGATGTCGTTGCGCTGAGAGAGCAACGAAATCATCAAAGCGCTGATAGAAACCGGGGTCGAAACCCGGAGCAGGGGCTAGGGGCTGGAGCAGCAGGAGCAGGAGGAGCCTCAGGGTCATCATCGTGAACCGGAGCAGCAGGTTCAGCACCAGGAGGCAGAAGAGTAGGATACAATCTAGACCTACTGAGTTCAGAGGCAGTGGCGGAGTAAGGACAGGTTTGAAGATCAATATCAAACCTCCTGAAAATGGAAGCCGGGTGCATAGGATATACAAGGTTGCGTCCCGCACTTTTGCAGTTAAGCATCCATACTATGACAGTCTTTGGAACAGAGAAAGGGATACCAAAATGAATATGGTACATAGCTGATAACTCCACAAAGATAATCTCGTCAGAAGATCCCTTCTTTGGAAGAAGAACAGAAAAGATAAACCTATGAAGTTCATAGAAGTTTTGATTCAAATGTTTGGAATACACCCTACGAGGAACAGGTTTAGGGTGACATAATAATTCTTTGAAGGAATCAAGGGTGACACCTTCAGGGAATTGGACATGGTTGATATCCACTAATGCCTCGCATATATCAGGAACATGAAAGTATTCGCTGATGTCTGTGGCATTGAACTCAAGTTCATGTCCAGCTACACAAGAATAAAAGTTGCCGTTGTCTTTTACTTGCAAATTGCAGTAAAACATACGAACAGCATTGTCATAGATATTTTCAGCAACTTCGAAAAAATCTCGGAAACCAAGACGGTTGAAAGTAGGGACATACTCAGAAAAGATAGTAAAATTGACACGTGCCCCAGCACAAATTTTACGACCCGAAAAAGAATCGAACCAAAGATCAGAAAATTCCCTATCGGGAAAAAGTCCGGAGTCGTAGTCATCAGTTCCAGTAGGACGGGCTGGACTGAAGACGTTGGTCGGAACATAATCCGAGGAAGACGATCCTGCTTGAGAGGTATCGATCTTTCTCTTTTGATGTTTGGGTGCCATTGATAAAGAAGAAGAGAAATTGAATACCTTGAGATAGAAGATGAAGATGAAGAAGGTGGAGATGGTGACTGCAAAACTCCAAAATACTTGAAGATGAGGAGGAGGAGGAGCTTCTCTCGAGTTTTGGAGGAGTTTTCTCGGTTGAGGTGTGGAGAAAAACGAAGTGAAGGAGATGATTAAATAGGCTAGGGCCGGCTGTTCAGTTCTGGAAATCCGCACAGCGCCGACCGAACTCGGTCAGAGTTCGGCCCGAGTTCGGCTACTTGCATTCCCAATGTCATAAATGCAGTATGAGTTCTAAATTTAAATTAATAACTGTTACACTCCTTCATTTAATAATTTCCATTACTTTAGGTTAGCTGTAGGGGCCGGATCCCAGCTAGCGGTAGTCCGAAGACTAGTACACCGTGTCGCTTCAGGCTATTTACGCCTGTATGACAGAAGGACCCTTTCGGCTTGTACCTAAAAATAATTTCCATTAATAAATTACAAAGTTTCGAGTTATAAAATAAATTTAATAAACATACTACATTATGAATCTGAAAATTCAAGTATGTCGAGCTCTCGACGCATAATGCTAAAGCGGTCTTCAGTCAGTGATTTTGTGAAAATGTCTACTAGTTGATGATCTGTGTCAATAAATTCTAAGAAGATGTCCCCGTGTTGTTGGTGATCATGTAAAAAATGATGACGAATTTCATTGTGCTTTGTGCGTGAGTGACATACAGGGTTCTTAGTCAAGTTTATAGTGCTAGTGTTATCACATAAAATAGGAATCTTAGTGTAGTGCAAATTATAGTCTTCTAAGATTTGCTTCATCCACAAATTTTGAGTACAACAACGTCCTGCGGCGATATACTCAGCCTCAGTAGTTGATAATGCTGCAGAATTTTATTTTTTTGCTAAACCATGAGACTAAGGCTTTTCCTAGGAAATGACACATACCGCTGGTACTTTTACGGTCTATTTTGCATCCTACAAAATCCGCATCCGAGTAACCTATCAGGTCAAAGGATTTGGTTATGGGATACCATAAGCCGACTGTTGAAGTTCCCTTAAGGTATCGGAAGATACGCTTAACGGCACATAGGTGTGATTCCTTAGGATTTGCCTGGTATCGTGCACAAATGCAAACACTGAACATAATATCAGGACGACTAGCAGTTAAATTTAATAAGCTACCAATCATACCTCGATACTTACGCTGATCGACAGGTTTGCCACTTTCATCAGTGTCGAGCTTTGTTGATGTAGCTATTGGAGTTATGATTGGCTTTACATTTTCGAAGTCGTACTTTTTCAGTATGTCCTTCGTATATTTGGCTTGATTGATGAATGTTCCCTTTGAGTGTTGTTTGATCTGGAGTCCTAGGAAGAAGTTCGGCTCTCCCATCATACTCATCTCAAATTCACTCTGCATACACTTAGCAAACTCTCGACAAAGTTTTTCATTAGTAGATCCGAATATGATGTCATCAACATATATTTGCACAAGAAGAATATCATCATCTAAAGACTTGATAAATAAAGTTGTATCAACTCTTCCTTTTGAAAAACCATTTTCAAGTAAGAAGGCACTTAGGCGTTCATACCAAGCACGAGGTACATGTTTGAGTCCATAGAGTGCTTTCTTAAGTTTGAAGACGTGATCAGGTTTTTTAAAATCTTCAAAACCAGGGGTTGTTTCACAAACACTTCTTTCAAAAATCCGTTTAAAAATACACTTTTCACGTCCATTTGAAATAATTTAAAATCATTAAAACATGCATATGCACAAAACAGGCGGATAGCTTCTAGTCTAGCAACAAGAGCATGTCTCGTCATAATCAATACCTTCTTGATTATAACCTTGTGCCACTAGACGTGCTTTGTTGCGTAGAACTTGTCCATCTTCACTTAATTTATTTCGGAACACCCATTTAGTACCAATTATCGATTGACCAATAGGTTTAGGAACGAGTTCCCAAACTTGGTTTCTCTCAAATTGATTAAGTTCCTCTTGCATGGCATCAATCCAAAACTCATCATTAAAAGCATCTGCTACATTCTTAGGTTCTACTTGTGAAATAAAAGCTACATTTGCTGCTATTTCAGAATCTTTATAAGAAGAGCGTGTACACCTTTTGATATATCACCTATAATGAGCGTCTCTGGATGATCTGGTAAGAACTTCAATGATTCAAATCTATAAGTCAGATCTTCCACAGGACTCTTATCGGTTCTTGTTTGTACATTTTCATCATCACTGTCGCTAGATCTGTGACTATTGATGTAACGTCCCAGAACCAGAATACTGGAGAGCGGGGACGTACATAGCCAACTACGTATATTGAAATGGAATCCACCTCGCTATACGGTCACGGCTGTCTAGATACATGAGGGTTTAACTACAAGCCATCAGTCTCTTATGGTCATGAACAAGCCTATTGTCTCAATCTCAAGCAAGTAAAAGCAGTTACAAGATGTTAGAGCATCAAACATACAGTAGTAAGGCGTCCCATATATTACATATTTGGATGATCATGAAGCTAGTCGTATAAAATGTGAAAACTAGCAAGAGTTTTAGTCATACATGATCAACCCTAGGATTTGTCAATTATGTTACAGCCCGTAGGCAGACAGTAAGTAAAGTGCGATACGAGCTAACACGTGCTCGCCGGCTAAACGCCTCAAAAGAATATTTTTACAATATAGTGGGAGAACAAAAAGGAAACCCACTCGTTGCCTTGGTTACGTCTGGTGGTCACCATCTGGCTGGAAGGTCGGTAGATCCTCTGGAGCTGCTCCGAAATCTGGTCATACAAAACCAGCTGGGTCAGATCCCAGAAAGAGCAAGTGCCACAAAGGGGCTTCCTTAAGAACTAAAACCAGCATATCAGAAATAAATATTAAAAGTAATTATGAAAGAGCCTGATAATAAAGAAACAACAAGAATCGAATTTGAGTACAAGGGAACCATTCAGGTAGCCAGGTCACAACCCTTAAACCAAACAAGGACCGGGGTTGTAACCCTTCACCTGAATAGAACTCCGTCTCTAATTCTTGTTGGTAAAGTAAAACATGACGAGCATGACGTAGGGTACAATAAGACAATAAACGAAGAGAGGACACAGAACCGCTCCGGAAGCCGGTTACAACCCTTAAACCAAACAAGGACCGGGGTTGTAACCCTTCGCCTGAACAGAACTTAGCCCCTGATCATTATTGTTGAGGTGACAATCATGCGATCATACTTGAAACGTTCGTGCACTGAACCTACACCACATGAGACCGAATCGGACTACATCCAATCGCTCACGGCCAATCAATGACTACGGCTTTCTATATTAACTAACTAGGGTTATCACAAGCCTAGTTACTAGCAATATGCAGTGAGATGTTCCTCCAGCCACAAGTCCTGCAGCTAATCCAGGTTATCCATGCGACTTGGATTCATTAAGCAATGCCTCGTTCTTTTCCATATATTAGTGAATCTAGACATGTGCCCTACTCGTCGGCAGGCTATAAGTCCAACAGTGGTGGCCGGGATAACGGAATCGCCTGTAACTGGAAAAAATCTCTTATGACTACCGGATTATTCTAGTTATTAGCCTTAGCCATTTTCAGTAGGTACCCCTGACCGTGGTACTCAGGGGTCCCTGCCCTAGACATGATGCAAGACAATACTGGTTCATTTGTACAAACACAATCGCCCACGGTGTCCAGGCCATTCCTTCTTGTCATGTCATACTAGCCGTCGCAACAGCATATCGAGATATATCATGTCAGGTTTACTTATCAAGAGTGCGCCACAACGGACCACTATCATGTCATATTACTTGTCAATCATCCTTGTCATGAGTGCGCCACTACGGACCACTGTCATGTCATGATACATAATCAGAATTAACAATAGTATAAGCATAATGTAACAACTAAATAGAAAAAGGGATGCAAGGGCTGTGGGAGGAGTCATGCGGCTCAGGGGACAGGGCATGCAGCTCGGGAGGGGGAGCAGGCTCATGCGGCCGGGGGGAAAGGGCGCATGAAAGGGGCCAGGGGTTAGAGGCTCATGTGGCTAAGGGTGACGGGCTCATGCGGCAGGGGCTCATGCGGTAATAGTTAGAGATAGCCATGCGGCTAAGTCGAGCAAGCCATGCGGCTCGGCTAGAAGAAGCCATGCGGCAAGAAGGGGACAGGCTCATGCGGCTGGAGGAAAAGGGCACATGCGGTTTTAAGGACAGCAGGCTTATGCGGCAGAGGAATCGAGTTCATGCGGCTCGAGCCAACTTGAGTCATGCGAGTAAAGGCCATGCGGCTGAGTCGGGCAAAGTCATGCGGCTCGGATGCCTATGCGGCCAAAGAGGAGCCGCAGGGGATCTAGCCGCATGAAAAGTCATGCGGTCAAGCACTGTTCTTCTTCTCCACTTTTCCGAGAAGAAGAACCATGAAAGCCATCTCTTCCAGGCCCCATAAATCCATCATCTAAGGTCAGAACTCGGACTTCCATAGGTCAAAATGGGGTAGAACGAAATTCTCTACAACCTGGAACACTCAAAACTTGAAAATAACAGGATTTAATAGATCAAAACCCAAGAAATCCGAAAATGCAACAAGCTTAGATCTACACAAAATGAGCCATGGAAATTAAAAGTGCTAAGTACTAAAGTGTCTTAGAATCTCGTGAGGAAGACAATGGAACGATAAAAATAGAGTTCCTCCGTGAAGCAAGATGCACTTGCCTAAGCCTCTCTCTCTCTCTCTCAGGGTAGGTGGAGAGCAATGGTGAGGAAGAAAAAGAGTTATGAGAATTAATGGAAGAGAGGGAGTGGTTAGGTGGCTTATAAAGGAAGAGAGTCGGTGGGGGTTGGTCCACATGCAACAAAACCGAACCAAGCCGAACCAAGCAAACCGAACCGAACCAAGCAAAATGAATTGCCAAAATAAACCATGCAATGAGACATGCAATATGAGTCAAAATACGTACACGTATACCAAAGTACGTAATACGAACTACGGACATTACAATTGAGCTCATCAAAAGTAACGTTAATGGATTCTTCAACAATCATAGATCTTCTATTGAAAATTCTATATCCCTTACTCTTAGCAGCATAGCCGAGAAATATCCATTCATCTGCTTTAGAGTCGAACTTTCCCAAGTTGTCCTTGGTGTTCAGGATAAAACAGCGACATCCAAAAACTTTAAAATAAGAAATATTTGGAATCCTTCCAAACCAAAGTTCATAAGGTGTTTTCTTCGATATAGGTCGAATTAACACCCTATTAAAAACATGACAGGCTGTACTAACAGCTTCTGTCCAAAAATATTTAGGAAGATTATGCTGATTCAGCATGACTCTAGCCATCTCGCTTAGAGTACGGTTCTTCCGCTCCACAACACCATTCTGTTGAGGAGTTATAGGACAGGAAAATTCGTGGTAATATCCACTATCATCACAAAACTTTTTGAAATCAGTATTTACGAATTCACCACCATGATGACTTCGGATACGAGTAATCATGAAGCATTTTTCGTTTTGTACCTTTTTACAAAATAACTGAAATTCAAAAATTGCATCACTTTTGTTTGATAAAAAGTAAACCCAAGTAAAACGAGAGAAATCGTCAACAATAACAAATGCGTAGAGCTTACCGCCAAGACTAGCGACTCTACTAGGACCAAATAAATCCATATGTATAAACTGCAAAGGTCTAGAAGTACTTACAGCGTTGATGGATTTAAATGTAGACCTATGTGCTTTGTTCTTTTCACAGTCAGCACATACCATCTCTCTTGAACGGTATCTCAGGAAGTCCTTTTACCAGCTTCTTAGTGCTTAGTCATGAGATAGTGTCCATATTAGCATATCCTAGCCTCATATGTCATAGCCAGCTTTCATCTAAGTTTGCGACTAGGCATCTTCCTGCATTATTAGTACTCTCTAGATGACATATCATATATTGTACATTTGTCTTTAACAAAATTGATGCCATAACCATTATCTGCCAAGTGACTTATGCTCAGTAGGTTATGTTTCAATTTTGTAACTAGACAAACATCTTTTATTGCAAGATAAGAAGATATACCAACAATGTCATTCCCAATGATATCACCTCTCAAGTTATTTCCGAATGAGACGTATCCTTCTTTCTTCATCGATAACGTGGCGAACAAAGATGCATCACCAGTCATGTGCTGCGAACATCCGCTATCGAGGATCCACTTGCTTTTAGCATGAGAGGGTTGAGGGTCCACCTACAAAACAAGTAGATGAATCCTTTGGTACCCATTTACTGAAGGGTCCATATTGATTAGTCTTAGGTCTCCAAATCAATGTGCGATTGTCAACAAGCTTTCTTGCTAAACAATACTGTGATATGTGTCCGTAAGTACCACAGTATGTGCAAGTAAGTTTTGAAAACGTGTTAGTAGAATTTGTGTTGACATGCATATGTGGTTTCTTTGAAAACCTATAAGTGAAAGCATGGTGATATTCGTGTTTCTTACGTGCTTTATGTGTTTTAGTCCTCTTAGGTGTATGCTTAGCATTAGGACTAAACTTAGGCTGTGTCACAGGTATAGCCTGTTTGCCTAACTTGATCTCTAACTTTTTAGAAACCGCATAAGACTCTTCATATTTAGCAATCATGTCTATGAGTCTTTGTTCTGTGACCAAGTGCTTCTTCTTCTCTATGTCATATAACTCTTATATCTTGACATAGTCTCTTTCTTTCTTTTCAATTTTGAAGGTAGCCTCATGATAGTCTACTTTAAGCTTGGCTATCTCTTCCGTGTTACCAGTAGTAGATGTCTCTTTAATGTCTTCAATGAGACTTGACAGTCTAGCTACTTAGGTTGTGTATGCCTTAACCTCTTTTCGAGATTGCTTATACTTGTCAAGCACATTTCTGTGTTCTTCAAGTAGTTCGCTGAAGGCATTTTCTAACTCATCGAAAGTAAAATCATCATACAAAGGATTTGAGGATACCTTATCAAAAGCCATAAGACAGACATTGGCATTTCCGCAGGGTACGTCTTCTTCCTCTGAATCAGTAGCATCGCTTTCATGCCAGATACTTGTATTTGCGTACTTTCGACTAGTTGTTGCTTTTCTGTTTGATCTTGATCTATCGTATGGACTGCTTTTCTTTGAAGTTGGACAGTCCTTCTTCATATGCCCTGATTTCTTGCATCCAAAGCATATTGTTTCTTCTTCATTGCTTTCTTGGACATCTCTCTTCCTTCTGTTTGATTTCTCAAACTTTAGAAATTTTCTGAAGTTCTTCACTAGCAGGGCTTGTTCATCACCACTTGATGATTCTTCATCAGAATCATTGCATGTTGACTTTCTGGCTTGAGCTTTAAAGGCGATAGATTTTTCCTTTGGAATAGCTTCTTCAAACTCTTGTAAGTCCAGCTCATGGGTCATCAGCTTGTCCATAAGTGTTTCTAGTGTCATGGTGGTGAGATTGTTTCCTTCAATAATTGTTGTTGCCTTTGGGTTCAAGTTCTTGGTTAGAGCCCGTAGCACTTTTCTGATCTTCTCGTGATTACTGTAATCATTACCAAGAGATTGCAAAGGATTAGTAATATCAAGGAAATGAGTGAACATATGTATAATTGACTAACTAGGTTTCATTTTAAAATATTTATATTCCTGTGTTAGTCTGCTGATTTTGGATTCCTTCACTTGGGAAGTACCTTCATGAGTTACCTCAAGAAGTTTCCAAATCTCATGAGACGTCTTACAGATTGAAACTCTGTTGAACTCCGTTTTGTCAATTGCACAGAACAGTGCGTTGATGGCACGAGCATCTAGACTAGCCTTTGCTTTTTCAGCCTCTGTATATTTGTCATGAGGCTTGTCTGTAAGTATGCCATCAACTACTGTAGGTGCCGGTTTCTTATAACCGTCAATAACTATAGACCAAAGATCAAAGTCAAGAGACTTTAAAAAGAATGTCATTCGTGTTTTCCAGTAAGTATAGTTTGTTCCATCAAATAGTAGGAGTCTATTTGTGGATTGCCCTTCACCGTTGAATATTGATTTTACGGCTGTTATATATACTCTCTGAGGTTTGTTATATTAGAATATAACCTGCTCTGATACCAATTGTAGGACCGTTGAGTACCTCTAGAGGGGGGTGAATAGAGTGAGTGCGAGTGCAGCGAAAAATAATCACCAATTAAAAATTTTAAAAACAGATAACTATGGCAGTGAATAAAGAGACAGTAAATAAATGTAGCAAGAGATAGAAAGATCAAACTCAGTGACACAGCGATGTATACTGGTATCCCTCTGAGAGGACTAATCCAGTCTCGAGTACTCTTGCTCGATGTTAATTCACTATAGCACAAGCTAATTGATAGCTTGCAGTCTCTTATAACATCGTGCTTTGTGACAAGTGCACGACCGACTTCACAACACCGTGCTTGACGACGAACGCACGACCGGCTCCGAAAACAGAGATAGTTTCTGAACTTTGAACGACCTCTTTACAACTCTTGAGAACCAAAAGACTCTAGATCAAATAGATATTACTGACTTTTGGCTAAGAGATGTGTAAGTGGAATATGAAAGCTTTAGATCAAATGAAAACACTTATTGAAGAGAGAATAGAAGATGAATTGATGAGTGATTTGAAATGAGAAAATCTCTTCTATTTACAGGTGTTTTCTGGGACCGAACTCGAACAGAATTCGGACAGAGTTCGGATGCAAAGATTTCACAAACGAACGTTGCATGCAGATTTGGAGGCAACAAATATTTGAATTTAAACTGACCGAACTCGGACCGAACTCGACCGAGTTCTGTCTTAGTTCAAATATAAAATATTTGCCAAATTCTGTTACATAAAAGCGAATGGTATGTTAGGTAAGTGGACTTTGGATGGGTAGGCTGTATAGGAGAGTGGACTGTGATTAACCTAAGCCAGTAGTATCCAGTCGATCTTACAATTTATATCCTAGATTCAATAAAGATAAAATATATAATAAATTGTAAAAATGACTCGGACTGATTCCAATGAGAATAAGCTTCAGAATGATGATTTGCATGCTTGCTGATGTAGTAGTACGCTTTTTGATATTGATTTCACTTGACCTGAAATGATTATCAGCAGTTCGTATATTTTGTGCATTGACTTAAGTCATTGTCGATTATCAAAATCGGTTGTGACTATCAGAAAATGGGCCAACAGACGAGGAGGTCTTGCCTTCAGAGTTTCCATGATTCATGTTTTATGGATTATTTATTTCCTTGCATTTCTTTTCATTTCATGATGTACTGTACCATTTTCATGCCTTCAGTTAATAATAGTCAATTGGCAGTGGATTTGTTTCCACCCGACTATTTTTACTCCCAGACTATCGTTTCCTTCAGTTATATACTCTTGATGTTTCATGCTTAGTTATTACACTTATGGTATGGATAAGATCGTTAATGTTAGATATGTGACCAATTGTTACTTTATGAGCTGGAGCACAATTACAACGTAAATATTCATCATAGATTTCATATATTAGAGTAGTCTACGTATGCATTCCAGCTGGCATAGTCACGTGCTGGTCCCACGCACTTTGGGATTGGTGCGTGACACTTATAATCAAACAAACCTTTAAAGATCGCTTACTAACTGCCTTAGGCAGGTCCCTGGCACCTAGGCAACAAGGCTTTAGGTGGATTAGCCATGAGGAACCCGTCTAGCAACATGACGTGCCACTTTAAGCACCTAACTCAGCCTCAAGTTTGAACTCAACGCACATGGGGTTTTGTTGTCTAACGCCACATTAACAAGCTTAGGATTGAAGGTGTGAAGCCTCTTTCCCTTTCTCTCTTTTCTTTCCTCTCTCTTTCCTACCATTAGAGTGCTCTACCACTACATTGTTGTCCAAAACTAAAGTTCAAACCACTTATTGCCAACCTTGCTGAAACCTCAATTGCACCAGTTGTTCCTGAAGTTTTGATGGCTGCAATATCCCCAAAACCTCAATCAAACCCTAACTCCCAATCCTTAAACTACTTATTTCCTAACCCCTCTCATTCTAAAACCTATATCTCAGTTCTTGATCCTTTTATTCAATTCAAAGCTCGAAAATCTTGGGAGAGGCCCTATTACAAGGAATTGGATTTGATTGACAATGGATCGTCAAGATGACTCAACTGGAAAGCATACACAGCCACTTCAACCTCAAGTGATTCATATAACTCAAGCCACCTTCTTTTTTGAAGTTTTTATTTTATCGTGGATAATGTATTGCTGAATTATGTGACAAGTCCCCAATTTTGTATATTAATTGATCGGAACTCAAGAATTATGTCACATTTGCAGCTTGTGTATAGTTGATGACATTAAGTTTCCATTGTTCAGTCTGTTAAATATGGATTAGACATATATATAATTTGTTACGTTGCCATGTCTTTATTCCAATTACAATGCCAAACTACTTTATAAGTTCATTAGGGTTAACTACGAGTAACAATGTTATATTAAGCGGTTTTCATTTTTACGTGCTCCGGTTAACATCAAAACGAATTACTGGAGCCAATAATTGCAATTACAGGTCCAGTTGGGCTTTTCGATTAATCAGACACCTGATTGGTTGGACTAAGTGGTCTAATAATCATTTTTTATTTATTTAGAACACTGGGGAACACAATTAAGTTATTATCCGCTTTCTTCAGGGTGTAGTTTTAGTGCATCAAATGTTTGCCGGGATCATGAGCTGTATTTAGTTATACCCTTCCTCACATGGTAATATTGCAATAAACAATACCTAGCTTATTGGGAGAAACGCATATGGAAGAAGTCTTAACCTCTTAGATTATACGATAAATTTTGTAATACCTCTAGTTCACTACACCGCTTTAATTGTGCATGGTAGCGCTCCTGAGAATCAGTGACCTCCTTCAGCAGCCTTTCCTGCAGTGAGTGTTCACGCCCCTTTGAAGCCTCGAGCTCTTGTTCTACATGATGAAGATGTTCACGACAGTTCTTTCGCTCATCTTCTGCCGGTCAACAGCAAATAGATCTTCACATTAGGAATTTCCATATAACAAAAATATAGCAAAGCAAACAGATGCATCCTAAACTACTTCTTGTTAGCAACACTGGGTGTAAATAAAAATAAAAAATACACCTCATGTTATGAGTATTGAAACTCATTTATGGTATATAGTATATTATTGACAACTTCACAATCTATACAAGGTTGTTAGAGTCATAGGCTTAGGCGTCGGAGCATCTGGCACCCCGTTGTCTTAATAGGACGCCTCAATACCCCGTGACTTAAATTTGACCCAACAAGGGATTTTTTGTCCTTTTTCTTTCTTGAACCCTACTCGAGGTCAACAACTTATAAAGTTGTATACATTATTAATAATTCAATATATATATTAAAGAATAGAAAAGAACTTTTGCGCTTCCACCTCCCAATTTCTCTTTTGTGTTTTCCCTAGCCCATCAAATCTCATCTCCGACTCGAACGTCCACCGGCAATCCAATATTAGGCATCAAAACTAGTTTGGATCACGTTGCGATTATTGAAAAAATAGTTAATTATCCAATTGTGCCCGAAGAATGTAGTTGGTCGCCGTTTTGGCGATCAAACTTTTTTTTTGGTTAACTTGGTATCTAAGTTTTGCATTTTGGTTTAAAGAGTACCTGGACTAGATTCCGTTGGTATTTTTGGATGGAAATCGATAAAAATGGGGATGTGATGGTTATGTGCCTTATTTTTCATAGTTATTTTGTCATGTTTTTGTTTTTCAACAAAGAATATTGGTGTTCGGAGAAATTCTACATAAACAAATAGCAATCAATTAATGGCCGACGTATCGGTTGGTCATGACAAAAATAACCCTAAAAATAAGGCATGTGACCATCGCATGTCCATTTTTAACATGTCCATTTTTAACGATTTCCATCCAGAATACCAAACAAACCTAGTTGAGGCACTCTTTGAACCAGAACGTAAATCTTAGGTACCAAATTAACCAAAGAAAAAAAAATCAACACCAAAATGGCGAGCATGACATTCCTCAAGCACCATTTGGGCAATTAACTCTTGAAAAAAAAAAAAATATTGACGGTCACTTTAAGGATTCGGCGAGTGGACTAGCTAAATAAAAATATATAACTTCAGCTATGCTGCTAATAATTATGAAAAATTATTGTGGGAACATATTCGCACCGCTCTTCTGCAGCTCGTGGCTCAGCGTCTCCGCCCGGGACCGGTACTCGACCGCTTCCCTCTCAGCGGTGCTCAGAGCCACCAAGAAGTCCGACTTGACCATCTGACGGCAGTTGTAGGTGCAGAACATCTGATCGGACGGCTGGAAGGAGGAGACCGGCTGCGGATGGCGGTTGTCGTCGAACACTACGAGCCGCCGGTCGGAGACCGGGGTCTCGTGGTCGGAGTCCGACGAACGCCGCTTCTTCTGGAGCGGAGGGGTCCGGAGGATCATTTCTCAGAGGCGGATTTTGAGGGGAAGGAGAGAGAGAGAGAGAGAGAGGGAGGGTTTCTATGTGGAAATGAGTATTTTGGGGGGTTGCATCTATCTCCTTTAAAAGGCTAATTTGCACTTAAATACCTTCAACTTTTACGACTTGCTACTAAAACATGCTAAAAATAAATATAGCAAATTAAGGCTAATTATAAGGGCACATATCTTTTTGATCGGGGCTAGCCAGGATTAGGGCTAGCCGGGTTGGGAGGAACTTTTACTAGGGTTATCAAAATATTTCACTCAGGGGGCTGTCCAAAGCCACAGTCCCCCAAACCCAAAAAAAATCACTCTCATTTCTAAATTTCACTCTCTCTCTCTTCACAAACCCTAGCTTTCTTCTTCTTCTATCCATCTTCTTCTTCTCCACCATTTCCATTCTCACATCTTCATCAAAACCCTAGTTTTTTTCTCATCATCATCATCTTCTTCTTCTCCACCATTTCCATCATCACCATCTCCATCAAAACCCTAGTTTCCTTCTCTTTCCCAATTTTGATGGCACCCAAAAAATTAAATAAACCCTAAAATGTATGGAAATAAAGGTTAAATACTTCTTTCCTCGCAAAGAATGCATGAAAATAAATCCTAAAATGCATATTTCACTCTATTATCAAGATTGAAATAAACCCTAACATGTTTTTTTTATTCGGGAATGTCGACTTTAGGACTGCCAAAAATTATGGCAGTCCTGAAAGGAACTTGCTGTACAGCAAGTATCTTTCAGGACTGCCTCAATTTCTGACAGTCCTCAATATGTCTAGGACTGCCAGAAATTGTGGCAGTCCTGTTGTAGAGCATGTCCCTTTCAGGACTGCCACAATTTCTGGCAGTCCTCATTACTTCTAGGACTGCCAGGAATTGTGGCAGTCCTGTTGTACATCGAGTCTATTTCAAGACTGCCACAATTCTTGGCAGTCCTCATTACTTCTTGGACTGCCAGCAATTGTGGCAGTCCTGTTGTACATCGAGTCTATTTCAAGACTGCCACAATTTCTGGCAGTCCTCAATACTTCTAGGACTGTCAGAAATTGTGGCAGTCCTGATTGAACATAATTATTCTACAACTAGGATTTCTTCTATAGTTTTCTTCTACAACTAGAATTTCATGTATAATTCTTCTATTAATAAAGAAAAATTGGTTAATAGACTAATAGATTAATAGATTTGATAGATTTGATAACCCAATTTCTTCTACAACTAGGGTTTCATCCATAATGTCCAAATAAGAAGAAGAAAAATAAAGTAGGGTTTGGAGAAAGAGATCTGAGAAATTAGAAGAGAGCAAAAAATTAAAATAAACTAGGTTTGCAAAAATGGATGTTCTTGTTCTTGTTGTTCTTGTTTTTTTTTTTTTTTTCTTCTTGTTCTTCTTCTTGTTCTTCTTGTGAGGAATGGAGAGTGAGGAAGAAAACAAAAATTATAAGACTTATCTTTTATACCTACCACTTGGATAGCCCTGAGTAATTTTTTCAGTGACAAACTTGTAAATAATAGAAAACTAACACTTGGACAGTCCCGATCAAAATGTGTTGTGCCCTTATAATTTACCCAAATTAATACCATAAACTTTTTAGACTCGTTTGGTTTGGTTTGGTTTGCAAAATCAGTGCCTTGGAAAAGAAAAATCATTCATGTCCAGTGTTTGGATGCTAACGGAAATGAGTAAGGAAGGAAATGAATTCCTAAGGCCTGGTTTGGTGCTCGAAAATGAAAGGAAATCAATTCCTTGTTCTTTTCCTTTTTTTGGAAGATTATAATTTTTATTTTTTCCCGGTGTTCGGAAATAATAAGGAAATTAGAAGGAAAGTTGAATTCCCTATAGTGGGAAAGTAAATCATTGGTTGGATGGGAGCACCATTCTTCCTTTATTTTTATTCCCTATAGGAATTATTTTACTTTTCTCATACTTTTCTTTGACATCCAAACATAGGAAATGAATAAATTTTCTTTCCCCGCCCTACGATTCCGTGAGCTAAACAAGGCCTAAGGGTTTTGTAAGTTATTTCCTCCTGTGGAAATATTGGCCATAAAGATAATTTTCTCCCTAACCCGCACTAGTTGAGCCTTTCGCACTTCAATTTCGTACAAGTGGAAGGACAAGACATGGAGCAATAACAATAGGGATGAAGAGAGGGCAACGACGAGGAGGAGTTAGATACATACCTAGGGTAACGGAGAAGATTTGGATAAATTTTTTAAATAGAGCTATGATAGAAAGAAACAAAATTTAGCTTTTTAATTCAACTTCAAAATGAATAACTAACACTAAAGTTAAACTTAAGCAAGAACTATATAACACCGGTCCGAATTATAACAAAAGAATCATATTTTGAAACTCTCTCAAGGGAGGTGTTTGGTTACATAAGAGTGGGTTGAAAGTGCTCCATATTTTGAACTTTACACTTCCTGTCGACAGAGCTGCCACTTCTACTGTTTGATAAATATTGAAAGTGCAAACATGAAAGTGGGACGAATTGGGTTATGCAGTTCTTTGTAGGTGGGATGTTTGCTGAAATATTCTTACTTCACATCCACGTTTTTTAAGCGAATGTGTACTTTCACATCCGCATTTTTAGGAGGATGTGGGTTGGATTTTTCTTTAGTGCATCTGACCTTTTTTTTTCGTAGATTAATTTATAATACAAATATCTGGATTTGTAGATATTTATTTATTAAAATATTTATTAATATACAAAAATTAGGATTAGAGAATAAAATAGTTTTTAATAAATTTACATTAAATTAAGTAAAACTATTTTTAAAAAGTAAAATAATAATATTAATAAATTTTTTTATGATATTAATTAATAATATACATAATTTTTTTAAAAAATAATTAAGACTATTAAGTCCCGAATTACATGTGCTTATACATCAGCACCAGTTATCCTTATTCCTCCTAAGCATATTCGGTCCCGGTGTCTCGGATACCGTTTGAGGAACTAAACCTCGTGCACAAGTTGTCCATGACTATGCATGCATATGCAACTTAGCTATTAAAATATAACATTTGAAATAACTATGCAATACATTCTCTTTTGTACTTCCACATTCCTCAAGCCATGGCTCGTAATTATATTCTTCCCAATCTAGGAATTGCCATACTTGTTTACTTTCCAATCTAGAAATTTTTACACCGATGACTCAACAGTCCAAATTTTTATTCCATTTATTTTGTAATGGTCACAACAAATCATCTATGTTTCTCTCAACATTCCCCTCATCATTGTCCCCTAGACTATTACATCTCGAATCGTCATTGCTCTAGATCTTAACTCATTATCTTTTAAAAACTAATTGTGACCAATTAGATCGTTTGTCACACCAATATCATATTTATTTTCTTTACTGTTTAAAAGTAAATTTTTCACCCTACCAGATGAAAAAATAGTGTACAAATTCAAATCCTTTAATTATTATGTACATAGAACTTTTAGAAGATTTATACATAAAATAGTATTTGTTGGAATGTACAAACTTACACTCTTCTATTGTAAGTTCTACTGGATATTTATCCTAAAAAGATGTATATATACTATATTATTGGAGTTAGCTAAAAAAACTTTTAAAATAGTACATAAATTTCTAAGAGACGAATCATCTTATGGCCATGAGTTATCCGGTCTAACATAGTAGCATTCACCCTCTATAGATACCAAAAAGACAACTCTTTCAAGTCGGGGAAGTTTATACCTGGATCTTATCATCAGATATAAGTTTCAACGTTAGTTTTGAAATCAGATGTCACATAAGAAGTACGTATTTAGGAGGTGCATCATCCGATTAAAGAGAAAAAAAAAAAAGGTAGAGAAGGAAGAAAAATAGACGAGTGGATCATGAATGATTTTTGAAAGATAATTTATAAAGGCACTACAAAAGTTATTCATGACTATCCAGATACTTATAAGTTTGCAACTTACATGACTGTCAAGTTGACAGTCTTGCCAATATATTGGATTGTCATTTTTTTTTTTTACAGTCTTTGTAACATTCGTTACCGATTTATTGTATTTATGAATTTTTAGTATTTAAAATTTTCTCCTTGACCGGCATACCGACGGTGTACCGTTGTGTACTGACGGTATACCGTTCGGGGGATACTTTTCCACTTTTAGATATTTTCAATTTTAGATATTTTGATGAATATTGTTTTATATATTTTCGTGAATAGTGTTTAGATATTTTCGTGAATAGTGTAGATGTACCATATTATCCATTGGACATATGGTTTTCTTTCGATGGATGAGATCGACTTAGAATGAGTTGCGGATCTCGATTGGACGGTCACGATTAATTCACTCATTCTATATATATCATTTGATTTTCTTTCTCTTCTCTCTTTTCATTCTCTCCACCCTCTCTTTTCATTCATCTTCTCTTCTCTCCCCTTGGACTTTGCATGGGAGCTTGGCCTTGAGGCCTTGAGTGTGGTTTCGGAACCCCTCTTGGTGGTGGAGTAGAAACTTAGGCTTGGTTACTAAAATCTAGGCAAGTACATTTTACTCAAAAGTGACATGACTATCTTTGTTTTTTGTTTTTCCATATAAACTAAAGTTTTATTGTTCTATAATATACTTCTCTAAATTGTTAACATGTTTAGTATATAGCACTTATGGTTTTGATCGGTGGTATTGCGTATATCTGAGTTTCTAGATATAATTTTCGAGTATTTTGAGGTATTCATTTATCAAATCTTTGAATTTGTGAAAACTAATACTTCCATGTTGTAGAAATTCAATTCTATGCGATTTTGACTTTTGAAAATTCGAATTTCAATTTAAAACGAGGTTTTATGGCCGAAACAAGTTTTGTCATTTTTCAAGTTTTAGTTGTTGTTCTGATAATCGGAATTCCGACGGAATACCGAAGTATGCCGACGGAATTCCGAACTTATACCCCGAAAACTCTGTCTTTGGCCGGAATACCGTCGGTATACCGATTTGGACTGATTTAAGATGTTTTTGTCCGTTTTCATCCGCTTTTGCTATTTTTATTCGATTGAAATGATGTCTTATCATGCTTTAGTGTTTTAGTATAGTTAGAACATGATTGTACACTATATATATACATGACATGTGTTCAAGTTCACGTATTATTTTATGTCCAGATTCTTAATAGTGGCTCGTAGTAGCGCACTCATGTCTTGATTTTCTTATTGATTTATAGGCCCGAGATATGAGTACATGTTCTTTCTTGACATCGTGGATATAGCTTGTTAAATGTTTAATCTATTGCATCTTGGCACTGGATAATCGAGTGTGAGTATTGTTCCGTGTATCACGTGATGTTAGTACGGGGATGTTCGCAAGTGATAACTTGCGAATTACTCGTACATAGCTCACGTCATCTGTAAGCCCCTGAATTTAGTTTATATTTAACTTAGGATTTTTATAACTACAAATGATTAATTTAGCCTTAAAATAAATTATTATAATTATTAAAAAAAAATAGAATTTTTAAATGATTTTTAAATGGTTTTTAAAACTTAAAATATCATTTTGCAATTATTCAAATTGTTTTTAAAGCGGTTTGTAATTTATTAGATTATTTTTAAACCGGTTTACAATTTTTGAATTGTCTGTGCAAATTAGAATTTGCACAGAGTACGGCGGGATAGAATTTGCAAATTAGAAAATTACATTTAGTAAGGCGGTGGGCTATTTTGCCATTTGCCTTTTTGCGAGGATTTTTCTGCAAAACCGACCCTCGTCGTCGGCTGGCCATTGGTCGAACGGCGACCGGCCACCGACCTAACCAAAATCCTAATTCCTATTTCCTACACGAAAATCCCAAATTGACCCCAATTTCAGGCCTATATACCCCCCCAGTCGAAACCCTAACCCTAATTACTACCCAGACCACCCTAGCCACCGCCCCACACTCGTCTTCCCTGACGAGCTTCGCCTGAACCCTAGATTTAGGATTTTCGCCGACCTAGGCCACTTCCCGACGAGCCACCACCTCCAATCGATTCGCCACGACGAGACGAACCCCGATCCATTTTTTTCCGACGACCCCGACGCCTCCTCCGCCGTGCAGCAACCCCGACAGCCTTCGTTCACCGGACACATACGTGTCATTCTTCCTATGCTACGTGTCTGTGTCTCGTGCACACGTGGAAGGGTCGTTGTGTGTCGAGGAGTCTAGTTATGGCCTTGGACACGGCTAATTCGTGTCAGAACGCGAGTTCTTGCCTCGGACACAAGACTCGGTGTCTGACTCGACCGCTCGTGCCCCTAACTGTCCGGACACGAGTATTAAAATGGGTTAACGGTTTAAATTGGTTTATTGGGTTTAAACCCATTTGCTATTGGGTTCGGGTTACTGTTCATATTCGGTCGGGTTTGGGCCATTAGCCTATTGGGCTGGGTGTATATATATATATATATATATATATATATATATATATATATATATATATATATATATATATATATATATATATATATATATATATATATAATATTATACTGTTATATATTTTATATATATTGTTTATATATATAAATATATATATACTGTTCATAGTATATATATATATTTATATATATAAACAATATATATAAAATATATAACAGTATAATATATTATATACATATACATAATATATATATATATATATATATATATATATATATATATATATATATATATATATATATATATATATATTTTATATATATATATATATATATATATATATATATATATATATATATATATATATAGTATTTTTTTTATATATGTATATATGTATGTATATATATGTATATGTATATAATATATTATACTGTTATATATTATATATATATTGTTTATATATATAAATATATATATACTGTTCATATATTGTATATATATATATATATATATATTTTTTTTTATATTGTTCATATATTGTATATATATATATATATATATATATATATATATATATATATATAATATATATATATATATATATATATATATATATATATATATATATATATATATATAATTTTATGCTATATTTTAATATATGTAAATTTCATATATTGTATATATATATATATATATATATATATATATATATATATATATATATATATATATATATATATATATATATATATATATATATTTATATATATATATATATATATATATATATATATATATATATATATATATATATATATATATATATATTATATATATATATATATATATATATATATATTTATGCTATATTTTAATATATGTAAATTTACATGTTATTTTATTAGTAAATATTATGGCTAAGGATATTTTACTACGTTTAAATATTATTATAATATTTTTTTATATACATATGTCTATATATTTAAAATCGTATTTTTATACTCCGTTGATTAAGGCCATTTAAGTCCCGATCTAGCATGGGTTCTGTGGATTTAAATGAGTCTAAATACATTCAAGACCTGTACGAGTCATATCGGACTTGATTCATGGCTTTGGGTCCCGTATCTGGACTTCGGTTCAATTTCGTATACGTGGATAAATATATTAAATAATTATTTATTTATTTTTAGAAACTATAACTTGTTGTATTTGAATTTTTAGATAGTATATAAATGCTGTAAAAGTTTGGATAAAATTGTATTTAAATACTATGTTACTTTAGATAATTTAATATAATTTTCCAGGATTTAATTGGTATAATTGCCATTTTATAAAAATAGGAAAATAGAACTCATTTTCAAAGTACTTATGTTTACTGATTTTTAATAAATAGCTATAGTGGTTTATAAATTCCAGAAAAATTAGTATAAATTTCTATAATTAACAATGATCATTTTGGTACTTTATTTTATGTATATTTCAGCTTTTTGACTATCTTAATAATTGTTGGAACATAGTGTGCAGTCTGAATTATTAATTAAATAATTATGACTTGTGAAGTTATGTGTGATTTTGTGATATTTTAGTGTTGGGACCTTACTCTACCTTAGTATAGAGACCCTAGAAAGTTGGTTTAGGTATTGTGTCACCTCACATTGGTTTCCTATATTAAAGTCACCACTTGGCTAGGTGTCCAGTCAGAAAGTCGTGTCACAACACTAGTGTCCTAATATTTAGCTTAGTGTAAAAACTAAGTTTGTATATCCTTTTTACAGTGACGGGACACCGGATATCCATAGCTTCATATACATACCCTTGCTTTGCACAAGGCAAGTACCCCTACAAACTTTATTTACTGCATGTGATAATAAACTGTGAATGAATCATATCAAAGTACTGTTCCTTAAACTGCAAGACATATCTTCACATGCTTTATACTATTTCCAGTACCTACCATGCTTTATACTACTCTCGTATCTCTCACATGTTATAACTTGGGTTATGGAAAAACTGATAGCTAAGTACGTGATCATGCCCCAACTACCGAATCTGAGCAAGGTCGTATTATATATGCAAACCTTACCGTAGGTACTTATCCAGCTGTATTTGTGCGTATGTACATCTATCGCCTTTTCACTTGTACGAAAGTATATTTTATTTACATGTGCCACAGAGGGATGACTCATGCTCCCAAGTTTGACTCTCCCAAAGAGGGATGACTCTAAGCAACATGGACTAAACTGATAGTCTTGCGCTTGAGGTCTCTCTCTTTGGTCAAACATGGACACGGGCCTATCCTCGTACGAAAAGGTTGGTACCAATAACCAGTTTTGAATGACCTAGGATATGGCTCGGGTCCGAAATGTTCCGTCGTAATTAGGATACATGAATTACGTCATGCACCCCGTATAATGATGGTAGAAAAGCAAGATGAGAGGACACATATACCTCTCGGTCGATTCTGAACCTGAGCCTGGGCTAGGGCAAACTGTCGCGGGTTCTGTTGCTGGAAGGTCTGGGCCTGAGTCGGCAATGGCCTCGGGAACGGGAACTGTTGTTGCTGGTGAACTGGAGCTGGTGCTGGTGCTGGTCCCATAACCGAAGGACTAGATACTATCGATGCTGAATCAACTCTGAATGGGCAGGAACCCACCCTATGGTCCGGTGCTCCACACAATAAACACAATCCCAACGCCTTGCGACACTCCGCTTCCACGTGTCCAGGCTTCCCACAATAAGAACAGCCCACGACGGAAGACTGCGCTTGCTTCTGTTTCTGCTGAGAGTACGTCGGGGTTGAGTGCTGAACCGACGTCACTGAGGCCGCTCGCCTCGGAGCTCCAATAGTCAAAGCCCTGGCTGCCGGGGCTGGGGCTGAAGACTGATTCATTTGACTATGGGACCGCTTCCGACCTCCGGTCCTGTCCACTATTCTCTGGGAGGTATACTCGTACCTCCTCGCTGCTCGCAACACCGCATCATAGGTCTAATGTTCGAACTGTTCTACTGCCAATATAATCTCCAGGTGAAGTCCCTGTTGGAACCTCTGCGCTCTGTCAAACTCGGTTGCCACCAAGGTGGGAGCAAACCGACTGAGTCTGGAAAACTCGGCCGCATAACCGTCGACCGTCCTCCCCATCTGCTTAAGGTTACTGAACCTGGTCTGCAAGTCATATCGAGCCACTGTATCATAATACTTGGTCTGGAACTTCTCGCTGAACACTGCCCAGGAGACAGGTGTTGCCAATTCCACTGCTTGTGCGGCCCACCAACTGCGGGCTAGATCCAATAACTGTAGGCGCACCACAGCCACCTTCTCGTCTTCTGGAATCTTCACGGCTTCGAGAATCACCTCTATATCTTGTAGCCAAGCATCGACAGCAATGGCATCCTCGCTGCCATCGAAGAACGGAGGGTTCAGGCGCTTGAAACTGTTGACCGCACTGTTCCCTTGGGAACCACTTCTATTCAGAGCATCTTGTACTACTTGGTGCATGACAACTCCCTGACGATCTTGGGACGCAAGCAACTCACGGATGAGTCCTATCAAGACCCCATCCTCTGACCCTGCTGGCTGAACTGTCTGGACTGGGGGCTCTGGTTCTCCAGAAGGCACAGCTCGGGAGGCTGCTGCTGAGGACTGAGCTCCTTCTGGCTGATCAACAGGAACGGTGTCACTGGAGCAAATGACATCAGGGATATTAAAGAAGGACTAGGATAGATCAATGATGCAAGCATGTTATCAAGTCAGGAATTCAAGGAGATACGATGATACGAGTGGAGATCAAAGGCGAGTACAGATTGAGACATCTATCCAGTAAACCCTCACATTTCTTGATTAACAAGACCTGCATGGGCCACCACTTAAACCATGTCACGCCCCAGAACCAGAATACTGGAGAGCGGGGGCAGACATAGCCAGCTACGTATAACGGAATGGAATCCACACCGCTATACGGTCACGGCTGTCTAGATATGTGAGGGTTTCACTACAATCCATCAGTCTCTTAGGGTCATAAAATAGCCTATTGTCTCAATCTCAACCAACTAATAATAGTTACAAGATGTCAGACCACCAAATACACAATAGTAAGGCGTCCCATACATTATATATTCGGAATGATCATGAAGCTAGTCGTTACAAAATGTGAGGACTAGCAAGAGTTCAGTCATACATGATCAACCCCCGGGACTTGTCAATCATGTTACAGCCCGTAGGCGGACAGTAAGTAAGTACAATCGAGCTAACACTTGCTCGTCGGCTAAACGCCTCAAAAGAATAATTTACAATATTACAGTGGAAGAACAAAAAAAACCCACTCGATGCCCTGGTTACGCCTGGTGACCACCATCGGGCTGAAAAGCAGGGAGATCCTTTGGTGCTGCTCCGGTATCTGGCCATACAAAACCAGCTGGGTCAGACCCCAGAAGAGCAAGTGCCACAAAGGAGGCTTCACTTAAGAACTAAAACCAACAAATCATTATCATTCAATATATAAGAAAACAACAATAAGTAACACAGATTGAGGTTTGTGCACTATCAATGCACTTATCCCAATCAGAGAAAATAATTAAGAGAAGCATCATTAACATTAGATAACTGGAGAATCATGCTAAATAAAATATAGCTGGGCAATATATGAAGAGAAGGCGAAGGTACTATTCCGGAAGCCAGGTTACAATCCTTAAACCAAACAAGGACCGAGATTGTAACCCTTCGCCTGAACAGAACTTAGTCTCTGATCATTTATTGCTAAAGGTGCCAATCATTAAGGTAAAAAGGAGAGAGTACAATGATAAAAGTGACAATGAAGAGTACAATATGCTGGAGTGACAATAGAGTACAATCGTTATAGTGACAATCTGGAGTGACAATCATTATAGTGACAATCTGGAGTGACAATCATTCAATCATTCTGGTACAATCTTGCAATCAATCACTTCTAGACAAAACTATACTGGACTAGACTCCATCCAAGCAATCACGGCCAGTCATTGCCTACGGCTTTCTACATTAACTAACTAGGGTTATCACAATCCTAGTTACTAGCAAGATGCAATGAGATGCTCCAAGTAGTCACAGGCCCTGCAGCTATCCAGGTTATCCAGGCAATCGTTATAGTGACAATTTAGAGAGTACAATACATAAGAGTGACAATAGAGTTCAATCATTTAAGTGACAATGGCGGGCGCCCCACATAACAGTGGGCTGGAAATGTGCCCTACTCGTCGGCAGGCTACAAGTCCAAACATTTGCGGCCGGAATAACGGGATCGCCTGTAACTGGGGAACATCTCTTCATGTCTAATGAATTATACTAGTCATTAACCTTAGTCCATTTTAGTAGGTACTCCTGACCGTGGTACTCAGGAGTCCCCTCCTAGACATGATGTAAGACAGGACTGGATTATTTGTACAAGCACAATCGCCCACGGTGTCCAGGTAATTATACAGGTCATGTCATGTCAGGTAGCCGTCGCAACAGCTTATCAGATATATCATGTCAGGTCATCATGCCAAGTGTACTTGTCAGGAGTGCGCCACGGCGGGCGACTATCAGGTCATGCCAGATTACTTGTCAAGA
Source organism: Iris pallida (assembly GCA_029216955.1). Taxonomy (NCBI): domain Eukaryota; kingdom Viridiplantae; phylum Streptophyta; class Magnoliopsida; order Asparagales; family Iridaceae; genus Iris; species Iris pallida. The sequence goes on from JANAVB010040220.1 coordinate 10,553,435, forward strand.
GTGCACCACTACGGGTCACTATCGTGTCATGTTCAGGTATCATTCCAAACATCTTAAACAATTCCATGATTATCAAGTTCATGACAAAAGGCGTAAGGATATAAAATGGACATAAAATATCTAATAAAATATCAATATTCAGGACTATAGAAGAGCCATGCGGCTAAGGCATATGCGGCCAGGAATGATAGGGAACTCATGCGGCTGGCGGGGGATGGGTCCATGCGGCTGAAGGAGAATGGATTCATGCGGCCGAAGGGTATCAGTCATATGCGGCCAGTGGTAAGGAAGGGGCATATGCGGCTCAATTTAGAGCACCCCATGTGGTTGGGAAAAACATATAGGTCCATGCGGCTGGTGGGAAACCAAGCTTATGCGGCCAGCGGGGGAATGGATCCTTGCCGAGAAGACACGGGTCCATGCGGCTCAGAAGAAAGGACACATACGGCTGAAAGGAGTAGGGGGGTTTATGCGGGTCAATTCAGTTAGGTCTCATGCGGCCGAGGCTAGAGAAATCACATGTGGCTGGGAGAACTCCCTATGCGGCTGGGCTCAAGTGAGTCTCATGCGGCTGGGTAGAACTTCCCATGCGGCTGAGCTCATGCGAGTCTCATACGGCTGAGAAGGAAATAACCCATGCGGCTGGGAATCACTTGCTGCATGGATTATTCATGCGATCAAGTCAAGTACTGTTCTTCTTCTCCATGTTTCAGAGGAGAAGAACACCATGAACCCAAGCTTCCAAGCTCCATAAAACCTTCATCCAGAGTCCAAATTCGAACTTTCTTAGGTCAAAATGGGGTAGAACAAAATTCTCTACAACATGGAACCATCAAAACTTGAAAATAATAAGATTAAGTAGATCAAAACCCAAGAAATCCGAAAGTAATGTAAATCTAGATCTACAAGAATCTAGCCATGAAAAATAAAAATGCCAAGTTCTAAAGTGATTTAAAATGCTGTAAGGAAGAGAATGAAGTAATAAAATCCGAGTTCATCCATGAAGCAAGTTGCACTTGCCTAGACCTCTCTCTCCCTCTCTCTGGTAGGTGAAGAATTAATGGTGGGGAAGAAGAAGATATTAATGAAGAGAGAGAAGAAAAAAGGGTTAAATAATAGGGATGGTGGTAGGTAGGAGTGGTTTGGTTCACATAAAACCCAACCAAGCCAAACCCACTAAACCGAACCAAACCAAGCCAATGCAATGCTATGACGAACCATGAAATACTCAATAAACCAAGCTCCATTAATCAGAATTAATCCAGGAACGATAAATGACAATTAAACCACAATGCTAAATATGAAATAAACCATAACTAACTAATCAAAGAAAATGAAAAATATGGGTCAAAAATACGAACACGTAAAAAAATACGTATCACGAATTTCGGGGCACTACAGAGTTGCTATGTGATTCCTATTATGGGGTCACCATCGAGGATCAGGCTTTACCCTACGAGGATGCACCTGCGAAAAAACTCGTCTAGTTTGTTATCTTAGCCGCTCTAGACTTAAATAGCAGGGCTGTCTAGACTATGTATTTTTTTTACTGGACCTGTATCTAGTTTTACATTTTTGCTATGTATTTGGAACATATTCGTATACTAGATGATTTTGTGTTTGTGATGATTTACCTCAATATGACAAATGGAACTGTTAGCACACTTTGATATTGTATTGTTTATTTTTAGAACAGCTTACTACGCTTTATCTCAAGCGTAGGCTGGACATGACTCGGTCCGGCCCAACAATTTGGGTAGCGGATCGTGACATCATCTTAGAAATTTTTTTAGTGTCCACGACTTGAGAATTTGACATGAATATGATAAGATAAATGACTAGTAAATTTAAGTAGATCATTGTAGGAGAAATTTTGTACTACCAACCCCGAGCTCCAAGGGCCCCATGAGGCATGGCTGAACCCTTCTAGGCAAGGGCTCCATGACCTACCAAGTTTGTGCGTATTGATACACGATCAAGTCACATGTCGTGCCGGGTTGCGGCACAGTCAGTTATATGTTTTCTTTTACAAGTATATGATATGATTGTTCATGTTATAAGTCAAGACATGTTTCATTTGCCAGCAGTCTTGTTGGGCAATAGATGTACTACTCGTACCCCTGGACATCTGAGTATCTGCAATCGGGTAGTTGCGAAGATCCTCAACTTGCATACTAGTAATTAGGATTGTGATAACCCTAGCTAGTTAATGATAGCAACCCATAGATAATGATTGACTGTGCACTTTTGGTTGTGTGTTACTTTACATGCTCTTTGTGTCGGTGAGTGTAATGACCCGCTCCGCGCTAGCGGAACGTCGATTCAAACGGCAAGTGCAACGACTCAAACGAGCCGTCGATCCGAAGAGTTGGCATCGACCTGAAGAAGAATCGATGCAATGCTTACATTGGCCCGTTAAGATGAATCCAGACTTAGACTTTAAAAGCCGCGCTCGGAGTATCGCTCGGCCGATACGAACATCGCTAAGGTGGGTGGCTCCGATGAACCCGTCTTTGCTTAGCCTAGACACATAACAATACGGACACTATTGCTAGAATTGCTAGGCGTCAACACCGCGCATGCTAATAAATGAACGACTCAACGCACCTAGCTAAGGGAATAATCCCATCTTGTATGCTTGTTTAGAATATAAAAAAGAACTCGGCAAATATAGAAACTCTCGCACCGCGCTCTACGCTCGTGCTAAGGCACAAGCTTACGTTCAAGTCGCTTACGCGTTCAACAATGAAACAATGAATGGTTTATAATAATGAAACGGAAGACTATCGACATAGTCGTTTCGAGTAGAGTATAGCAACATTAAAAGACTTCGGGACCGATGGGTCGCCAAGGCGACTCCCGCACTGGGAGTTGCGTAATGTGTGAATTAATAAATCAACGAATGAATGAATCAATGAACGAATAAATAAGTGAAAGAAAAGAAAGAATGGTTAGCGACAGGTGTGACAGACACGTGCAACGGGGCTCGCTACCCGCGCTGTACGGACGCCAACCTGGTCGATAACGCATTAAGGCTAAGGGTTAGCCTACGGCTAAGAGACAGCCGTTAAGTTAAAAAAAGACAAGTTAATATGAAATGGTCGTGGACAAACGGCACGGGCGAGGGGAGAGGGAATACCGTGGCCGTGAAGAAGAAGGGATTCCGCGGCATGATCTAACGGGGGATCTGCCGGCCTAGGCGGAATCAAAGGGGCTTACGGGCAACCTAGGATGCGGGCTTAGCCACCACAGAAAACGTAAGTGCGGGGTATTTCAAAGAGACTATCAAGGTGTTCCAGCCGCACGCTATGATAGGTGGGAAATTATCAAGGGGAAAGATGTCCAAAATGGCTTGTGATGCCAGCGACCGGTGTATATAGATTAAGTGGGCTATACTGGTGGCAATCCACGTGCAAGTCCTTGCATTGAAACAAGTAGTCTAAGTTAACTAAATAAAGTGCCTTATGAATATGCTTGAAATGTAACACACCAAATGATAATGAGAAATTCTTGTAAGTGAGTTAGATAACGTGCCTACGACGTGCAGAACCCGAGGCAGGGACACGCACTTGACATTGAAAGTTCATATTGAATTGTTGACTAACTTACAAGGGTTCTAAAGATGAAGCTGGCAACCACATACAGAAGTGGATGTCATACCTTTTCATGAACCGTGAAAAGGATGAGAAGAAAATAAACGAGAAGAGGTGGTATCAGATTCACAACTTCAAACCTCTCTCTGAAAGTGAAATCACTTATTTGCTGGAGAAATACGACTGCAAGGATTTCACCATTAATGAAGATTGGTACGAGTTCAAGGCTGGAACTACTTTCAGTTCTTACGTGAGGCAAAGTGGCAAGAAGCTGTCAAGGAACGGCCATTTGGCCGGATTCCTATCTCTGTGGTTAAGGAGATTCATCGTTCCTGGCTCCAGTTCCTTGGATAGGATACACAGAGGTGTTATCTTTGCAGCGGTGCGTCTTGTGTATGGCTACAAGCTGGACTTATTATCAACAATGACCTGCAGACTGAATGCAGGTCTTCAGAATTTTGTAACTACCATGCTGTCTGCTCATAGGCTGATGACTGAAGAATTCCCAAGGATAGAGATGCCTTTCACATTTTTATATGGTTGGCTTCTCCTTCATCATGATGGTCTGATACCTCCAGGGGCAGGAGGGAGTAGCAGTCTTTTTCTGGAGAGGTATTCTGGAGAGACGTTCTGGAAGGTTCACACCCTTCCAGAATACAGAAATGTATTGAATAGGGCATCACATTGGTCGATCCAATGTGTCCCTCCACCATCGGGCTATGAGAGTATGCCCTTAAATATGATGGACGGAGATATGGGAAACCGGCTAGATGATGTAGCCTTCCAATGGTTACAGAGGATCCGGCCTTCTCATCTAGTATACCGTCACAAAGAAATGGCATATCTGGAACCATATTTACCAAGCCGATTTGCCAGACAATTCGGGTATGACCAACTCCACGTTGGGAACGCCACTACTTGTTTATCTGCTCGTGGAGGACTCATCGACGGAGCTCGAGCTTGAAGATATTTTGCGACTAGAGATACAAAGGTCGTATTCTCTATGCCTAATCCTTTGTCTAGCTCGGGGCCAAAGATGTTTTATACGTATGCACGCTTCTATGTGTCGTCGAGCACCTTCAGACCGAGTTTCAATCTAAAGACCTTTGTTGCAGAGGATGATCCAGCTCCATCGAAGAGGTCAAAGAAGAAAATTGTTATTCAGCACTTTCCTTCAGAACCCGAGGATGAGACAACAGAAGTTGATCCTCCCTATGAATTATTCCAGGAAGGAAATTTTCCTGATGAGGTTCTTCCTCCTATATTTATATCTCTTTCCAAGAGGAAGAGAAGTGACGAATCTGAGACCGTCTCCAAGAGGAGTACTAGGTCTCAAACATCCAAGAACAAGAAGAAAGGGGTCTCGGTGACGGCTACTTCATCTTTGGGCGGTATCTCAGTTGACGAAGACGATGCCGCTGATAAGGACGAAGAGACCGATGAAGACGACACTCCTTTAATAAGGAGGTCAAGAGGCAAATATGTTAAGAAGTCTGTCAGCAAACTTAAGGGCAATAAACTCCTAGAGACGATCATAAGTGGAGGAGCTTTGTCGGAAATCAATGAAGCAGCTTCTACTGAGAAGACCGAATCTGATGATATTCACCTTGCAACAGCTTCAACTGAACAGACTGAAGTAGAGTCTGTTCAAGCTCAGGAAACAACTGCTCCAACCACAAGTGGAGTAGCTATTGAACCATCGGAGACGATGATGATCCCATTTGAGCATGGGACTGAAGGCGTCATTCAAGCACTGGATGACCAGATTGACTACTCTGAAGAAGAACCAGCTCTGGAAAAAGTTTCAGAACAGCCAGAAGTTCCTGAAACTCAAACTGAAGAAAACATTTCTGTGACGAGAGGCGATGAAGACGTGCCGGCGTCTGAGCTATCAGCTGTTGATGATCTGTTGAAGAATGTTTGTCAAGACATTATTCTTCGGACCGATATTCCAGAGACGACTGAACCGGCAACTAATACTGAGCTTGCTATCGTTACTGTTCCAGAGACTCATGAAGATGTGAATATCATTGACTCTGAATCAGAAGCTCATCCTGAAGATGAAGAAGAAGAAGAAGCTGAAGGAGGAGAAGACTGGCACGCTGGCACTTCGACTCCTTATGATGAAGATAAAGTGAAAGGGAACAGAATGGAACTTAGCCCTGAACCTGTTCAGTCACCGAACAATGCTTTAGCACCTAGTAATTCTGGAGCTGGAAGCAGCCATATAAAGCAGGTATCGGATACAATCATGGAACGGCTGCGAGAAGAAGCAAGACTCCCTCCACACACCGAATATGAACCTCAGCCAGGTAGAACTTTATTTCAGATTCTATTTCTGCTACTTCTCTTCCTTTAAATGCTAATCATATTTTTTTTTAATTGTAGGAACTGCTGCAGCAATAAGCTCGACTCATGCTCCGCTTGTGCAAGCTGATGCTGATGAAGGGAGTTCACACTTGCCAACTTCTCCTGTCGTACATACTTCTGTTCCGAGGATAGAGAATATTCAAGCTTCTTCTTCCAGGATGACAGCAACTCCTGGATTTGAGACTGGGCTAGCAAGAACCCTGGGAATGTATCCGGAGATCATTTATTCATATCTAGATACATATTCCAGACGATTCTTGAAGGATGAAGCTATACCCTTTTCTGATCTCAGAACTATGGTCAAATTCCTACTGATGGCACTGCGACATGCTGGTTGTGCATCTCAGTGCATCTTCTTCGAATATCTCCTGGATGAGTTAGAGGTAACTATCCAAAAATACTGGGAGACCAAGAAGGAGGACATTCAATCTTTAACTGTAGCTGAGATTGAGCAACTAGAGAATGAAGTACAGTCTCAACAGGCAGCTCTTGAAGCATTTCTTGCCTCTTCTACTGAAAAATTAGTAGAAAAGGGCGAAGAAATATTAGCTGCTCGTCAAAGAGTAGAGCTTTTAGAAAAAGACAACGCATCCAAGACTGAAGAATTGAAGAAATTGAAAGAGGAATTAGCTCGTCTTCAAGAGCGCATTGCTGTCATGGAAACAAAACAAGCTGAGGTTGCTACGGCTTATATCTTTGAAGCCGAACGTTGTGAGATTCTTCAGAAGGAACGGGAACAGATGCAGGCGGAACAGATTGAAGAAGCCAATCGTCACTAGTCTGCCATCATTACTTTTGATGAACAGAATGTTACAATTGTAGCAGCAGAAAGAGTTAGAAAAACTCATGAAGAGAAACTGAATATTGTTCTAGATCGTATTAGGGAGCTGATAACTCCAAGCAAGTGAATCCTTTTTTATTTTCACTTTCACTTGTATTCCATGTTTTGATTATGAAATGACAACAAATGAAAGTTCTTGATCTGACTTTCGGTTTTGCTGTTTTGATAATGATAGATTCATAGAAAATATGTTCAGAGGTAAATAATACATGACATATTTCAGTAGAATAGAATATACAGACGAACTTTGTAATTCTATCAAATGATATTAAACCAGAAATGATCTTAGTTTAATACTGATTGGAAAAAATAGAATTCAGACATAAAAATATCTTTGAACTCAATTTTTCATGATCTTTAGACTCGGAAAATCAAAAGACTAGATGAATGAACGGGTTAACCGTCAGATTATAATGAACGGGCGAACCGTCGGATGGATGAACGGATGAACCGTCAGGTATTAATGAACGGATGAACCGTCAGATGAACGGATGAACCGTGAATCACTTTTTTCAAAACAGCCAATACAAACCATGTTGGAAGATAGAATGTTGCAGTAGAAATCACCGATACTCGTATCAGAATCCCAAGAAGTGGTACTAGAAGAATTAGATCTCTTATCTTCGTCAGACTCAGGATCTTCATGGATAATATTGATAAAAGGAGTAGGAGCAATATAGCCCAATCCGCATTTCATCCTTCCATATTTCAGAGGAGGAATACGAACAGGCATTTTTCTTCCTTTTCCACTATTGAGGCCAGTCCTGAAGTCATAGCCCATATTTTTGATGATGTCTTTAGATTGCTGACTATAACGACGCAGTTGTAATCTTCCAGTATCATTATTTCTGTCATCATCTTCTAAATCAGAAGGACTTTGGGGCCCTTTGTAAAAGAATATTGGAATGTCTCCTGGCTTTCTGCTGGGAACTAAAAAGTATGAAGATTGTACAGGTTCTAGGGATACATCTGTATGAATAGTTTGTACAACCCCTATGGTTATTGTGTTCAAGTCATCTAACAGATGTAAATAACTATGAACATAATTGCACACATCAACGTACTGCAAAGATGGAGACTTTTTATTAAATGTAAAAGCAGGAATATTTACATTGGGAGAAGGCTGAGCCTTAGAGATCTTAGCCAAATCAATGACTAAAGGGGGAGAAGAAGAAGAAGTTTTGTTTCGATTAAGATCGATAACAAATGGCTCAGAAGAGGTGAGCTCCCTTGAAGCTTGAGATGGAAGAGTAGTCCGCCCTCCAACTGGAATTAGCAGAGTATCCTGTTTCATATGTAAAGATACAGGAACCGTAGTACGCCCACTGACAGGAATGGTCATTGTATTTTGAGCAGACAACTGAGGTAACGGAGAGATCCGTCCACTCACTGGAATGATGAAAGAACCTTCTCCAGAGGGTTTGGGAGATTGTTGCTGAGTAGTTCGACCTTTAACAGGAATTATTAAAGTCTCACTTTGTGCATCCTCTTTCTTCATAGCTTGTATGACCCTTGTATACTCTTTTTTGTACATTCGGGAATCATTGAAATAAGCTTCAACCCCATGGAAGGGATTTATATCAGCAACTTCTTTTTGTACTCTTCCATTGCTGTCAATGTATTTAAAACACTGATGAAGAGTAGAAGGCACCATATTATTTTTATGAAGAAAGGGCCTCCCCAGAAGAAGATTATAGGATCCTACGATCTCGATCACATAGAAAGTGACTTTAGATCTGAAATCTCCTATCTGAAGCTTCAGATGAATCTTTCCCAAAGGCTCGCTTCGGCTTTGATTGAATCCCAGGATAGTAGTAACCGTCTTGGAGAGCTTATGAAGAGGGATTTTTAGTTCATCCAATAGACTCTTTGGCATGATGCTTATAGCAGACCATGGGTCAATGAGGATACGATCTATCTTCATCGTATCAATATAACCAGTGTAGTAGAGAGGTCGGTCATGTCGATTATCCTCCAGTAGCATGTCGTCTTGTGTAAAGGTGATATTTGGGATAATCTCCAGTACACTATTGCAATGCAAGCAAGTGGCAGGTTCTGCATCTGGTTTCTTCAATTGTGCAAGACAAGAGTCAGCTTGAAGAAGTGCTTCACTTAATGTCTCCCGAGTCTCTTTAGAAAGACGTAGAAGTTCAAAGAGGGACATTCTAGCTGAAGTATTAGCAAGCTGAGCTAGAATGTCGAAGTTGTAAGGCTTCTGAAGCCCAAGAGGCGAAGACTTCTTGATCGGTTTATCAAACTGAGCCTGTTGCTTGCCTTTCTCCAGAGCTGTAGGCTTGGGAGGAACAGGTTCAGCCGGTATAGTTGAAGGAACAGGTGCAGTAGATGATTCTTCTTCAGGAGGAACATTAGGAACATCTTTATCAGCAGGAGTGATATCAGGAGTATCCTCAGGATTCTTGGAATAATCTTTTAGATAATGTTTCCCCGTTTGAGTAGCACCAGCAAGTGCTTCTTCCTTCTCTTTTGACTCTATGTCGGAGGTAGATCCATGAGAAGTCATATGACATGACTTAATCTTTCCAGCCTTCTTGGTCTTTCGAGAAGTAGTCTTTTGAGAAGAAGGAGATTCAAAATCTACCACTAGATCTGGATGAATCCACATAATTTCTCCTGTTTCCAAAGTGATTGGCACTAATCCTTCAGACTGCGGAGGAGGAATATTCACTACTTCAAGAGTTGCCTTGGGAATAGGAACAATCCCACTTTCAAGGAGTTGAGGAGGGAAATCTCCGAATTGCATAGAGACGACATTAGAAGTGACAGTCTTCTCTTTCGGAGTGAGAGAGATAGCTCCAGACCTAATCATTTCTTGGATCTTTCCTTTCAGTACATAACATGTACGAATTGTGTGACCTAGCATTCTGTGGTATGGACAGTATTTGGGATGATCTGTCTTACCAGCTTCATCAGGTTTTTTGATCTCAGGTAATTGTATTTTATTACCTTTCAGCAGACATTCAAAGATACCAAGGACATCGTCATCATCGAAAGAGTACTCTTCTTTGGGGCGAGGTGTTCTTGGTTGTTGAGTTGTAGAGGCAGGAGTTTGAACAGTTGATGCATCTTTGCTCTGAAGATTAACTTTAAGAGTTTTTTTCCTTTGCGAGCATTGTTTTTATTGTTAGTGCCTTGACCTGTTTCTTTGGGAGTCATCTGCACTCCTAAACCTTTGAAGGTTTCAGCACTAATTTCTGCAGCCTTGGCACTGACTATGAAAGAAGGCCAGTCTTGGAATTGGGTGGATCCTGTCCACATGCTGATGATTGGTAACAAGTTTGATTTGCATGTGTCGATGGTGACAGCATCAGGAGTTCCAAGAGGCATCTTCAGAGCTTCTCTTCGAAACCGTTCAATGTAATCTTCTGTAGTTTCATTATTTTTCTGCTTGATTCTAATAAGAGCAGACATAGTCATGTCATTGAGCCCTTCATAGAGCCGTTCAAGAAACATCTGTTTGAAACTAGCAAATGAGGTAATGCATCCATCTGGGAGACTTCTATACCATTCATAAGCCGTTCCCTTGAGACATCCAATAAATACCCGAGTAAGGAGGGCGTCACTTGGTTGCAACTGATCAGTCATCACTTCAAAGTGATTAATAAACTGACTTGGAGAAGTGGTCCCATCATAGAATGAGATAGTAGGAGGCTTGTATTTAGGAGGATACGATACTTGCTTCCATTCTATCGGATAAGGTTGCTTGATGCCTAATCTCTGTAAACCATCTTTCTGTTTGAATGCCTCGAATTGAGTTTTGAGATTCCTCAATTCTTCATTAACAACTCCGGAAGATTGTGGGGTTGTAGCTTGTAGAGAATAGTTGGGAGGAGGAACAGCATTGTAAGCACTACCCCCAGCTCCAGAGAGACTAGGATTTGGTTGAACTGGTCCAGGAGTATTGGATTGTACTGCCGGAGGAACATGTACTGGACTTATATCAGTATCAACTGGTATGGCATCTGGTACAGTCTGTCGATTTTGCAACTGAGCTGTCATGAGTTCATACATCGACTTCATAGTGTCAGCCATAGACTTCATTTGCTGTTCCAAAGAAGCAATTCTTTGGTCCTGAGGAGTCACTGAAGAGAAAGGTTCATTGTTCAATTCAGTATTCCCATCCACCATATATGTTGTGACTGTACGAGGGATTATTGATGAATTAGTGGATGTTGTATGCTCTGAATCACTGCTTTGTGCATCAAAGTCATTTAGAGGAGAACTACCCCCAGTAGGAAGAGGTGGGAAGTTGGATTCTCCCAAAAATTCAGAATCATCTTCAGAGATCAAATTTCTTTGACTAGAAGCCAGCACTCTTGATCTGGTGTTTCTATATACTCCATCTGGACTATCAGTTCTACCTCCAGTGTCCCGAGAGGTCATGTTGACAGAAACAAACAAAGGCTCATCTTCATCAGGCATAGGTTCACACTGAATCCGATTAAAGACAGATTGTCGTTTAGTTTGACATCTGCATTGCAATGTAACTCTTGGCTGGAAGTCACATTCATGATCACCATGGTCTTGAACCATTGATTGACATCTGCATTGAATTATGACTCTTGGATAGAAGTCACATTCAGCATGATCTTTTGTCATAGAATTACTCCTTCTTTTCTATTGAAGATATTCTCGTAAATCTGTTTGTGAAGATTGAGGAGTATATTTCCTGTTCTTGGGTCTTGATGGCTCCTGATTATACAGAGAATGATTAATATGAGCCACATAGTTCCTTGCATACTCTGCATCTGGATCTCTTATTTTCATATCCAATTGGTATGGTTTCTTAGTACCAGAAGTACCAAGTTTTGTTCTTAAATCAGTGGAAGATAACACATTAGTTTTGGAAACATGGAGTTTTCCTTCCATTGATCTAGATATTTGCAGAGAAGGAAGAGTTGAACCATCCCTTTGATTAGGAGTTGGTAACAGACCCTCTTTTATGGACAGATTCTGTGTCCAATTTGAAGAAGTCATAGAAGAAGACATTAAGGAATGTTTCTTCTTAGACTCATTCAAGTTTTGAGACATAGAATGTCCAGAAGAAAGAGTAGTCAAAAGACCATCTCCTTTTCTTTGACTAACAAAAGTGCCAGTCAAAGCTGTTCCTGGAGTAAAAATTACAGGAGCAGAAGAAACAACTAAAGAGTTATTCCTTTTTGAAGGGACTTTGTGTGGAAGACCACCCCCAGTTCCAGTAGAACTTGGTAAAGAAGAAGAGATAGCTAAAGAACTATTCTTCTTAGATGAAATACACGCTGAAACAGACTTAGTTAAAGAACCAGTACTGTTAGCGTGACTTTTGACTTTGGAAGTACACGCTGGAACAGACTTGGCTAAGGAACCAGTGCTGTCAGCGTGACTTTTAGGGTTAAAATTGTACACTGAAACAGTTTTGGCTAAGGAGCCAGTACTGTCAGCGTGACTTTTAATTTTAGAAATACACGCTGGAACAGATTTGGCTAAGGAGCCAGTACTGTCAGCGTGATTTTTGGTTTTAGAAATACACGCTGGAACAGATTTGGCTAAGGAGCCAGTACTGTCAGCGTGATTTTTGAATATGAGATTGCGCGCTGGAACAGATTTGGCTAAGGAGCCAGTACTGTCAGCGTGACTTTTGATTGCTGTCATCTTCGAGCGCACAAGAGTATGCGTGCTTGCAGTAGAGTTCTTGCCAGTGTTAGGAGTAGACACTGAGGCAGAGACTTCACCATTGACTGCCAACTGATTCTTAGGGACATAGGCAGAGTGTCCCTTCGACTTGGCAGTGATGATGGAGGCTGAAGTGGGCTTGCCACTCTTAGCCCGCTGCATTTCTTCATAGGCGAGTTGATCGAATTGGATCTTCATCACCTTCTTCGTCGAGCCGATTGACGAAGTGTCGCATTGAGTTGTTGCCATCTCAGAAGAGGAGATAGTTTTCTCCAGCAGAGTCGCCAATTAGTTTTCCATAAATAAATTCCTTTATTTATTGTGTATCTGGGAAAATTACAACTGTAGGAATCCGATCTAGAAGACGATCGCTTTATCCCTTGGACTATGCGAAGAAGAAAAAGCTCTCAAAATTTTGACAGTAGATATCAATGTATCTGTATAATGAATGAGAAAAAGAACTCTATTTATAGAGTCAAAAATAATAACTGAAAAGATAACTGTCTTCACAGCCTGTGCTTAGTTGAAAATCACGCAGAATTTAACATACGTAAGGCTGTGAGCAGTTACTGGACGTGACCTGTAACTGTTGGACACATGGCAATCATGCATGAGTCGTGTGCAAGTTACAGAGCACGCAGGCGAGAGATCAGTGGCATGGCTGCCACGTACTCCAATTTGATGAAATCTACGCAGACTTGTTGAAGACGAAATCCACGCAAACTCGGTGTAGAAAGCTTCAAAATCCACGTAAACTTGGGGCAAGAAGCTTCAGGATCCACGCAGACTCGAGACAAAAAGCTTCAAAATCCATGCAAACTTGAGGAAGAAAACTTCCGAATCCACGCAAACTTGAGATGAAGAACTCAAAAATACACGCAGACTTGAGATAGGACTGCCAGCTGTCTTGATTTGGCGTGTCTTGACTGACACAAAATCTCTGACAGTGATTGCTTTGTCAGTCGCATTAAATGACAAGAAAACCTTTTTGGTACGCCAACTTGACGAAGGTTGAGTCTTGCTAAAGAAGATTTCGAAAGTCACGCAATAGACGGCTGTGATCTCTCGAATTCTGTGCATACGTGGCATACGAAGAGACATTCTTCGACTGTCGTGCTGTCAGTCATAATTACTCTCTGACAAATGATGAGCTGTCCCTCAGCGTGATTTGTAAATATTTGTCTGGATCAACTGAGCGTGACTTTTGACTCTGTCCTGATCAACTCAGCGTGACTGTCATTTTTAAAGGCCTATAATTTGCTATAAGGAATTTGTTTTAATTTACGGTACGACATCGTGATCAGGACATAGTCCCTGCAGCCATTCGACTGGCGAGGCAGAAACTATGTAGCCGTAGATAAAGTTGACTGTCCTCCGACTCCCATCCTTCGGCAATGATGATACGACAACCTATCACTACATCTTTGTCACGCCCCAGAACCAGAATACTGGAGAGCGGGGGCGAACATAGCCAGCTACGTATATTAAAATGAAGTCCATCTCGCTATACGGTTACAGCTATCTAGATATGAGGGTTTACTACAAGCCAACGGTCTCTTAAGGTCATACCTATTATCTCAATCTCAAGCAAGTAAAAAAAATTACAAGATGTTTGATCACCAAATATACAATAAAAGGCGTCCCAAATATTACATATCAGCTGATCATGAAGCTAGTCGTACAAAATGCAAGGACTAGCAAGAGTTAAGTCATACATGATCAACCCTAGGATTTGTTAATCGTGCTTACAGCCCGTAGGCAGACAGTAAGTAAATGTGCATCGAGCTAACAGGTGCTCGTCGGCTAAACGCCTCAAAAGAATAATTTACAATAATGTGAGCGAAACAAAATAGAAAAAAAACCCACTCGTAGCCCGGGTTCCTTCTAGTCGCCACCATCGGGCTGGAAGCTTGGTAGATCCTCGGGTGCTGCTCCGAAATCTGGCCACACAAAACCAGCTGGGTCAAACCCCAGAAAGAGCAAGTGCCACAAGGGAGGCCACGAAATAAGAACAAAACCAGCATTCAGAACATAAGAAATTGGAAGAAAGTACAACTAATAAAAGTACAACAGGACAATAAACGACTAGGGACATGGAACCAATCTGGGAGCCAGGTTACAACCCGTAAACCAGACAAGGACCGGGGTTGTAACCCTTCGCCTGAATAGCACCTTGCCTCTACCCAATTATTGTTAAAGCAAGTGGAACAATCAGGTTCAGGAGTACCAGGGTACAGGAACTTAGACTAGGCTGGACACCATACATTCACAAGCGGCCAAACAATTACTACGGCTTACTACTTTAACTAACTAGGGTTATCACAAGCCTAATTACTAACAAGATGCAAGTGAGAATTTCCCAGTCCCAAGCCTGTAGACTATCCAGTTATCCTTCCGCGGGTTGAGAGTATGGTTGGGTACATCGCCCGGAGACGATATACCCTTAGGTGACTTAGAGGGTGCAACACATGACAGTGTGCTGGAAATGTGCTCTACTCGTCGGTAAGCTACAAGTCCAATTAAAGCGCCCAGATAACGAGATTGCCTGTGACTGGAAATTCTCCATGAACTATAGTTAGAACTAGTCATTAGCCTAATCCATGTTCAGTGTGAATCCCTAACCGTAGGAAACTCGGGAGTCACGTTCTAGACATGATGCAAGACAAGACGAGTGGATTTTACAAGCAAGCAAGCAGGAACACCCACGGTGTCAGAGTTGGTTACAAGAGTCAAGTCAGCCGTCGCAACAGCGTCAAGTCAAGTCAAGTTACAAGTTACAAGTCAAGAGTGCGCCGCCACGGACCACTATCAAGTTATCAGGTTACAAATCAAGAATGCACCCCATCGGGTCATTTTCCAGAAAATCAGAAGGTACTAGGATCATGAATCAAAGAAATCATGAAAACCGTACTAGTCAGAGCAAATAATGAAAAATCGTGTCAAGTCGTGTTGGGTTAAGATAGTCGTGCTGTGTGGAACAAGATCTCAAAATCCAATCCACAAAAGAGAAGCCAAGCTTAAAGAAATAAAACCAAAACTCCTAGAGCCAATGGGTTGCGAAAGGGGTCAGGGGGTTGGATTGTGCAGGGTGTCAGCTGCGCAGGGTGCCAAGTGCGCAGGGGCACAGGGCGCAGGGTTGGGTGGCACATGGTGTGAGCACCCTGAATTTCGGGTTGATTTTTTTCGTTTTATTTTATTTTTCTGATTATTTGGTTTTGATAAATATTTTATTCTATTTATTTATCTGTAAGTGTACTTTTTTATGCCTTTGATATTTGGAGTGTCAGGGATGTTCAACTCTGGAAATCTTCTTCACGAGTTTGGGAGTGGACATGATTACCTTCCTGATGGTATATAGTGTCCCACTCAAACTTGTTCCCTTGTGCTCTTTTGCTTCGCAGAACTTCGGGTCGAATTAGACCGTTTGATTATTAATTAATTTTTCCACTATTTTCCTTGATCATTATTAGCACGTTACCGTAACTTTTAATTTGGGAGCGCAAGACCAGTCAGTTTCTTGAAACCAACTTCTCATGCTTGATCTACTCGAGACGCTCGTCACCCATGACCTTCGTGTCCCACTCAGACACGTTATTTTGTGCTCCATTTGATTCGTACAACTTTTCTGATACGTGACCCGATTTTATTTCACTCCACGGCGTCACATTCATCTTCCAACTTGATTTGTGGGTCCCCTGTCGACCAAAACCTGTCAGCCCCAACTATGGACATGGCCCACATTGAGCCTACTACCCGTCCGATACTTGTGTCCCATTTATTGGAATCTCCATGTGCTACTTATTTACCCATGATCATCAACGTCTAATTTTAATTCGATTTTTGCACAATATTCGATTTTGACCCAACCCGGCTCCACCGCGTCCAGCCCAGCTCTATGTTTTTCTCCATCATGACACCCTCATATTTTTCTTGCCCAAAAATATTAGTACTCATTCTACCCATTTTTAATTATTTATTAGAATTTTCCTTGAATTAAATCCTATAGGAATAAATAATCTTTCCTATTTAAATTGTAGCCCTTGGATTTCCCAAAATTAATCCTATCCATTAATTTCCCTACATTCATTTCTCCCCAACACCTCTCAGCCACATGGCCGGCCCTAACCCCAAGAATACAACTTTTTCTCTCTCTCCCTACCACATTTGTTATTATCATCTTCCCTCTCTTCCTTCCAAAAATTATTTCTTACACTACACTTCAACAACAAGAACCCAACAAACAACCCGACCTCCTCTCTCCATGCAACCCGACCCCCTTGCCGGAGCTCCGACCACTCCTGGCCAAGCTCGGTCGTCGGCCACCATCCCCTGGCTTCCACCACCGTACAACCTCTCCTCTCCTCCTTATTCCTCCTCCCTCACCATTCAACCCACAAGCCAACACCACCTATCAAACAGCCATCACCACCATCCTTGGCCATCTCCTCCACCGAGACCAAGCCCCCATCTAGCTATGTCTGCCGTGCCCTCGCCGGCCGGGCTGGCCGTGCGCAGCCCTGCACCCAGCCCGTGCGCACCAGTGGCACAGCAGCTGCGGCAACAGCGTGGCAGCGTGCGCCACTTCGCGCGCGCGCGGGGCGGTGCAGCGCCGCCGTCGGCCGCACACCGGCGTGCTCAACCTCCCACGTGGTCGGGCGCACCCCTGGGTTAGGTCCCCTGGCGGCCAATGTCCTCCGGGATGCGCCGTCGAGGCGATTCGTGCGTTTTGCACGACGTCCCGTCGTGACGAGCTCAAAAACGAGGCTGAAATGTCGCCCCGTCGCGGCGACTTCGCGCATGTTTTCCCGGAGATTCGACCATTAGATCGACAATTTCTTTGCTCCGTCACAGTCTCGGTATATACACCTTCATCCCTGTCAATTTTTGTCCGTTAATTTTATCGTTTGATACATCAAAACCGGCCACCAAGTTGACCGTTTAAATTGTATTAAATTTAGACAGTTTAACGGGGCCAACTTCGTGAGCTTGTATCTCCTCCACCGTAGCTCCGTTTGGCGTGCTACCAGTTCTGGTGCGAAGCTGATATAACCCTCTTACTACCCCTCCAGTTTCGTTTCATTGTGAGCTTGTTTGATTGGTTGAATTCGATGCCAAAGTTGGTCGTCCGAATTCGTAATTTCCAACTTGTAAAATTCTATTTTTTAAACACGGGACTCCAGATTTCATTCCTGACACCACCATTAGACTTGTGGCGTCGTTCTAGCATGTTTTCAAATAAAATTTGTTAGATTTGGAGAACGTGGGCCCTGGCACGTTTTTCGGTGCATAGTGGGTCCTACATTCTGGGTCAACGGGACTTTTGACGCCGGCTCATCGGAATCCAATTTCGGATATACCGTTGAGTTCGTATCATCATTCTGGACTCGTTGACATATAACTTGCTAGGTTTTGGTGGACATTGGATCCGGCACGCATTTCGGTGCAAGTCGGATACCAATATTCGGGTCAACGGGTCATTTTGAGATCGGCTCATCGGAATCTAATTTCGGAGATACCGTTGAGTTCGTATCATCATTCTGGACTCGTTGACAGGTAGTTTGCTAAGTTTTGAGAACTTTGGCTCCGGCACGCATTTTCGTGCAAACCGGAATCCCAAGTTCTGGTCAACGGACCAAATTGAGATCGGATCAACGGAATCCAATTCTGGAGATACCGTTGGGTTCGTATCGTCATTCTGGTTTCGTGAACATATAATTTGTTATATTTTATTGACTTGTTTTCTTGCACGTTTTTTGGTGCAAAACGGCTCCGACACGGACACCGTTTTGACCCGAAATTACCTTTTTGTCCTTGTGTCCAAATTGGACCGTTGGGTAGGCTATCCTAGCTAATTTGACCATTCTGGACACGTTGGCGATGTTTATTTATCGTCCGACAATATTTGTTGATAATTTCTCTGAGTTTAACCTTTTTATAATTAAATAATAATTAATTCATATAATGTTCGTATTTCGGGATTAGTACAACGAAACTGAGATCAGCCAATTCCAGTGATCTCACATCGCTGAAATTGACAAGTTGGACGCGTGGATCACTATAATAAGATTATCAACCTTACCGATAATCTCCTTATCTCGATTTGCATGTCATAAGTTTCGACGTACAAATAACGAAGTACACTTTATATTAGACTAGAATTGACCCTGTTTGACCAGAGTTGACCAGTTGACCCAAAGTCAACTGTAAGTCAACACTTGACCTAGTTTGACTAGATTATTGACCGGAGTTGACCTAGAGTTAATTTGACTAGAAGAACCTAGGATAAAATAGATTGTTTGTGGATTCATTTATTACAACTTGAACACCTTGTAACCTGTGTTGCTTTAAATAGGACTCTGCGGCTTCAGTGGGACCCCCCTATACTTATCAGCTGTTCAGGTTATCGAGGCGAGTACATTCTCTGATCATTTCATATCCTGCTTAAAATTATTTTCTGCAGTAGATTACTTTACTTGTACTGTCACGATGGTCACACGGATTGCTACAGTATGGATCCTTTCTTGAGATGTTATCCTTAGGGAGCATTGGGTACTACGTGTTCTGTGCGTTTCACTTACATGGCGTATCACTATGCTTCTTGGTTCATTTGATTACTTGTGACATGTACCCTCATGATCACAGAGTCTCTTGAATCTTACACTGTTGGGTAACCCCCAGAATCCCTATTTATGGGACATCCATGTATCACCCTTCGGGGGCCGTGCATGGAATCATATAACATAACCTGGCTGGATCCTTGTGTATTGATTGGGGGTACGGGGGAGTAGAAGTGGACATGTGAATAATACACAAGTAGTATCTTCATTGAATCATTTCGTAGTATCTTCACAGAATCATCCCAGGCCATTTATATGTTCATATTGTACTCTGACTCACTAGTCACTGCTAGTTCTCTATATATAGTAGATATTTCTATTACAGTTCTCTCTCTGTTTACATACTGCTTTATTTCAGTACCTGTATCTTACTTTACTGCATGATTATATTTTCTAACCTGCTATGATCTGTTGAGATGTACTGTACTCGCTCCTGTCCTGACTGGACCTGTTGATAAATTTTACAGATAGCCTAGGATTGCCTGCTAGCCTAGAGGAGACACATTAGAGGTTGTTTAGATGGTATTTCTTCTATCTGGAGTTGTATTTACTTTGTGGATTACTGTATTTGAGTTTTGATATGTATTTCTGGGTTTTTGTATCTTAGACACTTAGACTTCTATCTCTTGTATCTCTTTTGGATTTCATGTTTTATCTATTCTTATCATGCTCTACCTTAGATGTGATTGAGACTGTATCTGCTATGTCGCCTCCATTCGGGGAGTATAAACTGCTTAGCATTATATGTTAGATGTTGTGACCTAGGACAGCGTTCTACCACCGACACTGCGGCGTAGGCTGGGCGTCGTTACGTTCTCGTACCCTAACAGTGGTTGCGGGTCGTGACACATTTTTAGTGGTGGCCCATACAGGTCGAGTTGTGTAGTGGTATTCGAACTAGAGTACCAATACAGTCTGCAGTAGGAATAGGATATATTTTTGAAGATACTCAATCACAGTTAGGACCCCTTGAGAGATTCCTGGGACGACCCTTGAGAATATTATTTTAACATCGATTTGAGAACTCTTTTTCCCTTGATTTGATTTATCTTTACTTTCTGTTGTTGAATTTAATTTTGATGGATTATGGTTGAATTTGAGTTTATATTTATTGATTTTGATGGATGATTGTCGAATTTTAAATCTTGATGATAGCTGTTACATCCGAGTTTGTATTTTGATGGATTTTTGCTCATTTTCGAAGATTGATGTTCGTTGATAAATTTGATTTGATTTTTGGGAATTCATTGTTGATTAATTTAATTTTTGGCAAGATGAAATTATATGGGCTAGGTCATCTATGTTATGGAATCTAGTCTTCTATAGTCACATTAGCCAGCATGGTGAGGACATATAGTCTGACATTGAATATATTTCTCGGGTATGGGAATTTAAGATTTTTGCAGCCAAGCATGCGGCACCGCAAAAATGTTAAATACCATGATTCTAGAGGTATGTGCATAAGTCGAGGGCTCTGTGATTATCGTAGCCTTGCTCACTAGTATGACGAGGATTTAGAGTACCATGATCTTGGATAGACGCATATGATTATCAGATTGTATCTTAAATGTTTTCGAGCATGTTTTCTTTACTTTTGTTGCAGTCCTTCAAAAAAAAGGAATTATTAATTGGTTTGTTTTGTTTAGTTTCAATTTATTTAACTTAGGAGTAGGTTTAGCTGTTTTTTTATAAACCTTGTGTAACTTCTTACAAATTTATTTCTTCTTAATAAAATAAACCAGTGATTTTGCTAGGCCTTATTTTGGATTTGATATTATAGCTCTGATTTCAAAATGGGTTCCTCTTTTAAATAGATAAGCAGAACAGATTCTACTATCATTCTTTTCCTGCCAATATTTTTACTACCATCATTCATTGTCTTATATAACTGTCATGATTACATCAATTCCCTGTCTCGTATATAATTCTGTCAACTATACCTTGAAAACTCTTGAATCTTCATATCACTTTACCTGAGAAATGTTGAGGAGGTGACGTAAATCATCTAGTGCAGAAATGACGTAAATGGTTATCATAGAATGATTTGTAGGAATCAGAACGCTGGATCTCAATTATGAAAAAAAAATTGAAAGGGAGATGTGGTAAAGGTTTAGAATGGAATCGAGTGATAAATGTTATCAATTTAGAAATAATTGCAGAAAATTTGGTTATGAGTAATTCACGGATGTAGTTCAAAAAAAATTGATAATGATATTCGGGGTCAATTTAGTTTTGAGACCTTGAATAAATTTTGGTTATTAATTCTAGAGACGTTACACATTAAGGCTATGATGTTAAATTTAAGGATTTGGTAATTGGGAAGAGATTCTAACTATATGCAATAATGATACGAAATTGAATAAGGTATTGTAAGAAATGACTAGAGACAGAGAGAACACAAGGATTTTAAGTTATAGGAATTATTTTTTGGATGAAAACAAAATGTGTAGAATTCAAAAGGATAATAATTGAAGGTGAACGTTGAAGAAATATGAAAGTTGATTTATAAATAAGAATAAATTTTATATGACATGGTGGTATTAGGGTTGAATAAATACGAGACTTGATTTAAACAAGTACGAGGATTTCATAAACTGGATTTAGAGGTTTCGGATCTAAATTAAAACGAGGTGAAGGAATTTAAAATTTTGATTAAATGAATAAGTGTTGACTCCTAAATAAGACGGGTATGTTTCGTGGAAAATATTTTTTTTTGAAGTTAGAAATTTTGTCTATGGTGATCATGATAAAGGTTTAGATGACTAAAGGTTATAAAATTTCGATGATAGTCATATGAAGGTTGATTTTCATATTGGGACGAGAGAAAAAAAATATATGATTTGGCAAACGACAGACTTGATGGTATTAGAGAGAAATGATTAACTTGACTCCTTATGAAATCTTTCCTTGTTTTCCCAAAAGGGGTTTTTCAATATCATTGAATCCTAGTTTCCTTAATCACGACCAAATCGACTTTGCTCACCTTTTCTTATCATATTTATATCTTGGGTTTTACTTAATTGACTTAAATTTAATTACGACCTGAATCTCCATCCTTGTATGCTCGATCTCAGACTTTGTTGAACCTGTCCTCCATATTGCCTAAATCTTGATTTCCCCAAATTTGATCAACTTATATCGTATCGAGACTAAATATTCTTAATATGTATTGTGATTGGATTTCCATGCAATTGACTTTCATTCCTTAACTAGTGATTTTGATTTTTCCTTGAATAGTACCCTTTTTTCAGATAATTGGTAGTTACCTTTGTTTTATTTTTGATAAGCACCAGTTTTCACATAGGATGGTAGACTTTCTTATAGCTTTGATGATTTGTTATTTTTGTATCTTTTCCGGTTTAGCACTCTAGATTCTTGTGTGTTTTGATACCCTATGACCGTTTTGGTATTAGCACGACTAGTATACCTAGATGGGACTTTCACCACCACCGTATGCCATGACCCTGTACGTTGTCCTTTTGATGGTATGAATTGTTTAAGTTCTGGGACTTTGATTGTGGGGGTTTGACCTAGAGGGAGTATGGATATTTTAATTTCGAGGACAAAATTTTTATAAGGTGGGTGGGATGTGAGCACCCTGAATTTCGGGTTGATTTTTTTTCATTTTATTTTATTTTTCTGATTATTTGGTTTTGATAAATATTTTATTCTATTTATTTATCTGTAAGTGTACTTTTTCATGCCTTTGATATTTGGAGTGTCAGGGATGTTCAACTCTAGAGATCTTCTTCACGAGTTTGGGAGTGGACAGGATTACCTTCCTGATGGTATATAGTGTCCCACTCAAACTTGTTCCCTTGTGCTCTTTTTGCTTCGCAGAACTTCGGGTCGAATTAGACCGTTTGATTATTAATTAATTTTCCCACACTTTTTCTTGATCATTATTAGCACGTTACCGTGACTTTTAATTTGGGAGCGCAAGACCAGTCAGTTTCATGAAACCAACTTCTCATGCTTGATCTACTCGAGACGCTCATCACCCATGACCTTCGTGTCCCACTCAGACACGTTATTTTGTGCTCCATTTGATTCGCACAACTTTCCAGACACGTGACTCGATTTTATTTCACTCCAAGGCGTCACATTCATCTTCCAACTTGATTTGTGGGTCCCCTGTCGACCAAAACCTGTCAGCCCCAACTATGGACATGGCCCACATTTAGCCTACTACCCGTCTAACACTTGTGTCCTATTTATTGGAATCCCCATGTGCTAATTATTTACCCATGATCATCAACGTCTAATTTTAATTTGATTTTTGCACAATGTCCGATTTTGACCCAACCCGGCTCCACCGAGTCCAGCCCAGCTCCATGTTTTTCTCCATCATGACACCCTCATATTTTTCTTGCCCAAAAATATTAGTACTCATTCTACCCATTTTTAATTATTTATTGGAATTTTCCTTGAATTAAATCCTATAGGAATAAATAATCTTTTCTATTTAAATTGTAGCCCTTGGATTTCCCAAAATTAATCCCATCCATTAATTTCCCTACATTCATTTCTCCCCAACACCTCTCAGCCACATGGCCGGCCCTAACCCCAAGAATACAACTTTTTCTCTCTCTTCCTACCACATTTGTTATTATCATCTTCTCTCTCTTCCTTCCAAAAATTATTTCTTACACTACACTTCAACAACAGCAACCCAACAAACAACCCGACCTCCTCTCTCCATGCAACCCGACCCCCTGGCCGGAGCTTCGACCACTCCTGGCCGAGCTCGGTCGTCGGCCACCATCCCCTGGCCTCCACCACCGTACAACCTCTCCTCTCCTCCTTATTCCTCCTCCCTCACCATTCAACCCACAAGCCAACACCACCTATCAAACCGCCATCACCACCATCCTTGGCCATCTCCTCCACCGAGACCAAGCCCCCATCTCACCATGTCTGCCGTGCCCTCGTCGGTCGGGCTGGCCGTGCGCAGCCCCGCGCACAGCCCGCGCGCACCAGTGGCACAGCAGTTGCGGCAACAGCGTGGCAGCGCGCGCCCCTTCGCGCGCACGCGCGGGCTGTGCAGCGCCGCCACCAGCCGTACACCGACGTACTCGACCTCCCACGTGGCCGGGTGCACCCCTGGGTTAGGTCCCTTGGCGACCAACGTCCTCCGGGACGCGCCGTCGAGGAGATTCGTGCGTTTTGTACGACGTCCCGTCGTGACGAGCTCGGAAACGAGGCTGAAATATCGTCCCGTCGCAGTAACTTCGCACACGTTTTTCCGGAGATCCGACCGTTGGATCGGAGATTTCTTCGCGCCGTCACAGTCTCGGTATATACACCTTCATCCCTGTCAATTTTCGTCCGTTAATTTTATCGTTTGATACATCAAAACCGGCCACCAATTTGACCGTTTAAATTGTATTAAATTTGGACAGTTTCGTTGGGCCAACTTCGTCAGCTTGTATCTCCTCCACCGCAGCTCCGTTTGGCGTGCTACCAATTCCGGTGTGAAGCTGGTATAACCCTCTTACTACCCCTCCAGTTTCGTTTCATTGTGAGCTTGTTTGATTGGTTGAATTCGACGCCAAAGTTGGTCGTCCGAATTCGTAATTTCTAACTTGTAAAATTCCATTTTTGAACACGGGACTCCAGATTTCATTCCTGACACCACCATTAGACTTGTGGCATCGTTCTGGCATATTTTCATATAAAATTTGTTAGATTTGGAGAACGTGGGCCCTGGCACATTTTTTGGTACAAAGTGGGTCCTACATTCTGGGTCAACGGGACTTTTGACGCCAGCTCATCGGAATCCAATTTCGGATATACCGTTGAGTTCGTATCGTCATTCTGGATTCATTGACATATAATTTGCTAGGTTTTGGTGGACATTGGATCCGGCACGCATTTCGGTACAAGTCGGATACCAATATCCGGGTCAACGGGTCATTTTGAGATCGGCTCATCGGAATCCAATTCCGGAGATATCGTTGAGTTCGCATCATCATTCTGGACTCGTTGACAGGTATTTTGCTAAGTTTTGAGAACTTTGGCTCCGGCATGCATTTCCGTACAAACCGGAATCCCAAGTTCTGGTCAACTGACCAAATTGAGATCGGGTCAACGGAATCCAATTCTGGAGATACCGTTGGGTTCGTATCGTCATTCTAGTTTCGTGGATATATAATTTGTTATATTTTATTGACTTGTTTTGTTGCACATTTTTTGGTGCAAAACGGTTCCGACACGGACACCGTTTTGATCCGAAATTACCTTTTTGCCCTTGTGTCCAAATTAGACCGTTGGGTAGGCTATCCTAGCTAATTTGACCATTCTGGACACGTTGGCGATGTTTATTTCATCGTCCGACAATGTTTGTTGATAATTTCTCTGAGTTTAACCTTTTTATAATTAAATAATAATTAATTCATATAATGTTCGTATTTCGGGATTAGTACAACGAAACTGAGATCAGCCAATTCCAGTGATCTCACATCGCTGAAATTGACAAGTTGGATACGTGGATCACTATAATAAGATTATCAACCTTACCGATAATCTCCTTATCTCGATTTGCGTGTCGTAAGTTTCGACGTACAAATAACGAAGTACACTTTATATTAGACTAGAATTGACCCTGTTTGACCAGAGTTGACCAGTTGACCAAAAGTCAACTGTAAGTCAACACTTGACCTAGTTTGACTAGATTATTGACCGGAGTTGACCTAGAGTTAATTTGACTAGAAGAACCTAGGATAAAATAGATTGTTTGTGGATTCATTTATTACAACTTGAACACCTTGTAACCTGTGTTGCTTTAAATAGGACTCTGTGGCTTTAGTGGGACCCCCTATACTTATCAGTTGTTCAGGTTATCGAGGCGAGTACATTCTCTGATCATTTCATATCCTGCTTAGAATTATTTCCTGCAGTAGATTACTTTACTTGTACTGTCACGATGGTCACACGAATTGCTA
>JANAVB010040220.1:10584469-10589842 GCA_029216955.1 Iris pallida
AGTTTTAACTAACTAAAAATCACCAAAACATATCATGACTAAAATACCATTAATAATAATAAAAATAATAAATTTTCAAAAATACCCCAATTTCAGAAAACTGGGTGTTACAAGTCTACCCACCTTAAAATAATTTCGTCCTCGAAATTTAGATGGTCGTACTCCTTCTAGGTCAAACTTCCAACAATCAGGGTCGAAGCTACTACCTAGCAACATACAAGGTCAACAAGTAAAATATGGGTAATAGACCTATACTGGGTCATGTCCAAAAATTGGTTGGCAATCTTAGGTCATAGGGTGTCCTTAAATCAAATCGAAATCAAAGTAACTCCATGGGGTAAATCAGGATGGAGCCTCGGGTCAGGAAAATCGTACTAAGCAAATAAGCACACAATGGTATGCCTGAGTGGGACACTAAGGTCATGGGTATAGAGTGTCATGTCTAGGTTCTGTATGTGAAATTTGTTTTGAGAAAACAACTAGTCTTGTGCTCCAAATTTAAAAGTCATGGTAATGTGCCTATGATGATCATAATTTAGAGTGGGAAAGGTCTATGGCTTGAATTAAGCCAGAAATTATGATGCAATAGTGGTACGGGGGACAGGTTAAATGGAACAGTCTGTGGTCTCATCTAGGTGCACTAGTTATTCTAGATCAATACTGTCCTATGGTATCAAAACGTACAAGCAATCTAAGGTGTCCTAATTGGGAAGGTAAGAAAACAACAATCATCAAGGCTATAGGGTCGTCTACCATCCTATATGAAAATGGTCATTAACAAGTGAGAAATCATTAAAGTTACCCTTCCATAAAAAGAAAATTGAAAATTTAGGTACAAACAATCACAAATAGATTTTAGTCTTGACACGATCTAAGTTGATCAATTTCAGGATAATCGAGATTTGGGCAAGATGGAATCAATGAAATCAAGTATGGGCATGATTGAATTTAACTCAACTGGATACGAATACGAGGTTCATAGGCGATAAATAATTCCCAGGAGAATTGTCAAGGCTGTTGCGGATAAGATTCTAAGGCAAGTTTAACTATGTCTTCATCCACGTAGATTAATATGAAAAAGCGAACCAAAATGCAATAGGTTGATCAGACCATCATGCGCCGGTTCTGATTAGATAATATGTTAGTGGGTGTACACCCAATAAAATATATCATGATCAAGCTCGAAAAGGATAAGCTTGTAAAACTTAAGGATAAATTTATAGCATATATAAGTAAGGGGAAATGATGAAAGAAGATACATAGTCCAAGATCCTTAACCAATCGGGTCAAGCATTCAAGGTAAGGTACAAGGTCAAGTATTTAAGGATTCAAGTAGAACACCATCACATGCCAGGTCGAAAGAATTGTGCCAAGGTGGATCTCTAATTGAAATAAGAATTAATTTAGTATCATGGTAGAGGTTATAGTTAGCCATTTGACCAGAAAATCATATCAAGAAAATAGAGTACAAGGAGACGGGTTTTAGTAGGGCATGGAATACCTACATGAAGGTAGGCTAGTCTAGGTCTTACATGTGAAGTTTGTTGGGAGGTAACAGCTAGTATTATACTCTAATATCTAAGTCACGGTAAAGGACGTCCAATGATCTAGAATAGAAAGTGGGAGTTCAAGACGTGACAATTGATGCAAAAAATTGAAGAAGATCAAATTAACCCATGAAAAATAATCAGGATCCAGTAAATAATTTAGGAACACGTCCTAGGGATAGATAGGCTACTAGATGAATATAGTTAGGGTTCGATCAATCAAAGGTCAAGGTTAGAAGGTCTCAATAAGTCTTGATTTGAGAAAAGTCGAGTAAGTCAGGTTTGGGATACAGTCACATAGTTTGGTAGAAAGAGTTTAAGCAAGATGCAGAAAATAGAGGGACAGTTCATTTCAAGGAAGCAATTAGCAAGAGATTAGATGACAAGAAACAGATGAGAGTTTTCTCATAAATGTGATTGAGTACCCTAAAATAAAAGATATTAATCTAACACAAAGA
Source organism: Iris pallida (assembly GCA_029216955.1). Lineage (NCBI taxonomy): Eukaryota > Viridiplantae > Streptophyta > Magnoliopsida > Asparagales > Iridaceae > Iris > Iris pallida. The sequence goes on from JANAVB010040220.1 coordinate 10,586,475, forward strand.
AATTTAAATCAACATCTACAAAAATTTCAAAATCATCAACTAACACCAGGATTCAAAGTTCTACAGTGAATCCTCCAAAATCAAATTCAATCAAGGGAAAAGGGTTTAAATCGTAATTCAAATGAGATTCTCAAGGGTCATCCCAGGAATCTCTCAAGGTATCCTAACAATGATTGAGTATCCTCTCTCACTAAGCCTATTCCTCAAATCCTATCACAGGCTGTAGTGATACTCTAGTTCGAATACCACTACATAAACTCGACCTGCATGGCCACCACTAAAAACGTGTCACGACCCGCACCCTAGAGTAAGGGCACGAGAAGTGGGTACGTCCAGCCTACGCCGCAGTGCGGCGGTAGAACGCTGTCCTAGGTCAATCATCTAACAATATAAAAGTACCTGTACAGTTTATACTCTCCGAATGGAGGTGACAAACTGAAAACAATCTCAATCACATCTAGGTAGAAGAATGAAAGACAGATAGATAGGTAGTAACTCAAGAGACAGTACTATAGATGAAATAAGTCCAAGTGTCTAGGATAACATAACATCAGAATGTCAACTCAATGTACAAAATAAGTCTAAGAGTCTGTACATCTCAATCTCAAAATACAACTCAGAATGTGAGACAAAATAATACATAAAAGACTGTCTAGCTAAACTAGCCTAGACTACTGGGGCAACATCCTCAGCTGCAGGTGGATCCTGCTGAGGGTCCACAACATAAGTATCATCTAGTCCTGCTCCATAATAAGTAGACACCAGGGCCTCATCCTCATCCTCTGTAATATTTTCAACAGGTCCAGTCAGGACAGGAACGAGCACAACATCTCACGCAGTGCATAGTATGATAGAAATATAAAGCATACAATAGAGTAAAATACAGGAACTGCTGAAGGAAGATACATGTAGCAAAAGAGATAGCTGTAAAAGAATATCTACTGTATATAGAGAACTGTAAGTGGCTAGTGATGTAGCACAAGATAGGCATGTGAATGGCTGGAATTTATACATGATTACACTACTGAGTTTGCACATGATTACACTACTTTGGAATTATTCATATGTCCACTTCTACTCCCCCGTTTCCCAATCAATACACAAGGATCCATTCATGTTACGTTAAGATTCGTGATAAGCCCATAATTGGGTGATACGTGAGTGATTCATGAAGATTCATGAAGGCTCGGTGATCATGAGAGTACATGAGTGAGCTAGCTGATACATGAAGATACATGAAAATAGAAGCATGAGATACATGATGTAAGTGAAACACACGTGACAGAAGTATCTGATGCTCCCGAGGGGATAACATCTCATGAAAAGATCCATATAGTACCAATCCGTGATAACAATCGTGTCAGCATCAAGTAAAGTAATCTAGAGCAAGAATATAATCCTGGCAAGTATGAAACGGTCAGAGAATGTACTCGCCTGGTAACTGAATGTCTGAAGAGGATATACTGTCTGAGGAGAGGTGTATGGCTCCTAATCAGAGCAATACAAGTCACAATGTATCCACAATGGTAAAAATAAAGTGTACAATGCATACTACATGATTCTAGGTCAATCTGGTCAAAAGTCAACTCTTGGTCAACTCTAATAGTCAAACTAGGTCACAGAAGTCATACTAGGTTACAGGAAATCAAACTAAGTCAAATAAAGTCAAACAAGTCAAACAAGTCAAGATTAGTCAAATCTAGGTTAAAGTCAACTCTTGGTCAACATTCTAATCAAACTAGTCAAATACTAGTCAACATGATCAATCTGGGTCAAGTCTAAGTCAAACTTAGACCAACTAAGGTATTGGTCAAACAAAGACTAGTCAGCAAGGTAAATAGGTCAAACATGGTCAGACTAGTTAAACTAGTCATTTTAGGTTAGTCCTAGTCAATCTAGGTCAATTAGGTCAAGGTTTGACCTAAGGTTGACTTTGGTCAACCCTTAGTCAACAAGGGTTAACTTGTAGGTGTTTAGGTCCATTAGGTTAATTGGGTTAGCCCCCAAGCCATAGGCTAGTCCCTTGGCCATAGGCTATTGACTTAGATTTCCATAGGCTAATGGTTATAGTTTCTATATAAACCTATACTTAGGAAGTCATATATCTATATATATAGATAACCCATGTCTATTTACTACCTATATTATCTATATATGCCTAATATACCAATCACCCACATATATATAAATGACACTATATGTGAGATATATATATATATATATATCTATATATAGATATATATATATATATATTCTATATATATATATATATATATATTATATTATAGATATATATATATATATATACAACAACCACATAGGCCTATAGCCTATGTAATTTCCATACACCCTAGTATCTATATAGGCACACTATATATAATCCTAATACAAATTATAGATATATATATTATATATATATATATAATATTATATATATATATATATATATATATATATTATATATATATATATATATATATAATATATATATATATTATATATATCTATATATCATATATATATATAGACTAAACCTATATATATAAACATATATAGAGAGAGGAAAGTGAGAGAGAGTGAGTGAGAGAGTGAGTGAAAGAGAGAGAAGCTGAACAGTGGACAGAAAGGAGAGGGGGGGTGGTTCTGATTTCCTGGAACCAGGAAATGGCTCCCCAACACACACACCAGTTCAAATATACATATATGTATATACACACACACAACTACCTACACACAACTATAAAACCTCAAATCTCACCCACACTCACACATAGTATCTACGACGTATATATATATATATATTGAAATACACTTATACATGCATTAATCATATAAAAATTAAGTTTGAAATTCGTTTTACAAAACTGAAAAATTCTAAATCAGAAAATAAGGACTGTGCACTCAAATCAGTGTAAACCCATTCTCACTCACAAAACCGAGCTATGGCTCGAATCCACGGTTGGTAACTGATGCCCCATATGTACTCTAGTGTCCTAGGTACCTGACACGACACCACGAAACGAATTTATGTGTCCAACACCTAAAACTTCACTCGGGTAAACTAGGATACACAAACACGTACACGCGTCTTGCACGTGTTCACGTGTCTCGTGGACACACCACGAGACACGACACGTCTCGTGGTCACACACACGTGTAGCCCACATATAGCTACACGTGGACACACCGTTACGTGTCCACGTGTCCTACAGCGTCGACACTAGAGCCGTATCAGTCGAGGAAACTCGACTGATACGCGCAGTTTTTTACTGCGTGCAGAGATGCACACGCCTTGTGGCACGACCGAGCCACGTGGGGCCTCGTGTCATGCCCACGTGTAGGGCTACACACTCGTGCAAACACGAGGT